>WOXC01008164.1:0-198142 GCA_011680675.1 Gymnobelideus leadbeateri | reverse complement strand
ATAAAGTAAAGGACTCTGATTTAATGAACTCTGAAATATCTTTCCACTTGAATTCATATAGTCCTAAATATTTATGTTGAAAAAGAGTTATCAGATTTGAATCCCCAATTTGGAATGAAATAGAGCAAAGAAATACATTTAACAAGAAAATTTTATTGGATATGATTAAATATTTATCTGATTATTAAGAAGCCCTTTGAGGATCATTTTAATGAACATTATTTTTTGTGGTGCCTGAGAACTAGTCTATTATGTTCTGGCTAATAGAATGAAGGCCTGGTATATGTGACATTACTATATCTGCTTATCTGATAGAATTGGGCCTTTGCATTATAGAAATAAGTGTTATTCTCTTTAAGTCAATAGCCAATAAACATCCAGGCACTGTGCAAACTGTTGGAGCAACAAATCTGAAAAACAAAGGTAATCCCTATAATTAAGAAGATTAGGATCCAATGGGGGAAGAAGACAATCCACAAAAGGAAGCTAACAGCGGGCAGAGACCAGTGAGGCATGATGTTTGTAGAGTTGAAATCAATGAGTGCAGCTGGTGAGAAAGGAAGAGATGGTTGGATAATTCTGAACCTTCTATAAAGGGAGGTAACTAACGGTAGTGCATAGTATTCTCCTATACTACGTTGTTTTCAAATTTAGAGAGGGATATTTTAATACTTCACATGCATAAACAAAATTTATGGAAATACTATAACATTCCACTGTTTTAGTTTTCCAGAGTCACAGAATGTTAGAGGCAAAAACATAAGTAGATATATATATATATATATATATATATATATATATATATATATATATATATATATTTTTTTTTTTACCTGAGGCAAAAATAGTTGCACTGGGCATGGGGATAAGTGTGGGGGATAGAGAAATGTGTAATGGAGATAAGGGATGATGCAAACTTCAGCCCAAAGCACCATTAATGGAGAAGAAAGGAGTGAGGGAAGAGAAGCATGAAGAAGGGTTATTGAGGGTGGCAGCTGGAAGGTATAGGGGGAAGTAGAAGTATAGCTATACCACATGGTGGCTTGGACAACTGAACGCAGAGGGTTGTGGCTTCAGCACAGGCTTTTAGAAAACAATGAGCATATGGCAATGACGTTGGTCCCAATAGGGAAGGAAAGTGTTGCCCTGGGAAGGAAGTTTGCCTTCCCCTAAGCCAAAAGCTTTGGATCTAATATTACTCACTTTATGCTATTATAACGTAGAACAGAAATGAAAGGCATAGACCTAGTCCAATTTCTTCAACTTAAAAAATAAACTTAAGTGTTTACTGACTTGAACTGAATCAAGTCCTGAAAAGCAAAGAAATGTGTTCGATATCACACAGGCAATAAGTATCATGGCCAATACTTGCATTCAAGACCTCTGCCCGAGAGTGAATTGATTTCTCCAATTGTTCCATATTTTCTTCTCTTATAAAAATAGCTAAACTTATTTTGTCCATAGTTAAAGGCGTATCAACTTAAAATACATTTTTCTTATAGGAGAAAAAGTATGGTCTACTACAGTGGTACATTTAAGTAAAAAGGATTAAAGCAATGCCCCCAAACTCAACTTATGTATAGATCAGGTCCAAAATAGCTCTCTACAAGAGCTAGCTACAATCGGGGGAGACCTTTGTCTCCCACCTAATAACTCAGAGTGTGAAAGTTCAACAATTTTTCTGTACACTGAGTTGCAAATGGGAAATAGAGCCCAAATTAATTTGTTGAAACATAAGGGTTATAGAAATCTATATTAGGATTATTATTACTGGTTTCAGATATGTAAGATTAATTAACCCCTTTGCAAATGACCAGATATATCGATATCCACATGCAGATATCATCCTTTGAAAGACTTTTGGGATACCCTGTACAGACACAGGTTTTTAGGTACTGGGAATATGAATAAAAATAAGGTGCTGACCCAGACCTCAAAGAGTTAATGACCTACTGGGGGAATTAACCTTCTTCACAAGGCTAGCTAATGCAACCAGAGTATTACTCAAGTGAGTCACTCAATAAGCATTTATTAAATTATTACTGTGCATTAAATGCTAGGTCAAGTGCTAAGACACAAAATCAGTCCCTTACTTTAAGGGGCTTACATTTGAATAGAGGACACAAGAGGTAAATGTATATGGATATATTATACATAGTTATATGTATTATGTACAGTTATATATAATATATATTGCATATATATATTTATATATATAATATATATTGCATATATATTTTATATATATATATATATATATATATATATATATATATATATATATATATGGAGATAGAGATAGAGGGAGGGAGGGTAGAGTGAGAGAGAGAGAGAGAGAGTTGTTGTTCAGTCATGTCTGATTCTTTGGAATCCCATTTGCAATTTTCTTGACAGAGAAACTGGAATGATTTGTCATTTCCTTTTTCAGATCATTTTACAGACGAGGAAACTGAAGCAAACGGAATTAAGTTAAATTAATGCTGGGGTCATACAGCTAGTAAGTGTCTGAGGCCAGATTTGAGCTTGGGAAGATGAGTCTTCCTGATACCAGGCATATCATATATATATATATATATATATATATATATATATGATATTTTATAACACAAATGGGAGGGAACCCCAAAGAAGAAATGGGGCAAGGAAGAAATTTCTCTTGCAGAGGAGTCTTGAAAGAGACCAGGGGAGACAAGAGGTAGAAGAAATTTACCTTACTGGCTGAATGTGGCTTTGCTGGATCAAACTTTAGTTTTATGGCCAACAAACGAAAAATAAAGTTGTGTGTTATATTCTCTGCAACTCTCTCTCATTTGTATTACTGGAAATATGTAGTCAGCTATAGATTATTGTGTTCCTTGCTCATATTATCATCGAGGATCTTCTCAGTAACAAGCACAAATCATCTTCATAAAGACTTTGGAGAAAGGGTGGTACATAAGCTGATGGTTATTGTGATCTACAATACTGTTTTCCCCCTTGTAGTAACAGTGCCTGTATTTTTTCTAGTCATTTTCTATCCTCCCCTTCTCAGATGTCTTGAAAATCAATCCTTCAATATCTATAAGTTTAGATTATTTTCCACACTGGGGATTTCTGCAATCAATTGCATAATCGAAGCGTTGGAAGTAGAACATGAGCTGAGTCTTGAAGGAAGACAAGGATTCTAAGATGAATGTGAAAGAATATTCTAGGCATGGGGCACCATCTGGGTCACAGTACGGTGATGGGAGCTGTAATTCTGAGCTTAAAGAAATGCAAGTAGCTTTCACTTAGGGGGCAGGTCATAGGTGAAAGAAAGGATGAAGACAGTGTCTTCATGTATTTAGGGATGGTGTTGACATTGTATAAGTTCTTGGGAGGAGATGCAGGTTAGTTGGGTGTGAAATGCATATCAACCCACTGCTTCCAGGGGCCACATATCACATAGGAAGTAAAGCAACATCTAATTCTCACATCATGAGATTTCCAAGTTGTTCCAGGATAAAGACCTAATCACTAATTAGTGTAGGATACGTTTTGATAGCTGTCTTCTTATTGTTTCTACAAATACAGGAAAAAAAAGTACTAATACAACATAATCAATGACCCATATGGCATTTATATGTGACACTGGAATGCAGGAAATGTTCCTTCTTTTTCTTCCTTCTTTCCTCCACTTACTAACGGTAACCTACCTTAACTAACGGTAGTGCATAGTATTCTCCTATACTACGTTGTTCTCAAATTTAGAGAGGGATATTTTAATACTTCACATGCATAAACAAAATTCACCCTTCCTTTGTTTCCTTTGCTATCTTTCTTCCTGTTTTTCAGCCACAAATTTATCTTCCTAATTATTAGTTCAGGCTATAGTTCTACCGAACTTGCCTTCTCTGAACCCACGATTGAATGTACACGTTGCAAAAAGATACATTCAGATTGGCCAATCCCAAGAAAAAAAGAATCCAACATATCTTGTTACAGGATAGATTAATTTCTCCACAGGTTAACCAAATGTTCAAAGCTCTAAAATTAATCAAGAACCAAAAACAAGCCATGGGTAATCCTGAATGGCCACTGGCAATTAGATCACAGAAAGACCAAACTAAAAGAGGCTTTTGAGATCATGTCTGACTCCTTCTGAGGCCCAGAGGGTTTGATAAATTTGCAAAAGTCCATCAAAACAGTAAATAGTTGAATGAAATTTAAAACTCAAGCTGACTGTAAAAACAAGTGTTCCTTTCCCTGTCCATCAGAGTTTGTTTCTACAGTTTCCAAAATAGAACTCTGAGAAGTTCAGATGAAACTTTAAACTTTCAACTGTAAAATGTCAGATATGCAAAGGACTTTTAAAATGCTTTAATCTAATGGAGAAATATGTTTAACTTGATTTCACATGTATAACCTGTATCAGACTGCCATCTTGGGGAGGGGAAAGGGGAAGGAGGGAAAAAAATTAAAACTTAAAATCTTATAAAAGTGAATGTTGAAAACTAAAAATAAATATTTAAATGGAAAAAATGGTTACATCTAGTCCTCCTATTCGGCAGATGAAAATGAAGCCCACATGGGGTAATAACTTAGCCAATGTTAGTTACCCCATTAGTCATTGACAGCCAACACTGCAACCCAGGTCTCCTTATTCCCAAGAGTGCTGTTCTAGCCATTGTACTGAGCCGTCTTTCAAAAGCACAGCAAATCTTGCCCACTTTTCACAAGAAAGTATTTTAAAGATTTTAGAGATTTTTAGATTGGATACAGCCCCTGCAAACTTACTTAGCCTTTCCAATCTAAAGTCAAAATTTTAGAAAAGCACAACTTGAATCTTGGGTGAGAAAAGACTCTAAATAATAATGACTAGAAACATGAATCATTTTTCCATCTAAATGGGGCACTGAAGAAGTTGATATTTAAAAGCCACTTAAAAATATATGGTCTCTGCCAATCTTGCCCCTGAAAAAAAAACTGAAATGAGGTAATCCACTTTCAGTCTTTCTTTGCAGAAGTGAGATACTATGTGTGCTAAATGTGGTATACAAGGAAGAAATTATCCTTATATCATTTGATTTTATTTAACTTTTAATCTTTTTACAAATAAAGCTTCATGGAGAAAGGAAGGGGGCAATTAGATGAGAAGTATATTCAGAAATTACTATGATGTATAAAAATCAATATAAAATTCTTTAATTTTATAAATTAGTCTTGGTCTACGTAACTTAAGGGGAAAATAGCTATTCATTTAAAAAATCTATTTTATTTGCAATTCATGGAACAAAACAAGCATTTCCATAACACAGATTGCAAATGAAACTTCAAATTTCCCATGTGCGACTTGCTATTCCCTCCAATTATACAACAAAGTTATGGTGTAAGTTTCTTTTTTTGCCTTCCTTCCCTCCCCTCCCACCTTAGGGATGGCTACCATTAGACACAAATAGGTAGAGATAGATAGGTGATAGATAGATAGATAGATAGATAGATAGATAGATAGATAGATAGATAGATAGATATAGATGGATAAGTAGGTAGAGAGACAGACAGAGAGATTTAGATATGCACATACATAGATGTATATGTACTCACACTATATATGAGTTATTATTATTATTTTTTGATTTGGAGATTGTGCTCAAAATCAGGATGCAAGCACAAACATCAAGGAAAGGTTGCCTACTTCCTTTGTAGGGTTTTTGTTTGTTTCTTTGCTTTGGGTTTGGTTTCATCCTTGTTCTGCTTTTTGGTTTTTTGCAGTGAAACCAATTTTATTTTTCATGCTATGCTGCCAATCCCTGATGAGACTCCAAATGCCTCAAGCTTAGAAAGGACAACAAAACTTCAATGCTTCATGTACAGAGACGTCTCCCTCAAACAGCCCACAATTGTCACACCAGATCCAGTGCACATCTCCTCAAGTGGTTTGCGCCAAGTTGACAGATCCAATTAGAGTCAAAATACCCAGCAGCCATAGTCACACAGCAATGAATTTAGGAGGAACCTTTTTTAATTTTTTTTGTCAACAATACAAAGAACTGAGGAAAATAAATGGGTAATAAATGACTTTTGACTTCTGTAGTGTTATCAGGTCTGGGGATTTTAAGGAGCAAAGAAAAGCTCCACATAGTATATCAAATTATACTGACTATTAATATAATACAAATGAATTCATTGAATATAATCACTCAGACCAAAAAAAAAAGATATAGTACAGGTGTGTCTACACTTCACTATCATTTCACATCCTGCTCTACCTCAGTACCTTTTTCTTGGTCTGACCCTTTCTTGGTCTGGTGGAGTAAAATTAAATTACAAGTGGAACTTTCCAAATCATTGAATAATTCCTTTTAAATTTATTTTTGTTACATTTGAAGTTCCATATTGTTTTCCTCCCTCCTTTGCTCCTACCCCACACAAGAGAAGGCCACCATTTGATGCAGAAATACATGCAAATCTTTATGGGCCTCAGCTGTTAGACATTGTACAGCTTGAAGGGGTGTTTTTGTTTGCTTTTACTGAATTGGGCAAAGAATTGTAGTTACTTACAAGTTTACCTACTAAATTAAACAGATCTCAAGCACCTCAGAATTCACTAATCATGAATGGGTCAGCTAAGGCTAAACACAAGTGTTGCTAAATTGCTTTTCTGTCAGAGGCTACACACATGAATGCCTTGAAGCCTCTATAGTTGTATTTAACCACACACCCCACCCACTCATCCTCTGAGGGCAGAAACCTGTCTAACCAGCCTACATCATTTACCAAGGAGGACCAAATGGGATGTGAACAGTATAAACATTTCATTCTCTGGGGAAAAATATTGAAAGGCTTCATCTGTTTTAGAATCTATACAAGGACACAACAGAATTAACAGATAGTTTCTAGTCTCTATCAATCTTGTGGTTTATTGATGAAATACAGCTAACTGACTCCAGATAGTTCAGAAGAAATAACTCAGCACGCAGAATTAACAAGATCTAAATTAAAACCCCCACCTCTCCTTCTCACTGGGTGTGTAACAAAGGCACATTAGTTAACATTTCTGTCCATCAGCTTACTCATTTGAAAAATGGGTATAATGATAATCCCTACTTTATACAGTTGTTGTGAGATTCAAAAGAGAAAAGACATAAAGTGTTTTTAAAAGTTTAAAGTTATTTACAAATATCAGTCAGTTGTAGTTATTATCATTAATGGGCTAACTCCAAAGTATATAGTGGGGATAGTTCTATTTCCATGTCTGGTAGGCTGAACTTAGATTTTTCTTATATTAATAATCATCCTTTTGCAGCTTATTCCAAAATACTGGAAACTAAAGCTATTACTCATCACTTTAAATCTACCTTCTCTGCCTCCTTTTCTACCCTAAGTAGTGCCCTTCTCTTTTTATGTATACAATATCATCTTTCCCTTTTTCCCTTTTCAAGAGAGTTTTTAATAACCCCATTTAATTTATCTGAAAGTGTAAATGACCTACAAGCACATTATGTGACCCTTATTTGAATGTGCATTTTAATAAAGTAAATGGGAAGGTGCCATAGCAGATAGAGTGTTGGGATTGCAATCAAGAAGGCCTGGCTTCATATACTGCCTCTTATCCTCACTACTTGTATGTTTCTGAATAAGTCATTTAACCTGTATAGGTAACTCTGAAGGACTAAGTTATCAAATCCTAGAGGGAGTAATCAAGTCTCTTGGTGAATGGAATTCCCTATTTTGCAGAAATTGGTCCATCAATCAGCATCTATGCTTAGAAATATTTGGATTAGCCCAAAATAATGACGTTATAAGAGAATTTCAGGTATCAGAGGACTAATTGAGGTATTTGTGGGGAGTCTTTTTCACTTGCTCAAAAAAAAAAAATTTCCTTGGATGGGCTGCCACTTCTCCAGGCCTACTTTTAAAAACTGGAGAACAGTCATTATCGGACAATTCACAAGGAATAATTTGTTATAAAGTGTATCCCTTTTTATTTCTCACTAACTTATAAGATTAGAAACCTCTTCCCTTAATATTGACATCAGGGTGAGTTTTATTTGTTTTTTTTCTGGATATTGTGGCCAAAGGTGCCGTACTTGATAAAATTTTGATTACCCAGATTCCATTTAATTACTTTTCTTCTATTTTTGTCGTTTTTCCAGTTCCAAAGAGCCAAACAAGCATCCCATGCTCTATTCTACCACCTCTCTAATCCTTAGGGATGAGAACTGAAATTGTCATGAATTCACAATTCAAGGCATCTGAGACTTGACTTGATGGGATTTGAGACATAATCCATTCTACACTGAATTCTAGAATCTCAGAGTAACAAAATTGGAAGGCATCTCACAAGCCACTATCTAGTCCAAACAGAATTCCCATCAAATAATTGTTTGGCTTCTCTTTGAGGACAGCTAATGAGAAGGAATTCTCTACCACTCAAGGTAGCCCATTCCAACTTTCATACAGGTCTAAAAATTAGGAAATTTTTGCTTACATCAGATCAAGACCTGCCTCTCAGATTTTTTTACTCATTGTTCTAGTTCTTCTCCTTTGGACTAAGCAGTGGAAATCGGGTGCCTTGTCAACCCGATGACCTTCCTAATACTTAAAGTTATCAAGTCTGTTCTGTATTCTCCATTATCCATGCAAATCATGACTAATTCCTTCAACTGATCCTGAAATGGCAAAGTACCAATGCTCTTCATTGTCCTGGTCAAACTTTTCGATGTATCAACCTCCTTCCCCAAAAAACAGTGATATAGAATCGTATGCAGCTGTCCAGCTATGGTCCAAACCAAATAGAGCATTCAGAGCTACCACTCCCTTCACATAGACACTATGCCTGTTTGTATGTATTATACTGAATTTTATTTCCTTATTGTCCTGTTAACCCTGTTTATTTGAATTAAACTTGCAGCCCATTTTCCAAGTCTTTTTCAAAAGAATTATTTACAAATCGTGCTCCGAGCAAACAAACCACATTGTTTTGAAGGAGTGGAGTTTTTGTACCCAAATGTAAAACTTATGTTTAATCGCTGGATTTGAGAGATCTGGAACTTAAGATCAAATGACTGTAAAATCATAGGATTTAGAGATAGGGTTCTGGGAGATTATTTAGTTCAAAACCTTCATATGGCAGAGAAGAAATTTGAGACCTAACAATGTGAAGTGACTTATCCAAAGTCACATAGGGAGGGAGTACTTGAGAGAGAAGTTGAGGTATCTTCAAATCTAGTATTCTTTCCAAGTAATGTAGTACATGGCATAGAGCATGCTTAATAAATGTGTGTTGACCCTCTTAATGATACAATTTGGGTACAAAATGACTTGCCCAGTAGCATTTAGCATAGTTTTTCTAGGACCAGATCTCAAATCTTTTTCTTGGGAGGGCAATATTCTTTAAACCAAGTTATTCATTTGGCAGAACTCAGTGGTAATATCCCACCTTCTAGGAGACAGGGACAAGTCAAAATTGTGAAGTGGGAAAAAGTCTCTCTTTGACAGACCTATGTCTATTTTCTGTGCTTTTTTTGTGTCTAGTTTCTGCTCAAGGATCTCAGGGCTCTCTGCTTCCCTGGCTTCCTTCTGTTGTGAAGAAAGAACATGACTAATTTGTTGTAAAGGGTAAGGGATTCAATGTGTTTCTCCTTCCAGTGATATTTATATTTTAAAAGAAGAATAGAAGAGAAATGCTTGCCACAAGAGATTTGATCCTTTAGAATTTCAGATTCTGAGGAAAGTCAAGGGAAGAGCTACTTGGGGACAATAATGTTTTATTAGAACCCTAAAATTAGGCACCATTTTGTAATCAACAGAATGATGGATTTAGAAAAAGACGTCAGCATGGGACAGTGGGAATTGAGCTGGATTTAGAATCATGGGATCTGTATTCAGATCCTGGCTTAGCTACTTCCTAGTTATATGACCTTGAACAAGTCACTTAATGTCTATGGTCTTCAGTTTCCTCATCTGTAAAAGGAGAGGTTCTTTAAGGTACTTTCTAACTCTAAGTTTGTGATCTTATGATTTTATACTGGACATCTGATAGTCATGGGGTTGTGGCCAAGTCACTTCCCCTGTAAAAGCCTTAATTTTCCTTGTCTATAAAAGGAGGATAACAATTCCTATGATTTTTCTCACCATTATTATGAGCATCCAATGAGAAAACATATGGGACAAAAGGGTTTACAAACCTCAAAAATCAATTAAATGCCAGTTATTGTCATCATCATCATCATCATCATCATCATCATCATCATCATCATCATCATCATCATCATCATCTGATTTGTCCTGACTGACTACAAATACTATCCATATATGAGGTCAACCTTGCTAATAGACTCTACTATGGAAAATCCCTTCAAGTCCAAGTTAATTCATGGGCAGAATTGTGAAGCTCATTGATGCCAGCAGAGAACACATGTGTTTAGTCTGCTCTTCTTTATCTTCAAGTACTCAAATGTACTCATTGAGTACTAGAAAGCTTCCTTTCCTGCACACATCCAGAATTGTTCTTGGCTCTGTGAGGCCTTAAATTATTATATCTCTTTATAATAAATTAATGGAGAATTTTTAGGGGCAGAGGTGGGAGATGAGAAATAAATTTATTTATTTTCTTCTGAAATTGATTTAAAGCATTTTTTCAGCTTGTGTCACATCAAATGCTTTGGGTTTCTAAGTCATTTTCCTTCTTTTCATTTCCAGGATTTTAGAAATATTCAGTCTATACAGTATCAGTAGACTTAGAAGAACGTCATAAACATGTGGAATGTGTCACCTATAGTATTGTAAATTATAGCAGAGAATAGTTATTTACTGTGTGCCTACTATGTGTAATGTACTATGTTAGGTGCCTCTGAGGATACTAAGGCAAAAACAAAACCATCCCTATTTTCAAGATGGTGATGCTATATGGGAAAGTCACAAATTTGTTGAGTCTCACTTTCTTCTATTGTAAGATGAGGAGGTTGAACTAGATGACCATGGAGGTCCCTTTAATTTGTTCAAGGGTCTCCTATCAGAAGACAATAATATATGTGTATAGGGATGTGAAGAATAGATGCAGGTAAAGTTAGGGAGGGCAACAATAGCTTAGGACAATCAGAAGGCTTCATATAGAAGGCAGACCTTCAGCAGAATCCTGAAGGAAAGCAGATTCTAAAATGTGCTGAAAGGAAGAGGGTCACATTCCAGGCATGACAAAGGTAGAGAGACAGATAATGGAACTCTGAGTATGAAAAATAATAGAAGGGTAGTTTCGCCGAACAAAAGAATTCATGAAAAGGAATCCAGCATAAAAAGACTAGAAAAAAGGCTAATTGGGGGCGATTGCAAAGGGCTTCAAATGCCAAATATAGGAGTTTATAGCACTCCTTAAGATAACATTAAACTACTATAATTAATTGACAAATGACATAGTAAGACCTACACCTTAGGAAACTCATTGTGGCAACATGGAGAATAGATTGGAGTGAGGAGACACTTGAGCAAGCAGGGGCTATTGTCACAGTCTAGGTGAGAGGTGAGGAGGGCCTGCACCATGGTGGGAGTCAGCAGAGAGAAGAGAATGTTGAGAGATGCTGTGTAATAAAATGATCAGATTTCACAGACAATCAAATATGTGAAGTGAGTGAGAATGAAGAAGTGGAAGTTGGCAGCCTGAGTCACCAAAAGGATGGGAGAACCACCAAGAAAATAAAGAAGTTTTTAAGAGAACTAAACTCAGGAGGAAAGAAAACAAGATCCTTTCCCTGAAGGAGAAGAATTGATCAACACTGAAAAACAATACTTTGATAAAGTGAGAAAGACTCCAATCAAAATGAGTCACTATCAAATACCACTTGCAATTTCAATCACTTTGGCTCCGGAATGAGGACTGCCACCAGAAAATGGGCAAATGGAACAGAACTAATCAAAAGAATCAAGTGCAATGTATGTAGTTCAATTTTTTTTTTAAATCTTTGCCTTAAATTATATTTTCCATATGGATTTAGGGTCTATGCATGTGTGGTTTACACATTTTTACATTTATTTTTATATACTCCCCCTCCAATTTTCCCCTACCCACCATCCCAGAATAGCAGTCCCACAAGATATTGCCTCCTCCAATCTGCTCTCTCCCATATCTTCTCCCATACCCCCTTCAACTTTTCCGTTAGAGCAAGGTGAATCTCTGTGCCACAATGCCTGAACATATTATCTCCCAATTACAAGCAAAATAGTATTAATAATAGTATTATACATATTTGAAAAATTTAATTTTAAAACCTCAAATTTCAGATCCATTCCCATCCTCCCTTGTCACCCATGCCCTCTGGGGAGATAAATAATTCAGTATATGTTGTTCATGTCTAGCTATGCAAAACATTACCATAGTAGATATATTGTACAAGGCTGCTTATAATTCCCTCCCACCCATCCACCCCTCACCTGGTCCATTCCCTACTTTGATCCTGTCCCTCTTCTATAGTGGGTACTTCCAACCTCTCCTCCCACCAAGAATGCCCTCCCATCCATCATTCCTCCTATCATCCCCCTTCCCCCTACTCTGCTGCAGGTTGAGATAATGCCATTTAGTATGTATGTCATTCTCTCCCTGAGCCAGATTCAATGAGAATGTGGTTTTGCCTTTTTGCCTTCCAGTTCTTCCCCTCCCCTGCAAACACTTCCCCTTGCTTCTTCTACATGAGATAGTTTACCTTACCCTGTCTCTCCCTGTCTCCTCTTGCCACCTTCCTCTCTCACCTCATAATTTCACCCCTTAAGTATCATCCCTTCGAAACAAATTCAACCTGTGCCCTCTATTCATGTATAACTGTAAGCATATATACACACATTCCTATATGTATTCATATGCCCATATACCCTTCTTCAGCTATTTTCATACTGGGAAAGGTTTCCTCAGTCACATTTATCGTTTTTCCATGTAGGAATGTAAATAGTTCAACTTTGATAAGTTCCTTTTGATTTCTTTTCCCTGGTTACCTTCTCAGGCATCTCTTGCTTCTTGTGTCTGGATGTCAAATTTTCTATTCAACTCTGGTTTTTTCCTCAAGAATGCTTGAAAGTCCTCTATTCCACTGAATGACCATATTTTCCCCTGAAACAAAATACTCAGTTTTGCTGGGTAGGTGACCCTTGGCTTCAGTCCCAGCTCTTTTGCCCTCTGGAATATCATATTCCATGCCCTTCGATCCCTCAGTGTAGAAGCTGCCAGGTCCTGGGCTATTCTGATTGTTTCCACAATATTGAAATTGTTTCTTCCTGGCTGCTTGGAGTATTTTCTCCTTGATCTGGGGATTCTGGAACCTGGCTATAATATTCCTGGGAGTTTTCTTTTTGGGATCTTTTTCAGGAGGTGATTGGTGGATTCTTTCAACCTCTATTTTGCCCTCTGGATCTAAAACATCAGGGCAATTTTCCTTTAGAATTTCTTGAAGGGTGATTTCTAGGCTCTTTCTTTGATCATGGCTTTCAGGTAGTCCAATAATTTTTAAATTATCTCTCCTGGATCTATTTTCCAGGTCAGTGGTTTTTCCCATGAGATATTTCACATTGCCTTCTATTCTTTCATTTGTTTGCATCTGCTTAACAGCGTCTTGATTTCTCATAAAGTCACTAGCTTCCACTTGCTCCAGTCTAACTCTGAAGGAATGAATCTCCTCAATGAGCTTTTGAGATTCTTTTTCCATCTGGCAAATTTGGCTTTTTAAGGCATTCTTCTCCTCATTGCCCTTTTGGGCCTCCTTTGCCATTTGAGTTAGTCCATTTTTAAGGTGTTGTTTTCCTCAGTCAGGCTGTTGACCCTCATTTCATACTTTTCCTGCATCCTTCTCATTTCTCTTCCCAATTTTTCCTCACTTCTCTTATTTGATTTTTAAAGTCCTCCTTAAGGTCCCCTATGGTGTGTAACCCACTCTTATTTTCCTTTGGGGCTTTTGGAGCAGGATTTCTGACCTCACAGTCCTCTGACTGTTCCATGCTTCGATCCTCTTTGCCCCCAAAATAGGAGTCTAATGTTGCATTTTTCTGTTTATTTTGTTTCCTTTGCCTAGGCATGTTGCCACTTAATTACTTGACTTTGGGGCTTGTTGCCACAGTAGGACTCTGCCACCAGACAGGGGAGCTTCTGTCCCGAACATGTGGGGTCTTCACAACTTCCATTTCTGGTAAGCTGGATACCCACACCATGACCTCCACCCCAGACCACAATCCAGATCCAGGGAGGTTAAAGCATGAGCAATTAACCTCCAAGACTGATCACTGGATCTCCCTACAGTTCACAGGCCAGGAGCTGATGCTGCCACTGAAGCTTCAAAATGGTGAGTGTCTCCTCAGTGGTTTCTAGCCCCCAGGGGAGGAAGCCAAAGCATTCCCCAAATACTTGTCCCAAAGTCCATAGGGCACTAACCTCTTACTTTGTCCTAGGCATGTCTGTGATGATAATTCTGGACTCACCACAGCTAGGGTCCCTCCAGCCACCTGCTGGCCCAGGCTGCACTGGGGCTAAATCCACAGCTCACATGGACCTGGGCGTGGCTCTCCACACACTGTGCTGCAGGCTCCCAGAGCGCTGCACTGGTCCTTCCTGCAGGGCTGCTGGGCTGTCCTCAGCAGGAGGTTAGCTTCTCTGTGTCACTCCATGGGTGTTGGGGCTCCAGAAGTTGTTCAGAGTCCCCTTTTACATAGTTTGGAGGTGATCTGGGGGGAGAGTGCCTTGGACATGCTGTTTCTACTCCACCATATTGGCTCCACCCCTGTTGTTGGATTTTTTAAGCTGAGATATAATCAGTACAACCAGCAGCAGGGACCACTCCTTGCCTTTAATGTACACCTTTAGATCATTTTCCAGAGCACTGAGTAGAAAAGGAGAAAAGTGAATGGGCACAAATTAGACAAGTTATATTTCCCTTTTCCATTGTGGGAGGAATTAACTCACATTATCTACTCTGTGTCTATATAAGTATGCAGTATATGTGGATGTGTGTATGTATATGTATGTATACACACAGACACATACACACACACACACATATATATATACATATATGTGTGTGTGTATATATATACGTATATATATGTGTGTGTATATATATATATATATATATATATATATATATATACACATAATCTACAAGAGTTATGCTATAGGTGTTCCTTCTATTAAAATGATGATATGGGGGGGAGCCAAGATGGCAGCATACAAGCAGGAAAATTCTGGAGCTCCCCCCATAACCAAGTCAAATACCTATAAAATGTGACTCTAAACAAACTTTAGAGCTACAGAACCCAAGATACTATTAAACAGATACAAACAAATGAAAAAATAATAGAAGGCAATGTGAAATATCTCATGGGAAAAACCACTGGCCTGGAAAATATATTCAGGAGAGATAATTTAAAATCATTGGACTACCTGAAAACCATGATCAAAAAAGAACCTGGAAATCATCCTTCAAGAAATTCTCAAGGAAAATAGGCCTGATATTTTAGAACCAGAGGGCAAAATAGAAATTGAAAGAATTTACCAATCCCCTCTTGACAAAGATCCCCCCCAAAAAACTCCTAGGAATATTATAGCCAGGTTCCAGCACTCCCAGATCAAGGAGAAAATATTAAAAGCACCCAAGAAGAAACAATTTGAATATTGTGGAAATACAATCAGGATAAGACAAGATCTTGGAATGTGCTATTCTGGAGATAAAAGGAGCTAAGATTAAAACCAAGAATCACCTACCAGCAAAACTGAGTATCATGTTCCAGGGGGAAATATGGCTATTCAATAAAATAGAGGACATACAAACATTATTGATGAAAAAAACAGAGTTGAATGCAAAATTTGACATTCAAATACAAGAAGCAAGAAAAGCATGAGAAGATTAACAAGGAAAAGAAATCATTAAGAACTTATCAAAGTTGAACTATTTACATGTCTATATGGAAAAATGATAATTATAATTTATGGACCTTTTTTGGTATGAGGATAGTTGAAGGGAATATAAATGCATATTTATGTATACATACATGTATATGTCTATATAGGAGTGTATATGGGCATATGAATACATATGTGAGTGTGTATATATGTATACAGATATACATAGAGAGCACAGGATCAATTAAATAGGAAGGAATGATATTTAAAAAATAAAATTAAGAAGTGAGAGAGGAACATAATGAGAGGAGAAAGGGAGAGACAGAATAGGGTAAATTATCTCATATAAAAGAGGCAAGGGAAAACCGTTACAAAGGAGAAGAAGAACAGGAAGGCAAAAGGGAATGGGTCAACATTACTCTCAGTGAATTGGGCTTAAGGAAGGAATACCATACACATTAAATTGGGCATCATACCCTACAGGAAAGTAGGGAGGAAGGGGATAAAAAGAGGGATGATAGAAGGGAGGGCAGATTGGGGGAAAGGTAGTTAAAAGCACACACTTTTGTAAAGGAACAGGGTCAAAGTAGAAAATATAACAAGTGGGGAGTGTGATAGGGGGATAGGATGGAGGGAAATATAATCAGTCTTTCACAATATATCCACTATGGAAATGTTTTGTGTAGCTACACATGTATAACCTATAATGATTTACTTATCTTCCCAGTGATGGTGGGTGAGGAGGGAAGAAGGGAAAGAAACTGGAATTCAAAAATTTAAAATCAAATGTTTAAAAAAATTATCATTATATTTTTAACATGCACTGACAAATAAGATATACAAGCACTGGGATATGGAGATCCATTTTCTTGACTGGAAAGCTGGAGGGGGAATGAGGGAGGATATAGGAGAGAGCAGATTGGGAGAAGAGGTATTCAGTGGCATCTCTGTTTTGGTGTGGTGGGTAGGGGAAAGACAGGGAGAAAATTTATAACTCAAAATCTTGTGGAAATGAATGTTGTAAAATAAAAATAAACATAAAATTAAAAAAATCTATGGGCAGTTCATTTCATGTCTCTGTACACCCACACACTTGTAGGGTCTTTTGGCATGAATGCATATCATAGGCAGTTAGTAGATGAGAGAGAGAGAGAGAGAGAGAGAGAGAGAGAGAGAGAGAGAGAGAGAGAGAAGGAAGGAAGGAAGGAAGGAAGGAAGGAAGGAAGGAAGGGAGGGAGGGAGGGAAGGAGGGAAAAAAGTATAAACAAAAAGAAAGAATTGGAGGATGAAAACACTGAAAATGAAGCTATGTGACTAAATTTAATTGGTTGTTGAACTGTATAACCATCCATGAGCAGAGGCAAACAATTCCTTCAAAAAAAATAGTTTATTATCTCAAACAAAAGACATGCATAGAATCATAGATACCTAGATATGGACCAAGGAGAAATGTAAGAGGTCATCACCAATCCCCTCTATGTTCAAATGAAAAATATGAGGCAAAGAAAAACAGTTTGCCCAAGGCAACAAAACCAATATAAAGCAAAGGTGACAGGTGAACCAAGACCATCTGATTCAAAACCAAGCATGATTTCTCCTTTGATATATAATTTGGTCTAGTCTTTGAAGCAACATTTTGTATAAGAGAGCCACTGCAGGTCTTTAAAAAGATAATGGGGGCAGAGCCAAGATGGCAGAGTAGAAACAGCACTTCCAAGGTGCGCTGCCCCACACCACTTCCAAACTAAGTAAAAGGGGACTCTGAACAACTTCTGGAACCCTAGCACCCACAGAATGACACAGAGAAGTTAACTTCCGGCTGAGGACAGCCCAGCAGCCCTGCAGAGGGGGCCAGCACAGCACACTGGGAGCCAAGAGCCCAGCACACAGAGAGCCAAGCCCAGATCCACATGAGCCACAGTTTTAGCCCCAGGGCGGCCTGGGCCAGCAGCCAGCTGAAGGTACCCCAGAACACCAGCAGCTGTGAGGATTCCAGAATTATCAAAACAGACATGCCTAGGACAAAGTAAGAGGTTAGTGCCCTATAGACTTTGGGACCAGTATTTGGGGAACTCGTCAGCTTCCTCCCCTGTGGGCTAGAAACCACTGAGGAGACACTCACCATTTTGAAGCTTCAGTGGCAGCATCAGCTCCTGGCCTGTGAACTGTAGGGAGATCCAGTGATCAGTCTTGGAGGTTAATTGCTCATGCTTTAACCTGCTTGGATCTGGATTGTGATCTAGGGGGAGGTCTGGGGTGGGTATCCAACTTGCCAGAACCGGAAGTTGTGAAGACCCCACTTGTTTGGGACAGAAGCTCCCCTGTCTGGTGGCAGAGTCCTACTGTGGCAACAAGCCCCAAAATCAAGTAATTAAGTGGCAACATACCTAGGCAAAGGAAACAAAATAAACAGAAAAATGCAACATTAGACTCCTATTTTGGGGGCAAAGAGGATCGAAGCATGGAACAGTCGGAGGACTGTGAGGTCAGAAATCCTGCTCCAAAAGCCCCAAAGGAAAATATGAGTGGGTTACACGCCATAGGAGACCTTAAGGAGGACTTTAAAAATCAAATAAGAGAAGTGGAGGAAAAATTGGGAAGAGAAATGAGAAGGATGCAGGAAAAGTATGAAATGAGGGTCAACAGCCTGACTGAGGAAAACAACACCTTAAAAAATGGACTAACTCAAATGGCAAAGGAGGCCCAAAAGGGCAATGAGGAGAAGAATGCCTTAAAAAGCCGAATTTGCCAGATGGAAAAAGAATCTCAAAAGCTCATTGAGGAGATTCATTCCTTCAGAGTTAGACTGGAGCAAATGGAAGCTAGTGACTTTATGAGAAATCAAGATGCTGTTAAGCAGATGCAAACAAATGAAAGAGTAGAAGGCAATGTGAAATATCTCATGGGAAAAACCACTGACCTGGAAAATAGATCCAGGAGAGACAATTTAAAAATTATTGGACTACCTGAAAGCCATGATCAAAGAAAGAGCCTAGAAATCACCCTTCAAGAAATTCTCAAGGAAAACTGCCCTGATGTTTTAGATCCAGAGGGCAAATAGAGGTTGAAAGAATCCACAGATCACCTCCTGAAAAAGATCCCAAAAAGAAAACTCCCAGGAATATTATAGCCAGGTTCCAGAATCCCCAGATCAAGAAGAAAATACTACAAGCAGCCAGGAAGAAACAATTTCAATATTGTGGAAACACAATCAGAATAGCCCAGGACCTGGCAGCTTCTACACTGAGGGATTGAAGGGCATGGAATATGATATTCCAGAGGGCAAAAGAGCTGGGACTGAAGCCAAGGCTCACCTACCCAGCAAAACTGAGTATTTTGTTTCAGGGGAAAATATGGTCATTCAGTGGAATAGAGGACTTTCAAGCATTCTTGAGGAAAAAACCAGAGTTGAATAGAAAATTTGACATCCAGACACAAGAAGCAAGAGATGCCTGAGAAGGTAACCATGGAAAAGAAATCAAAAGGAACTTATCAAAGTTGAACTATTTACATTCCTACATGGAAAAACGATAAATGTGACTGAGGAAACCTTTCCCAGTATGAAAATAGCTGAAGAAGGGTATATGGGCATATGAATACATATAGGAATGTGTGTATATATGCTTATAGTTATACATGAATAGAGGGCACAGGTTGAATTTGTTTCGAAGGGATGATACTTAAGGGGTGAAATTATGAGGTGAGAGAGGAAGGTGGCAAGAGGAGACAGGGAGAGACAGGGTAAGGTAAACTATCTCATGTAGAAGAAGCAAGGGGAAGTGTTTGCAGGGGAGGGGAAGAACTGGAAGGCAAAAAGGCAAAACCATATTCTCATTGAATCTGGCTGAGGGAGAGAATCACGTACATACTAAATGGCATATCTCAACCTGCAGCAGAGTAGGGGGAAGGGGAGTGAGAAGGGGGATGATGGATGGGAGGGCATTCTGGGGGGAGGAGAGGTTAGAAGTACCCACTATAGAAGAGGGACAGGATCAAAGTAGGGAATAGACTAGGTGCAGGGTTGAATGGGTGGGGGGGAATTATAAGCAGCTTTGTACAATATATCTACTATGGTAATGTTTTGCATAGCTATACATGTACCACACATACTGAATTGCTTATCTTCCCAGAGGGAATGGGCGACAAGGGAGGAAGGGAATGGATCTGAAATTTGAGGTTTTAAAATTAAATGTTTCAAATATATATAAATACTATTATTAATACTATTTTACATGTAATTGGGAGATATGATGTTCAGGCATTGTGGCACAGAGACTCACCTCGCCCTAATGGTAAAGTCGAAGAGGGCATGGGAGAAGATATGGGAGAGAGCAGGATGGATGAGGGGATATTTTGTGGGACTGCTTCTCTGGGGTGGTGGGTAGGGGAAAAATGGGAAAAAAATTTTAACTCAAAATCTGGCAGAAATGAATGATGTAAACCAGAAATTAATAAAGCATTTGTTAAAAAAAAAAAAGACAGTGGGCAATCACTTTCATGTATACATTTTTTAACTTATAGTAACATTGGTGCTAAATCAACATAAATTCTTAAAAAGCATTTAATTTACATTATGGTATCAATAAAATGTATTTGAATAATTAACCATCCAAGAGGATAGAATAGAGATTAATTAGTTTAGCATTAAAAATCCCAGATTTTTAGGTGATACAAATGACAAAGTAAAGATTCACAGGATAGATTTGGAAAGAAAATGAACTCATCTCTTAGGTAAGGAAATACCATCTGCCAATCTAGGTCAACCCCTTCTCTGCAGCTTAGAGCCATAAAGAGCTGCCTAGAGCATCAATAGATTAAATAAGTTTCCCTGTCTTAATGTCCATTGGAAGCAGAACTTTTACCCTTTCCTTGACTTTGAAGTCTGTTCTTTGCTATCAAGAAAAAAAAAACTGTCCCTAGAGATGTATGATAGAAATAGTACCAAAAATATCAAGGATAAATATGCACAGAAATAGAACTGTCACCACAATGTAGTGAGAATAAGAGTTTAAAGATGGTCAGTAAGTGAAGTTTTGCAAATATCTACTAAAATGAAGGAGGAAAGATCAACAAGAACAAGAAAAACAAGAAAAGAAGAAAAATAACAAGAACAAGAGAAAGAAAGGCAAAAGAAGAATTCGAAAAGAGAGGGAAATCAGGAGGAGAAGGATGAGAGGAAGAAGAAAAAGAAGAAGAAAAATGACAGCAACAACACAAGCAAGAACAGGAAAAACAGAGACAACAATAACAAGATGAACAAAAATAGAGTATCAAGAACAAGAATAAGAAGAGGAATGAGAAGAAGAACTAAGACAAAGTATCTGATGCCTCGGGTAGAGGCTTGATGGTAGGAATTTTTGAGAAAATACAAGAAATAAAGAAGGACAAAAACACACATTTGTCTGCAATCTGTATCAATAGAAATAAGGCCAATACTAATCCATTTATTTGATTGAATACACGACATTCTCTTTCTTAATTCCAGGTCAAGTGCTAAAATGTTATGTTAAGAGTCTCATTGAGTCATAGATCAAATCTCCAAAGAGCCTCAGAAACCATCTCATCCAAACCCTTCACTTTATATATGAGGAAACTAATGCCCAAGGAGGTTAATTAAAATTGACTGGCCCAAGACCACACTGGTAGTAAGGTTCAAAGTGAAAGTTGAACTCAAATCCTTTGATTCCAAGGCAAGTGACTTTTCCACTGTAACACATAGATTTCCTTCACTTGAAAATGTGAATAGATAGAGGAAAAGTAAATACAGATATATCCAAATATGCCCTGTGGCCCAGAGGCCCCCAAAGTATACTGTGACCTCTGGGTCACCCTCATAGGTCTATAGGGGACAAGTTCTCTCTATGCCTCTGGCTCTGATTCTGGCCCACAGCATTTGTCCAAGAAGATCTCTAAAACAATGGCTGACATATAACACATCCTCAAAATGTGGGTAGTAGGGTCCCCTTTTACAAAGACGTCCCATATACAATATGGGGTATCATATATAGGACATATATTTCCTCCTCTACAGACATTCAGAAACCACAAAGCACTCAAAGGCATGTGTGAATAAATATGAAAAGCATAAAGCATTCAAAAAGTCCATTAGATTTACTAGCAACCCTCATCCCAGTAAGAAGGAACTCTTTGTGGGATTGGTAAACAGATATTTAGCATTAGATATATTCTGTACAAATAAGTCATGGCAGATATCATGGAAGATGGTCAAAGCCTAGATGTCCTAGACAACTGTCCTAAAACAACATGGTTTTCTTTACTACTAAAAAATGACAATGGAAATATCTTTTCTCTGGCCAAATCCTGAACTTCATATTTCTTGATCCAAGAAATAACAGCCAAGACTGAGAATATTCCTCCCATAGGATCACTGGTTGCTGGCCTGAAGTCAAAAAAGTCAATAAGCAGAAGAAAACCAGCAGCTCAAGTTCCCATCTCAAATTCAACTAGAAAGGAAAGTGCATGTTTCCTGCTACCGTGTGGTTTTTATGCAAGCCATCATTGCCCCTTGGATGGTGAAGGGAAAAAATATCCTGATCCACCTAGACCCCTATCTTTAACTGTGATAAAACATTGACAGTGTTTTAAGGCAGAAGGCTTCAAAAAAGATGTAACCCCTTACTGAAATTACTATTTTGTAGACCACAGAGGAAGGTCATTCCTCTTGACAAGAAGTGACCATCTTTAGCCTGGATCACTAATTATATTCAACACAAACTCTGTCACTTGGAAGTTTACTCTTTTTTTTTTTTTTTGCTTTTTGGAGGGCAATTGGGGTTAAGTAACTTGCCCAAGGTCAGACAGCTAGGTTTTTGTTTGTGTGTGCATTAAGTGTCTGAGACCGAATCCGAACTCAGGTCCTTCTGACTCCAGAGCCAACACTCTACTCACTGCGCCACCTAGCCGCCCCCCTACTCTTTTTACTTTTTACTCTTGGAAGTTTACTCTTTCTTCCCAGAAAGGCAAATGGCCCCCAGAGAGGGGCCATGACACATCTACATCTCTACTCAAGACAATTTTTTTTTTTCTGACAAATACACCTGCCTTGTAAATTCATGAAGTGATAGGGGAACCTCATGAAATTGAATAGGAATTTTCTTAATCCTCTTTTCTTAATCATCTCTAACATGCATACATGTATGTATATTGTGTATATGTACATATGTATATGCATTTAACATACATTTTAAATGTATTGCATATTTATATCTATGTATCTATGTGTCAATACAAATATAGATACATAAAATAGATAGGGGGAACTCAGAAAAACAGACAGGGGCCTGATCTCAGAGACAGGAAGAGAGAGATGGTTGGCTTCATGTTCTCCACCCATATACTGCTTACATAACCCAGAGTCACTTAATCTCTTAATGTCCACAAGTAATCTTCCAATTCTCCCTACCTTTCCAGTCTTCTTCTTTGTATATAGTTATCTGGATGCTATTTACTCCTCTCTGCCTGTCTCTCATTAGACTGTGAGCTCCTTAAAGACAAGGGACTACTTTTACCTTTCTTTGTATTTCTTAGATTTAGCACAATGCCAGAAAAATAGTAGGTGTATTAATTAATGTTATTAATTAATATTAATAAATGTTTGGTGACAACTTAATGCTGACTCCAAAAGTAGAAATTGCACCATTTTCCAGATCTTCATTGACAAAGGAAAGTTTCTGATAGGAAAACCATATATGTGTGTGTGTGTGTATGTGTGTGTGCACATATGTATGTATGTGTATATGTATGTATTAGTCTGAACTGCAGATTCCAAAGAGGAAGGGATTCATTGGCACATACATACAGACATATGCATACATACATGCTATATACAAATACATATATATCTTCTTTGTTGACAACTAAATAAGTTGTAATAATAATTTTTAATAAGAGCAAGTTATAATTATTATCCTAATTTTCATCACTTCAGGGTAACAAAACAAGATTTTATGAATTATGAATGAGATCACAACCTTTCATTTCTTCAAAACTATCTCTATGAATTGTCATGGATGGAAAAAAAATCATTACCTAGAATTCAACCCTCTGTTGATTGTCTTTATGCATTAGTTGGGGTAGTTCTTAGAGAATATTAGAAAAATAACTAGGAGAGACCAGCACCTCCCTAGGGTGCCAAAATTTAGAGGATACTGATCATGTCCTCCTTGAATTCTATGAGTTGATAGAAGCAACTGCATTTAGCACCGAGGTAGCAAAAATAATTAGTTAAAATATTAATAAGCAGATGACAACAATGTATCAAGTGAGATTTTCCTAAGCCCTTTCTTCTCACCTCTCTTCTTTGTGATGGTATCCCTTCAAAGTCACCTCTGGTATTTTGGATCTCTACACCCACAGGACTTTATGTCCTTAGGTACACTTAAAAGGGTCATTAATTATAGAGTTAGAAGGGTCCTAGAGGCCATCTTACCCAATCTCATTTTATAGATGAGGAAACTGAGACCTTGAGGAGCTAAGATTTTTGGCAAAAACTCTCAAATGGCATAGACAGCACTGGCCTGGGGTTCTCTGGCTCCAAATCCAGTCTTCCTAGGTATCCCATCAAAAGTTCAGATCCCAATTTCTCCTTTGAGGGAGTTGAAAGGTTGTGGTAAATATACAAGAGGGAAAATATCTTTAAAACTGCCCATGGAAAAACTAGTAGAATGTGTCCTTTTATCTTTCAAAGAGAAAAGTATTCATAAATCACAACTTATGTAGACAAATGAGGAAGCTAACTTAAAGTAAACAGCACCATCCTATACTCACAATTTGCCCTGTCCAAATCTCATTTGCAAATAGTTGTTTTCATGTTGTCTGTCCCATTAGACTGTGAGCTCTTCAAGAGCAAGGACTGGCTTTTGCCTTTAGTTGCATCCCAGCACTTGGTAAGCACCTAGCACATGGTAACTGTTTGACAAAGTCTATTTGACTGACATCTGAGGGAAGTAAGGATTTTTGCAGAATGGAGAAGATGCTTCTGAGGTATAATGTAGACAATACAGATTCTGAGCAAACACTGCTTCTTTCTTGTCATCAAAATAATCCACACAACATTTCCATAAAGTTAACATAACTATAAGCTTGCTCTGATAAAACAGCCAGCACTCAAAGCTTAGGAAACTTATTTTTAAATTCTAAAAAGCTCCAAAGTGGGGTATCTACCTGAGTGATTTTGTTTCTATATTTAGGAAATTACCGTTAACAGGGTATTGGACAGAACACATTTAGTATTTTAAGGTACTTCATTAAAATCAAATGATCCCCATCAGAATTAGTCCCTTTGGGCTTGGAGTGCCACTTCCAGAAGGCATTGCCTAGTACTGACTTGCTTTAATAAGGAAAGCAACATTGCCTTATCTTATTCTACATTGTGAAAAAGCAAAACCAGACTCTTCTTTCTACTTGTTCTTATTCAAAACACTAATTTTTTTAGGTCAGTATTCAGTGTGGCCATTTACCTTATTCTGGCTGTAGGACATTAGGATCAGAGATCATAGATCTCAATAAATGTCAGAGATTGTCTAGGCAACCCCTATCACTTTTCAGGTGCAGAAACTGAGATCTAGAGAGGAGAAGGGCCATGCTCAATGTCAGACAGGTGGTAATAATAACAATAACAATAATATTTATAGAGTGCTTTAAGTTTTGCAAAGAACTTTACAAATGTTAACTCAATGGAGGTAGTGGACAAGTAGATAGTAATTGACAGAACCAGGACTCAAACTTTGGGCTCCTTGCTCCAAACTTGGCATTTGTTTACTTAATCTAAAGTTTCCATTGAACCACACAGCTAATACAAGATACAGAGGATTTAATGATGGAGTCATATGTTGTTTTAAAAATAAAAGTGTTACCTAATACAAAAGGCATTAGATGAGCAAGAAAAGTCAATGTACAAAAAATAAAGCATATACAAGAGTAATCTACAAATCAATCATATGGGGAGGAAAATGTCCTTTTTCTCTTGACCTACCTCTAGTACCAAAAATTAGGATAATTTTCATTTCAGTGACTTGTCCTCTCTCTAAGATTCTCTATTTAAGTCTCTTTAGGTACAAATAACTCATCAATCTTTTTCTCCTTTCACCAAACCCTCTGACTCTAACCCAGAGTATTGTTTGCATGGTGTTCGCTACACAAGTTCTGAACCAACACTCAATTAAAATAGGCCTAATTAGAAGAGATAATCAGGAAGATTACATTATGCTAAAAAGTACCAGACAATGAAGTGATATCATAATTTTTATAGCAAGTTTCTCTGATAAAGACCCAATTTCTCAAATGTATACTGAGTATAGAACTGATCCAAATTTATAAAAATAAGTCATTCACCAATTGATTAGTAGGTAAAGGATGTAGTCTTCAAAAGAAGAAATCAAAGCCATCTATAGGCATATGAAGAAAATGTTCTAAACCACTATTAAAGGAATGCAAATGAAAACAACTCTGGGGTATCACCTCATACCTATCAGAAATGACAAGTGCTGAAGGGAATAAAGGAAAAACAATATACTAATGAACTGCTGGCAGTCCATTCTGGAGAACAATTTCGAACTATATCCTAAGAGCTATGAAACTGCAGACCATTTGACCTAGAAATACCACTACTAGGTCTGTATCCCAAAGAGATCAAAGGTAAAGGAAAAGGACCTACATGTACAAAAATATTCAAAGTAACTCTTTTGTGGTGACAAAGAATTGGAAATCAAAGGGATGCTTATCAGTTGGGGAATGCAGAACAAATTATGCCATATGATTGTGTTAGAGTACTATTGTGCCATAAGAAATGATCAAGGGGTAGTTTCAGAAAAACGGGGTCAGGATTATATGAACTGATGCAGAGTAAGAAGAACCAGGAGATCATTGTGTATAGTAACAGCAATGTTGTAATTATAATCCACTGTGAAAGACTTGGCTACTCTGATTAATTCAATGATCTAAGATAATTCCAATGGACTCATAATGGAAAAATACTATCCACCTCCAGAGAGAACTGATGAACTCTGAGTATAAAATGAAGCAGATTTTTCTCACTTTCCTTATTTTTCTTGTTTCTCTTGTGATATGGCTGATATGGGAATATATTTTGCATGATTTCAATGTATAATTGATATCATGTTGATTGCCTTCTCAGTGGGTATGGAAGTGGGTGAGAGGAGGGGAGAGAAATTGGAACTCATTTTTTTAAAATAATGTTTAATAATAAATTTAAATGTTAAAAAATATCAAAATAGCATTGACTACTCATAGTCTTTGAGAGTGCTGGTGTCACTGAAAGGTTATGACTTCCTGAGATGGCACAGTCAATATATGTCTGAAACAAGACCTTAACCCAAGTCTTCCCATATGCATTCCTGGAGCCCCCAGGTGGTTCAGTGGATAAAGCACCAGACTTGGAGTTAGAAAGTCATGAGATCAAATCTGGTCTCAGATAGACTAGCTGTGTGACCCTGGACAAGTCATTTAATCTGTTTGCTTCAGTTTCCTTATCTATAAAATAGGGGTAATAATAATAGGACCGACCTTTCATCTTGTTCTGATGATCAAATGAGATAACATTTCTAAAGCACTGGACCCAGTGCCCAGCACACAGTAGCCACGATATAAATGTTATTATTATTATTTCTGACATCAAAGCTACCTTCATATCCACTATGCCAAACTGTTTGTCTATATGCCAATCAAATATTCCTCCCTAAAAAGGAAACAGAATTGGTTTAGTATGGCCTCATCTTTAGGACATTCTTGGCAAATACCACTTTCTTTTCCAGTTGTTTAAAACCATTGCTCTAATTACATGTTCTAGATTTTTACCAATATACAAGTTCAATCTTATTGGCCTATGATTTAAATTCCCCACCCTTTCTCTTCCATTTTTTCAATTGGAATATTTAACCTTCTCTAGTCCTATAGTATTTTTCTTATTCTCCCAAATCTTGCAGAGATCAAAAGATATGAACTGTGATAAGTAAAGCGACGGATTTTTTGAAAGAATTTATCAAGTATATCTGAATTTATAAATCCAAATGACTCATATAAAGCCCACCCCCAAAATACACATAGATACACACACACACACACACACACACACACACACACACAAATTTAACAGCATGGCTCAATGGAGTGACTACTAAACTTGGATTTAGAAGATGTAGATTCAAATCCTAAGCTAACATTTATGTGAACTTGGGCAAGTCACAACATCTTTGGAACTCAGTTTCCTTTTCTGTAAAATAGCACTTCTCAAACTGTAGTCTGGAAATTCCTTGGGGTGCCCAAGACTATTTCAGGGGGAGTGAAATTAAAAAACTATTTTCATAATTATACTAAAATAACTTTGTCTACTAAAATATGCCCCCTTTCTCAACTGCATATCCATTTAAAATCAAATTCTCTTTATATGCTTTAACTGAAACAACATATCACAATAGATTGATGCAGATGTGAAAATACAGTTGTTTTTTATTGTAAGACACAAAAAGATATGTAAAAATATGTGATAATGAAACTCTTTTCACTATTTTTTTGTTTTGGGTAATAAACTTGTTTGTCATAAAATATGTTGTTATTGTTGACATCATGGATTTATTATTATTTTAATGAATTAATAAATATGTAAATTTTGTTTTTATTTCTAATATGATAAATAGAATCCATATGATCTAAAAGTCTTTTAGATTTTCAATAAATTGTGATGGTGTAAAGGGGTCCTGACACTGAAAAGTTTGCAAATCATTGCCACAAAACATATTTGAATTAAGGACTCCTCCAACCTTTCATCTATAATCACTGATAGTAGGATGGGTTACTCCAACATAAATGAAGACAACAAGAAATAACAACCAAGCAGCTTAAAAACAAAGGCCCTGATAAGAGCCTAAATGGCTAAAGTTACAACCACAATTGGTAAACTACAAAAATGGAAAGTAACACATACCCAAAAGTCCAAATTCCTGTATTCTATGATTTTCTTTATCGTTATTTTGGAAAGAAGGCTATCATTGTTTTTGCATGTGTATAAAGGAGAGGTGCCGGTTGACGCTCCTGATAGGATGGATGGCACGCTGGACTTGGGAATTCCAGTGCTGTTTCAGATAATGCCAGGTAAGTCATTCTGTTGTGTTACACCTGTTTCATCATCTGTACAACAAAATAGCACTTATTTAATAGGGTTATCCTGAAGAGTAAATGAGATGATCTTTATAAAGATCTTAGGAAACCACACTCTGCAAATGTAGGTTACTTGGTTGTTTGTTGTCCATCATTCTCAAAGAGCACCAAAATGACATCATTATTCTAGAGTCAAGTTACGGTGTTTTGGACTGGGACTAATCAGACCAACACAAGCTTGGAATGTTTGGGCATAAATAGTCCCCATGAATATCCGGGGTGGATTCTCTAAATTCGCACATCTCACGTTTCTTTTGAGCTACTTCTGTTCTGCTTTGCTCATAGAACACAGGACCTTCTCTGATGAGGACATGCTATGCTGATCAGTCCTGTGCCAGGGTCTCACATGTCATACAATCAATTCCAAAGTTCTTAAGAGAATCCTTAAAAGTGTCCTTGTATTACTTCTGACCACCATCTGAACGCCTGCCCTGTGTGAGTTTTCCATAAAATAATCTTTTTGGCACTCATATATTTTGCATTTGAACAACATAACCAACCCATTGGAGTTGCACTCCAATGTAGGTTATTAGTATTGAAAAAGATTGATGTGTAGAAACAAAATATTTCAGTTCATATGGCTTTGAATAAGTTACTTCCTTTCTGTGGGCCTCAGTTTCCTCCTCTGTAAAAGGAGGGCATTGTCCTGACTGACCTTCAGCATACCTTCTAGTTTTAAAACCTGTGGGGTTTAAACCCCAGGGGCTTGGAAATTATTCCACTCTTCACATATTATAAGCCAGTTCCTGGACCTGCTTTAGCTGAGACCAAGTGCTAAGTACCAAGAGATTCACTGGGAGGAGATGGGGAGGAGAAAGGGGATGGGACATATTCATCTCCATTGGGAAGAGTGAGTGACACATTCCCAAGTGCAGGAGAGAAGGTTCAGCTGAATGTGCATAACTGAGGCAAGTTAAATGACATAAAGAACTCATTGAGCAAAGGGCTCTGGGGAACATGTATGTATTCATCCCCATTAGGGTGCCAAGCCATAAATCTGCTTAATTAGATTTAATTACAATCCTGCCAAAGACAACATAGAGATTATGAAATCTGAGAGTGACATTTTCTATATTGCTGGAGGGATTGTCTGCTTATGTAAATTAGTAGCATAGCTTCACTCAAGAGAACTAATTGAATGAGTTGGCTAAGCATGAAACACTAATGAGGAAGGAGAATAAAGGAGCCACCAGGTACATAGCAGGTAGATATCTGAAACTGTTTTGAAAAGCCCAAACTTTTCTATTCTACCAAACTCTGCTGACTACACATGCAAAGAAAACCCCAGGGCCCAATGGTTGGCAGACTGTAATAGTGGACAACAGCACTGAATCTGAAATCAAATGATTTGAGTTTTGTGTAACTTTGGAAAAGTCATTTAACCAAACAGCCTCCATTTCTTCATCTGCAAAATGAAAGCATTTGATCAGGTGATCTCTTGGTCATTTCTGACAAGATCCTTAAAAATATGTAGGTGAGATAATGAAGTGCTACCAAGCATTCCTAGGTGTGCACATAGGACATGATAAAGGATCATAGGTCTAATTTTTCTAATCATTCAGCTTTTAATGAAGCCAGAGGCAAAGATAGTATATACACCCAGAAAGGTAATCTTTTGGATGAGTCTCTGCTTATGTGTTTTGTTTTGCTTCAGAAACTACAAGTTTGGGGGCTCACTTTGAGAAGTGTTGTGCGATTTGATCAGATGAGACTCTGGGAAGCCGTTGTTGAGAGCCCCCCGGCTTTGACAACCCAGATGTTGATGCTTCCCTCTCTGGTAACTGTGATTTGGTATTGATATAATGTTTGGACAGTTTGGAAGCCTGTCTGTTTGATCTGTAAGTTCTGTAACTCTGAAGTTTGGGGTGCTGACCTTTTTTCCCCTGAACTAGGTAATGTATGTTTGTTTGATTAAAGTAAGCTTGTTAACCCCCCCCCCAAAAAAAAAGAAAGAAACTACAAGTTCAGTTGATTTCCTCTAAATGTCATCATCCAAGGGCAAAGCCCTTGTCACTTCACCCTAGTTATAGCCCTTCTGTACACTAGGGCTTTCCAAATTGGTAATACCAGCCATAGTTCATAATACATAGTCACAGTATTTAAAAGCTAAAAATCGCATCTTTGATGGACCAGGTGATAAAGATGATTATGAAGATACTATTCATAATTGATATGTCTATTGTGCTGTAAAATTTTCAAAGTACTTTCCATTATCTCATAAGCCTCATGACCTGCTGAGCTGAGTACTGCAAATATTATCATTCCCATTTTTAGATGGGAACACTGAGGCTCTGAAACGTTAAATGACTTTCTGAGGGTCACTCAACAAGTATGCGAGGCAGGATTTGAACTGAGATCTTTACTACCTTAAGTTCAATACATTATAGTCTACACATAGCTGGCTTACATCTATGATACTTCCTAAGATAAGTAAGCAAGTCACATTCCTAAGCTATTCACATGCTACTTAAGGTTTGCTCATTCTCTTACCAAAGTAGATTTTTTCTTGTGCCAGACAGTCTCATAGGTTTAGGAGCTTGGGGATCTAGGAACCATCCACATAGGGGAAAAGAGCAGTTGTGTGATACCCAAATCCTCCCTGAAATTAAAACAAACTTTACAGTAGCAGTGTATCTTTTAAATAAGGGATTCTGCTGTGCGTATATTGTTTTGCAGCCATTCTCAGTGGATCATACTGACATTCAGATTAGTTTTGAGTTTTCCTGCTGCATACAGTCATGCAGATGGGCTCTTGCAATCTGAGGATCTGTGTTTGAATTGCATCTCTGATGCTAATTCCTTGTGCAACCTTGGGTAAGTCACACAACTTCCTCCAGCTTCGCTCTCTTTATCTTTAAAATGGAGAAATTGGTCTAAATGGCTTCTGAGGTTCACTGTAGCTTATCTTTTTACCTACCCAATTTTTACTCAGCTTGCCAGAGCCCTAACTAGTCTTCATACTTTCCCATCACACAATCTGTTTTATTCTAACTCTCCCTCACACTCTGTTGTAACTCTTGAGCTTTCAAGGTGACTGCCTAGAGCTGAATTTTAGAGAGGTCAAGTTGGATGAGAAGATGGTTAGAGACTAGACTATTTCAATAGAGCAGGGCCTGTAAAGGAGCTAATTGACCAACTTGTTTCTCATATACAGCAGCCCATCTCCCATCTCCAATACTTTTGCACTGAATCTTCCCCATGTCTGGAAAGTGAGTGAGGAACGCCTCAACACACATCTTAGAATCCTCAGCTTCCTTCAAGATCCAATTCCAAGTTCTCCAACCATTAGAATCCTCCCATCTAAGATTACCTTCCATCTGCTTTGTTAGTATCTTGGATGTACCTAATTATTTACCTGTTGTCTCCCACTTTAGAATGTAAGCTCCTTGAGGGGCTGTTTTCATTTTTATTTAAATGTTTCCTCAGCATTCAAAATCAAACCTATTATATAGTACATGTTTAAAAATTATTGATTAATTAAACTAATTTAGCTTAAGTCCTACCTGAGTTGATAATAGTAAAATCACCTTGGACTTAATAGAGGATCTTTGAAATTTTGAGTCTCTAAACCATCCATCCTTCTGCAGCCAATCCCTATAAGATATTAACAAGGCTACTTCTAGGGATACTGTCATGAGGGGAGAGGACAGGAACAACTCATCTAAAGCAAGTCTGCCATCTGCTACCTTCTTACTTTAAGTAGGTGTTAAGTTCCTATGTTTCTAACTAAAAAACGATAAATAATGCTGGTACCCTTGAAATTTTAGGAACGAGGAACAAGATCCTTTTCATCTCCCACCTCCCAGCTCTGCCATTCTCTAAAGCTTTTCAGGTTGGTAGGGACTATCAGAGTGTATATACCATTGACTCCACATTGAAAAATCCAAGACCACATACATCCATGACCCAGTGAAAAGCCATTAGGTACTTTTAGTTAGGAGAATCTACTGAAAACCTCCAAAAAAGCCTCAAAAGAATGAAAAGCTGTACTCAACATTAAAAGAAAATACTTTGGATCCTTTGTCCTTTGTTCTATCTCCATAAAACAATAATACAGTGGTCTTTTCAGCTAAATTAACTTCCCTGTGGGGGTAAGGGTTTTTTGCAAAAGAAAAAAATCATGTCAGAATATTTTATATTTCTGGAACTTTAAAAATACCTTACACACACACACACACACACACCAGCCCTGAAAAGTCATTTGGGAAACTGTCTCAGATCCTAAAGAGGCAAATCAATAAGATAAATAGAACACCTGGATTGTAGACTAAATAATAGGATGAAAACCTAGAAAGCTAATGAAAATCAATATTTGTTCATCTCTGTATAGAATAGCTCATGTGATCAGTGTTCCTTGTGCTCACTGCCAAGAAAAATGTTTTGCTGAGCGTCCATCAGCACAGGAGGAAATATACAGAGGAACAGAGCTATAACGAGTGGCAAGTTACTGTGCACCAGCAGTCCTTCTACACTTAGCAAGGAAGTGAAGCTGGAGTCCCCAGCTCCTCAGAGCCATTAGTCACTTGTTGAACAATGTTATCTCCTGGTGTGTTCTCATTACTCTAGCTATTGATGTGTTGATTGTGACCAGGTCTCTGGATGGGATCAGAAAACTTATGAGAAGATTTTTGAGAATGGTCAAAAATTATTGGGGAAAGAGAAATTAACGTTGCCCTTTATCTCAAAGTCCCATGATCGCCTGGGTATGGAGGCTCATTTACCTGAGGCATATGGAAACCCTTAACACAACTTTGGGAGTTGTCATGGCTGGAAGAAAAAAGAAGGAGAGAAAACGAATCCCTGGAAACAAACCTTCTGATTATGCCACTCATTTCACTCAGGCAGGCTCTTCCTCATAAGGTACATGTAGTCTTTTCAACCCTCCATGTCTTAGCAGAACGTTCACTCCATTGTCAAAGAATCTCACATGGAATGTCATTTAAATGGCACCTCTGATACTTGGATCGTAGATTAGGAAGTGGAAAGAATTTCAAATAACCTCTCTTCTGACCCAGTCATGTTAAAAATAAGAGATATGAGGCCCAGGGATAGAAAGTGACTTGTATCACACAGGAAGTGTCAAAGTCAATATTTGAACCCATGCCCTCTGATTCCAGAACCAATGCCTTTTTCCAATGCTTCTTTCAACTTAGTCATTGCTGAGCTGTTGGCAAGTCGACCTCTCAATTCCTCAGTTTTATTATCTGAAAAATGTTATATTTTCTAGAACTTTGAACTAATTGTGTTTTGGCCAAGATATGGTCTCTAGTTAAATAAAATTTGTGGAAATGTGTCTACTTCCTACTAATAAAATCATCAAAATGTCAATGATATATGTAGATTATATCCAATAATATTTTATATAGAAAGAAAGTTTTTGTACAGATTTTTAGTTTTTATTGTTCTTTTAAGACCTCTTTTGATAGAATGGGGATAATATTGTGTTCATTTTTTTCCATGCCTTTATAGTATCTTCTTTCAGATATCCTAGAAGAGATTACACAATATCATGAAAATAGTTTTGCTTCCAATAGAATATATTAATTATGGCTTAGTCATGTGTGTTTTACATTTTTGTTTTCTTTACTCTCCATTGTACTTCCTAGAGCAACATATCTCGAACTGGTACCATGGTGGTAAATATTGTCTCCATCACCCTTGAAAGTAAAAGACATTTTACAAAAATGTTTACAAATATTTCCCATTTTCATCTCTTTAATGTTCTGGCCAATCTTGCCTTTTTATATATTATTTTTTTAATTTATGGAATAAAACAAACATTTCCATAATAGCATAATTTTAAAAAGATTACACATTAAATACAAATCTATTATGGAAAACTTGCTGTTTCTTTTAAATACATAATAAAATCATCATGTAAATTTCTTTTTCCTTCCCTCCCCTCCTTCCCCAGAGATGTTTACCATGAGACATAACTATGTGTGTAAATATATACTTACGTGTATGTGTATGTAAATACATATTTCTGAAATCAGTTCTTTCTTTGGATGCAGATATTTTATTCCTCATATGTCCTTTGTAGTTAGTTTGGGTATTTATAATAGTCAAAATTATTTATACACAACAATATTGTTGTTACTGTATATAATATTCTCTTGGTTCTGTTCATCTTGCTCATTATTTCGTGGCTGTCTCTCCATGTTTTTCTAAGACCATTGAGCTAATCATTTCCTATAGCATAATAGTATTCCATTACATTCACATACCACAGCTGGTTAAGTCATTCAACAACAGATGGGTTTTAGATAAATGTATGTTTTTCATCATTTTAAGGAAAAATTCATTTATAGCAATACTTACAAGGGATTTTATTTTAATAGAAATGAATGTTGTACTTTATCAAAAGCTTTTTGTTGCATCTACTGATGTAATAATGAATTATGTTAAATTTTTTTATGTTAAACCATCCCTGCATTTCTTGCATAAATCCTACTTGATCATAATGCATTATCTTGGTTATATATTATTGTAATCTTTTACCTGATATTTTATTTAGAATTTTTGCATCCATAGTCATCAATAAAATAGGTCTGTAATTTGCTTTCTCTCTTTTTACTCTTCCTGGTTTAGGTATCAATATCATATTTGTTTCATAAAAGGGAGTTTGGTAGGATACCTTCTTTACCTATAATTCCAAATAATTTATTTACATTGGAATTAGCTGATCTTTAAATGTTTGATAGAATTTACTTATAAATCCATCTGGTCCTGGTGCTATTTTTCTAAGAAAGCTCATTCATGGCCTGTTCAGTTTCTTTTTATAAAATAGGTCTGTTTAGATATACTATTTCACATTCTACTAATCTAAGGAATTTATATTTTTCTAGATAGTCTTTCATTTCATTTAAATTATCAAACTTATTGGCATTAAATTGAGCAAAATAACTACTTATAATTGCTTTAATTTCATCTTCACAAGTGGCATATTCACCCTTTTCATTTTTTCTATCAGTAATTTCATTTTCTTCTCTCTTTTTAAAATTAAATTAACCAATGGTTTATCTATCTTGTTTTTTAAAAATAAACTTTATGTTTATTTTTAGTTTATAACATTCATTTCCACAAGATTTTGAGTTACAAATTTTCTCCCAGTCTTTCCCCTACCCACCACCCCAAAAGAGTGATCCCACTGAATACCCCCTCCCCCAATATGCTCTCTCCTAGATCCTCCCCCATTCCCCTCCAACTTTCCAGTAGGGCAAGATGAATCTCCATACCCCACTGCCTGTATATCTTATTTTCCAGTGCATATAATGATAATAATAATAATGATAATAATTTTAGACATTTAATTTTAAAACTTTGAATTCCAGATTCTTTCTCTTCTTCCCTCATCACCCACCCTTACTGGGAAGATAAGTAAGTCAATATAGCTTGTACAAGTGGAATTATACAAAAGATTTCCATAGTGGATATATTGTGAAAGATTGACTATATTTCCCTTAATCCTATCCCGCCTCCCACTTGTTCTATTTTCTACTTTGACCCTGTCCATTTTCAAAAGTGTGTGCTTCTAACCACCCCCCCCAATCTGCCCTCCCTTCTATCATTCCCTCTCTTATCCCCTTCCCTCCAACTTTCCTGTAGGGTAAGATACCCAATTTAGTGTGCATGTTATTCCCTCCTTAAGTCAAATTCAATAAGAGTAAGGTTGACCCATTCCATTTTGCCTTCCTATTCTTCCCCTCCATTGTAACAGGTTTCCCTTGCCTCTTTTATATGAAATAATTTACCCCATTTTGTCATTCCCCATCTCCTCTCCTTATATTCCTCTGTTACTTTGTAATTTTATTTTTTAAATATTATCCCTTCCTATTCAATTGATCCTGTGCCCCCTGTCTATGTATACCTGTACACATATATACACACACATATGTATTCATATGCCTATATGCCCTCCTATACAGATGTATATATATACATATATACACACATATATATACATATATACATATATATACACACACTCACATATGTATTCATATGCCTATATACCCTCCTATACAGATGTATATATATATACACATATATATACATATATACACATATACATACATACATACATATATATATATATATATACACACACACACACACACATTTCTATTCCCATCAACCATCCTGTAGCAGCAAGTATGCCAACATCCCCAGGGTGGCTACCAACACAGGTTATTAGATCTGCTTTTCTAAAGGAAAGAAACTCAAAATGGATTAACAAGCTTACTTTAATCAATCAAACATATATCAGACAGAACTTACAAGACATAGAAACAAACAGATCAAGCAGACAGGCTTCCAAACTGTCCAGCCATTACATCAATACCACATCACAGTTACCAGAGAGGGAAACATCAATATCTAGGTTTTCAAAGCCGGGGGGGCTCTCAACGGCTGCCCAGAGTCTCATCTGGTCAAATCACACAATACTTCTCAAAGTGAGCCCCAAAGCAAAGTCTCACTTCAGGGATTATAGAGCCTTCTCCTGGCTCAGAGAATGTAACCACCCTCTTGACCCACTGCCCAATCACACAGCATCAAGGTGTGGGCATTCCTGAAAACCAAACCTACAGGCTCCATGTAACTACATTCAGCCTATTAGGGGCAGAGTATATTTTCAAATCAAGGAAGGTTCTCAGAGTCTCTTAAGCCTATCAAAGGGCCTAGGGGCAGGGAGGATCTTTAAATCTGCATTTCCATTACATATCCTCATTACCGAGAAAATTTTATAAGTTACAATTATTGTTTTTCCATGTAGGAATGTAAATAGTTCAACTTTGATAAGTCCCTTATGATTTATTTTCCCTATTTACCTTCTCATGCTTTTCTTGTATTTGAATGTCAAATTCTCTAATCAAATCTGGTTTTTTCATCAAGAATGCTTTAAATTACTCTATTTCATTGAATAGCCATAGTTTACCCCTGAAACATTATACTCAGTTTTGCTGGGTAGGTGATTATTGGTTTTAATCCTAGCTCCTTTGACCTCCAGATTATTATATTACAAGCCCTATGATTCCTTAATGTAGAAGCTGCTAGATACTGTGTTATCCTAACTGTGTTTCCACAATATTCAAATTGTTTCTTCTTGGCTGCTTTTAATATTTTTTCCTTCATCTGGAAACTTCAGAACCTGGCTATATATTCCTAGGAGTTTTCTTTAGGGGATCCTTTTCAAGAGTTGATTGGTGAATTCTTTCCATTTCTATTTTGTCCTCTGGTTCTAAAATATCAGGGCAATTTTCCTTGAGAATTTCTTAAAGGATGATTTCTACGTTCTTTTTTTGAACATGGCTTTTGGGTAGTCCAATAATTTTAAATTATCTCCCCTGGATCTATTTTCCAGGTCAGTGGTTTTTCCAATGAGATATTTCACATTGCCTTCTATTTTTTCATTTGTTTGGATCTGTTTAATAGTATCTTGATTTCTCATAAAGTCATTAGCTTCCATTTGCTCCAATGTAATTCTGAAGTAATTATTCTCTTCAGTGAGCTTTTTAAATTCTTTTCCATCTGGCAGATTCTGGTTTTTAAGGCATTCTTCTCCTCATTGGCTTTTTGAGCCCCTTGACATTTGAATTACTCTATTTTAAGGTGTTATTTTCTTCAGTCAGGTTGTTGACTCTCTTTTCATGATTTTCTTGCATCATTCTCATTTCTCTTCCCAATTTTTCCTCCACTTTTCTTACTCGGTTTTCAAAATCCTTCCTGAGCTCCCCTATGGCCTGTAACCAATTCTTATTTTTCTTGGAAGCTTTTGGAGCAGGAGTTCTGACTTCACTGTCTTCCTTCTGTTCCATGCTTTGATCCTTTTTGTCCCTAAAAAAGGAGTCTAAAGTTTGACTGCTGTCCTTGCTTTGCTTCCATTGCTTGATCATGTGGGCACTCAATTACTTGACTTTTGAGTTTTTTGCCACAGTAGAACTCTGCTTCCAGAGAAGAGAGCTTTGTCCCAAATTGCTGGGGATTTTGCAGATGCTGGAACTCTTATTTGGGTGCCCTCTCAGAAGCCTCCATAAGCTCTGGCACCTGGTCACACACCCCAGGACCTCTACCCAAGACAGTGATACAGATCCAAGTAGATTAAAGCAAGAGTGATTACCCCTCAGACTGGTCACTTGGTCCTGCTATGATCTGCAGGCCAGGAGCTTTGAAGTAGCCATTTGTTGGCAGCTCCAGGGCCACCACACCTCTGCCTCTTCTCACCCCAGGGGTTAGGGGTCGGACCACACCACCCTTCCCCATTCCAACAGAGTTCTACACTGTCTTTTACTTTGGCTTTTACATTTATGAGTTGATAATTGTGTAAACTGCTGTTGCTGGTGGTGATCCTCTCCCCCGAGATCTGCTCCAGCCACTGCTGGTCAGGGGCTTCCTGTGGCTAAAACCATGGGTTCATGTGGGGCTGGGCTCAGCTCCCAGCAAACTGCAATGGACCCTTCCTGTGGGCCTTCCAGGCTGCCTTCACTCGGAGATTTGTTTCTCTCTGTTATTTTGTGGGTTCTGTAACTCTAAAGTTTGTTTAGAGTTATATTTTACAGGTATTTGAGGTGGTTATGGGGTATCACCAAATGACAAATGAGATGTTCTCATCTAAACTTTCTCCTTAAATGAAAGGTTCAGAGTTCATGGCCCTACCTTCCAACAAGAGGGTTAGTGATAAGATGGCATTCACACTAATGGGAAAGAGAGGCAGACAGAGAGGGAGGGAGGAAGGAAGAAAGAGAGAGGGGAGAGAGAGAGACTGAGGGGGAGATAGAGAGGGAAAGGGAGACAGAGAGAGAGAAATTAGACTTCTGATGTCAGTGCTATAGAGAAATCCTAGATGAGGAAATTCCCTCATAATTTACCTCCTCCAAACTCATAATCTTAGATTTATCTAAGGCCAATGAGAGTTTCAGTGACTTAACCTAGAGTAACACATTCCATTTGTGTCACAGAAATGACTTGAACTCTCATCTTCCTGGATTTGCAAATTGCCTCTATCTACTAAATGCTTCCTGTTGCATATGTGTGTTTGAGTATATGTATAGTGGCCTAGAGAAATATCTCATATATGTTAATTTTACATATATCCACATTATTGTCTTTTAAATATCCTAAGATGGTAAATAGTCAGCCAGAGAGATAGATAGAATCATTGTGGTATAGCAGATAGATGACTGGCCTTGGAGTCAGGAAGACCTGGGTTCAAGTACATTCTTGGAAAATACAGGTTTTGTGATACTGGGTGAGTCATCTAAACTTTCAGTGTCCCTGACAGCTCTCTAAATTCATTAGTAATAAGTGGATTCTCAATCTATATCAATGAAAAGACTTAATATTTGTGAGTAAAATAATCACAGGCCCAGAAGCCCATGCATCTATGAACATAGACACACAGACACACAGACACACATAGATATATATTATACAAAAACAGTTTTTACCAATCTTTCCTATGATGATATTCTTGATTTTTATTTTTTTCAGAGATCACTATAGCCATCAAACATTTACAGATATTATTTTTATAATCATAATGGTGCCAGGAGTCAGGAGAGACCTAGATTCAAATCCTCTCCTTAGGTATAATACCAAGACACTTCTTTCAACTACTTATCATATCGATAGATGGATATAGCTATAGATGCCCACATATACAAATATATATTTGTATATATCAGGGACTGTATTGCTTTTTTTTAATTTTGATCCTTGGCACTTAGCATAACACCTGTCACATAAGGGCTTAAACAATGTTCAATCAATCATTCATTTATTAATACTTTCATTCACTTATTCATTCATTCTGCCTATCTCATTTACTAAATATTTGGCCATGACCAAATCACTTCATCTCCCTGACTTTCATTTTCCTCTTTTACAAAGTAGTATTTCTGCCTCTAATACCTACCTCATTGGGTTTTATGAGAATTCAGTGAAATGATGTGTATAAAATGCTTTACAAACCTTAAAATACTAGGCAGATGTCATCTATTATTTTTGCTATCTTCTTATTATTTCACACCATAAGACAATTTAACAACACCATGCTTTGGCTCTTTTGTCTCCTCAGAATTTTCTTAGTTCAGGGTTTCAGAGGGAAAAGTCTCTTTAGACTTTAAGATTTTAAAGATCTTCCTTCTCACTTCATTTTTCCTAACACTTTTTGGCTGAATCCCTCATCCTTTATTCCCCACTTCTGTTAATTTTAATGGGAATAATGAGTCAAAGAGGCTCGCTGAAAATTGCCAGTTAGGGACAAAATACCTTTCAAGTTCAATACTAGTTTCTAATAATGGTAACTCCCAGTCTTAGGAACAAATGTCATCTTGAAAGTCTCTTATTCAAAGGCACTATATGCCAACTGTGTTCAGGGAATGGGATGGCTTTCCACCCCAAGCTTTGTGGAGACTGAGTCAGGTCCATCCACTTTGATAATGGCATGTATTTGATTTCACACCTGGTGAGAATTCATCTTGAACAATAAAAATTTTATGACATAGATTTCAGAGGGGGCAGTGAGATGTGCTCAAAAGGTACTGATATTTTCCCACAAATAGCATCAATTCTCATAGCCAGAGGTGACAAATGGACAGGGCAGTGCAACAGAAAACCTTGCTCACAAGTTTCTTTTCCTTTGAAAATTTCACTAAAGCTAAAATTTCATAGAACTTTTCAAGCTGTTGAAAGGTATGGACGGTGGTTTCGTTGTCATTATTGTAATTGTATTCTCTTTGTATCCCTAATATAGAGTACACAGTCAGTGTTTACTAAAAGCTTGAGCAAAAGAATGGAAATGGATATTCTCTGGAGATGCCACTGGCATTCAAATCCATTTTGCACAGGGACAGAAAGTAATATTTTTGGCACTTGTTGTGTCTCCAATATGAAGCCTTTCCTGGGGCCCTCAGGCAGATGACTTTCTTTCTCCCTTCTATAAAAGTGAATCCTGGACTTGTAAGCAGAAAAATTGGGTTCAAATCCCAAGCCTAGCATGGCTACTTAAAGACAAGTTGAGCAGTCATACATTAAGCACCTCCTATGTACAAGTCTCAGTGACAATAGTGAAGATAGAAAAAGCAAACTATGTTTTACTTACAGACTTCCAGAGCAGCATTTCTAGGGGTAAGAAATACTTTATTTCCCCCCACTTACACTTTCACACTCCCTCTATATAATCATTACTAAGCAGCCTCACTTTTTTTGAAGTTTGAAGTATCTGAATTTTCTACCAATTTCAAAGTGTGGTGGCTGTTCCCTTATTCTGTCTGTCTGTCTGTCTGTCTGTCTGTCTCTCTCTCTCTCTCTCTCTCTCTCTCTCTCTCTCTCTCTCTGTCTCAGCAGTTCCCTCACTATCATCCTCTTCTTCCAAATTCCTGACTCTATATTAGGGGACTTTAATGTCTTATAAATGTTCCCTGAAACTCTAAATTCCCAATTCCTCAGCCTCCTTAAAAAACCTCTGACCTGTTCTTCTACTTTACCTCAGTCATGCAGAGTAATGGTTATACAGCAGATATCTCCATTATCCATAAGTGCTCCATTCATCCAATTAGAAATGATGACATTCCCCAATCTGACCATGGCTTTGTGCCATTATTTTATCTATTCCTATGTTTCATCCCTCCTAAGCAAAACTCCATTTTGTCATTAAACTGCTCTCTGTCTCTCTGAAGAAAGAGAGGCTCAAACAGTCTCAATTCTACCACACTGGAAATGGACCATGCTGAGGGAGCTTGTAAGTGATTCTAGATTGCTGTTGGCTAGGCAAATGGGACGATAAAATTTATAAAAACAAGTTCTTTTGGTTGTGGGGTCTTGGAAACAGTGTGTATTGGCCTGTCTCATACCTGTCTGTTTCTGTGTAGCACTAAAACCCCCCAACCAAAAACCAATGCCACACAGTACCTAACCGTCACAAAGCTAGATGTCAACAAGCTGGGAAGTGACATGTGACTTTGTTGCAGCCCTGGTGAGCATGTCTCTCATCTTTATCTCCTCCCATGTTCCACTTGAACTCTTGTATGAGTCCCACAAGTCAGAATCAATCCCAGACATTCTGAAATTGAAGATAACCAAGAAACAGCTCAATACTGCCAGTCCCTGTAAAAACACCATGCCCTGAGATTCTGGTGTCATATCGCAATGGATGCATACACAATTTGAACGTGAGTGATGGGGAAAAAGGTCCTGGTAAATTCTGTCAACTCAGTCATTTGGGTCAATGAAGCTTAAGACCAGGTTATTAAAGGACTCTTCAAAACATATATGCTGTCAATGTTGGGAGACAGGGGCCACTGCTTTAGCAATGCCTTCCTCTGTAGAATCTATAACCTCAGGTGTGAGCTCAACACTGCAGATTTATCTTACAACACCTGTCCCACCTCCTGCTGTCACCTTTCAAAAATAGAACTATTTACTGTTTTATTTATTAAATCTTCCAAGACATCAAATTTTATGATGCTTTTTTCAGCCTTTGTAGAAGTATGTTTATGACCATAATATTATATATAAGGGTTTTTTAAGAGGAAATTCTTTCTCTTTATGAAGGTTTTATTCAGTACACATAGACATAGAGATATTTTCATGGCATCATGTCTGAGAAGACTCATAGCTTAAGAAACCAAGTAATATGTCTAAAAGAAACTACAATTCCTAAACATTCTAGACAATATATTGTTTCTCTGACTTTGAATGAAAGTTCCTTTATCTATAATACCTTAAATGGCATATCATCAAGGTCTTCTTAAAAGAAATTATGATCACTATGGCTTATTGCAAAAAACCCCAACTCTCTGGGTCTCAATTTCTCACCTGTAAAATGAAGACATTGGATTAAGTGGCCTCTGGGGGCCCTTTAAATTTTAATATGTGATTTATTATCCTAGGATCTCTACTCAAGTATTGCACACACTCTAAAGTTCCCATCATTCACTCATTCAATATTCATTTTTTAAAAGTCTACTTTATTTCAAGCCCAGTGCTAGGAACTGGAGTTACCAAGAAAAATGGTCCCTGACCTCAAGGAGCTTATATTTTATTCGGCATTCAGAGATAGAACAGCTTGACACAAAAGGGCAAATATGTAATATGAACAATGTCTTTTCTCAAGGTAGAGTGATGGTAATTGGGAGTATAAGAACATGCCTCGTGTCAGAGCTCAGACTTCAACTGAATCTTCATGGAAGCTAAAGATTCTATGAGACAGAAAGGAGAAAAAAGTGTATTCGTGGAGATGGAAGAGAGAATATTATGTGTGGAGAACAAGTGAAGCAGTGTGGTTGGTCCATAAAGCACACAAAAGAGGGGAATGTACAATCAATTGGCATAGGGAGACCAGATCCAGATTGTGAATGGCTTCAAATGCCAAAGAGAGGGGTTTGTGTTTTATCTTAGAGACAATTAGGGGCCACTGAAGCTTTCTGAGCAGGGGAGATAAATGGTCAGACCTGTACTTTAGGAATAACAATTTGGCATTTGAGGGGAGGATAACTTCTTTCTATTTACCTAACATATGGCCTATGCTTACCCCACCATGGTGCTATGACTATAAATAAGTAAGACAACATAGGAGACAATAACAAGAAAATCCAAAGCCTGAAAGGATGGTTTGGGAGAAAATTAGGATGCAGTGAAATGCATCTGGTTCTATCAAAGTTTGGATTTTAAAGTCTCTTTTAATGAAAACAGCTAAATGAATTTTAATGGCTTGAAAATTCTAATCAATGCAAAGATCAACCAGGATTTCAGAGGACTGAAGATGAGGGAGGCTCCCCATGGCCTAATAAGAAAGGAAACAGCCTCTGGGTATAGAGTGAGATACAGAGGTTGGGCCATGCTGAAGGTGTGTATTCATTTTGCTTAACTACACATATTTATTACAAGGTTTTAGTTTTGCTTTAGGGGAGAAAGGGAAAATAAATGCTTATTACTTGAAAAAAATAGAATTTCACTTAAAAAAGAAAACATTTAAATCCTTATCTCTGTGATTTTAGTCTTTGATGGGCATATAGGGAGAATATTGCCTTTAATACAGACTATATAAGGAGAACAAAAGGTGAAGGTCAGTCCCACTTATAGTCCTCCAGTAGTGCAGATATGATTCACATCATTCTCAAATACTTCCTGAAGTAAATACATTACCTAGTGGTCAAATAACTAGAGACCACCCAGACTTCTTTGCTACTTGAAAAATGGCCAGACCAAAAACATTTGATTTATTATTCAGTATGTAACGACAGGGTCTGAACTTGATTCAGTCAACAGAGTCAGATAGGAATAATTTATTTGTCACTTAACCAATCTCACTGTAAAGATTGTCCCACACTGATAAGGTCAGAAGTGGCATTCATGCTTGGCCTAATCTCAGAAATAGGGAGACTGTCCATTATAGGTACACTAAGAATCTCAGAGCTAGAAGGAGCCTTAGAGGCCAACCTCTCCTTTCTCCATACCCTCAAACAATGAGTCAAAAATTAGTGTCAATTTCTACACAATGCCTCTCATTGCTACGACCTTCCCCAATAAAATCACCATGTAATTCATGGGGGTGTGTGAGTATGCATACATACACACACACACACACACACACACACACACACACACACACACACACACACACCCGTTTCCCCCCAAATAGACTGTAAGCCCCTTGAGGACAGAAACTATTTCATTTTAGTCTTCACTTTTGTCTCACATCTTAGAACAGTGCCTGGAACATATCAGGTGCTTTATAAATATTTGTTAGATGGTTAGTTGATGGACAGATTCTATAGTGCTTTACATTTGAAAAAGGATTTTATACTGTGAGGGAAGTAACATGAAAGATTTGTCAAGAAGTGGTGTGGGGGGGGCAGTCTGTCTGTCTGTCTCTCTCTCCTTTTATCTCTCTCTGTCTCTCTCTCCCTTTGTCTCTCTGTCTCTGTCACTCTTCCTCCTTGCCACATTACATTATTTACTACAAGAAAGAAGCTAGGCTTTGTGAATAGAGTGCTTGACCTGGAGCGAGAAAGGTCTGAGTTCAAACCCAGACGCCAACACATACTGTCTGACCCTGACAAGTCACTTAATCCCTGCTTGCCTCAGTTTTCTCATCTCTAAAATGAGAATAACAATGGCATCTACTTCATAGGTCTGTTATAGAGATCAAATGAAATAATCATTGTAAAGCATTTAGCCTACGGTCTAGCACTAAGTAAATGTTAACTGTTGTTTTCACATTATTGTTAATGATGACTATAAAGACCCCCCTTCTCCCACGCTGCATTTGTGTAATCAAGCTTTGTAATCCTTACCTCTATCCCCATCATGTTTGCTCTTATTCTGTTCAGCCTCGTGTTCTAAGCTTCAGGTTTTACTTGTGAACCATCTCTGACAGCTACAGTGTGAGTTCTGGGCGCCCCCATTTGTACCATCCACCAGCGGGGTAAGGACAACATTTCTGAAGTCCTCAAAATCATTGAAAAAGGAAGCTAATCAGCACAGGACAGATTCTTAGAGCACTCGAGTGGAGATGGCTTTCCAACTTGCCACTCTGCCATCCATGGCATCTTGGGAATTGGCCACTTGACCATATTGAATCAATCTAATTTTACTGTTATGCTTATACCATTATTTCTTGTCCACAAGAACAACATGAAAGATTTCACAAAAGCTGTAATAAAACTTACACATGCTACATATAAAATGTTCGTCTCACCAATCAAAAGTATTTATTTCATTCAATTCATTTTACAGGTGAGGAAATGAGACAAACAAGGTTAAGTGACTTGCCCAAAGTGACAGTGAGTGGCTAAGGTCAGATATGAACTCACAAAGATGAGTCTTCTTTAATCCAGGCTGGATACTCTATCTGCTGTACCACTTGGCTGCCTTTGTTTTGAAATACAGTTATAAATACACATACATACGTACATAAACACACACACATATATGTATATATAAAATCATTTCAGAGACCCAATATTAAGAATTAATATGACTTGATTAGTTAACCTGATTTCTTGCTGAAGCCTTCCAGGCCCTCTGCGATTGCCTCTTCGTTTTCTTAAAGTCTAAACAGCAGCAGCAACTAATTCTTGAGTTTTCCCAGACAGCAAAGTCAAGTAGAATGGTTATCTACAGATATTTCTAGCTATGTGACCTTGGGTAAGTCACTTAACCTCTGTTTGTCTCTGTTTCCTTATCTATAAAATGGGGACTATAATAGCATCAATCTCTCAGAGTTCTTATCAGGATCAAGTGAGGCAATGATTGTAAAGTACTCCCCACAGAATTGGGTACACAGTAAGTGCTATATAAATGTTAGCTCTTATGATATTTTATATAATTTCTTCCATTTTATTTTTTGAAGTCAGAACAAAATGTGTTCTCCAGATTCCTGCTTTTGGAAATCTTACAGAGCATACAAATAGTGGCTCCCCAGTTTCATCTGCCAGTCTTTTCAATAATTAATTGAGTTCATCTAGGACTTCCTGATTCTCTCCTATTAGCTACTGGGGCATGAATTCTCCACTAGCCATTCCTTTCTTCTTTCTATTCCTAAGGTTGTCACCCATGGCAAAGAAAAGAGATGAAGAAGAATGGAGCAGCTCTATCTTCTCTCAATCATCCTTGTCTCATCTGCCCCAAACAGTATTCCTGCATAGCATGTTGGGAGGAATTAGAGTGATAGCCACCATATACTGAACATGTGGATGAATAAATGATGCTAGCATACATGAGATCAGAGGGTTTAAGGCTAGAGGGAATAGCAATGACTCACATTTCTATCATGCTTCAAGGCTTCCAAAGCACTTTTTTCCTAATATCCCCCCAAAAAAGGTTATATAAGGACTAGCAGAGCCATTTTGCAGAAGTGAAAGTGAGGCTGGGAAACATTCAAATGTTGGTCCAGGCTATCTCAGCTAACAAGTTGCAGAGTCTCAGGTATGTGATGCCCAGAAATCTCCACTAAACCACAAGCTCAATTTCCTTCTCTTTCAGAGAAGGAAACTGAGACCTGGAGGCATGATGTTATGTGTCTGGGATCACACAGGTGGTGCTCATTCGATCCAAATTAGAACCCAGGCTAACTGACTCCTATAATGTTTATGTTAATAGATTTTTATCTTTTATGTTAATAGATTTGTTTGTTTTTAGCACAACAGTGAAGGGTTTTTAATATTCTTCATGCATCAATGTAAGTTCTGGAAGATTTTCCTCCTAAACAGGAATTTAAGAAACTAGACATTTTTACTAAGTGCTAAATAAAACCTAAAATGGTGAATTCTTTGTAATCTTGAAAACTTCCAGTGATGGGTGTTATTAGCAAAGGAAGAAAAGATTAAAGTCTTAGAAAATATATGAAGTTTGGGTAAGTTACTTTGTTTTTTAAGCCCAAAACCCAGCTGGTTGTCTTAGGACTATCCCAAGGAAATATACAAATGTACCGAGGCAATACTGGTTGTTTTTTTCCCTTCCTTCACTAATATAAACTGAAAAATGACAGTGTGGAAAATAGACAAGAGCACAACATTAGACTATATCACATTAATAAGTTTAGAACAGTAGAAAATAAACTTCTGACTATAAAAGAAAGAGTAGAATGTATATGAGGAAAGAACTCAAATAAAATATTACTCTGACACAAAATTCACTGGTTTATTAGTCTGCAATTCTCGGAATTTATAGCTCAAAAATAAAGAAGAAAATAGGAAAACTCTTCAGCTAATATACAATATCAGTAACCACAGGGGAGAACTGAATTAAATTTACCATCTTCAGGGTAACATTGAAACCCCAGCCAGATGGTATGGGTAGTGTTTAAAGGAGTAGTGATCCATCGAAGGCTTAGCTACAATGTCACAAGGAAGAGAGATTAGATTTGTTCTGCTTGGACCCACTGGGCAGAACTTGGAGCTATGGGTGAAAGTTACAAAGGAATAGATCCAAAGTTGGTATATGAGAGAAGTCCCTTGAGGGCATGGATTATTTCCCTTGTTAGTTTTTAATCACCAAGGCCAAGCACAGAGTAGGCACTCTTCATAAATGTTTGTTGGATTTGATTGAAAATAAGGGAAAAGGGGCGGCTAGGTGGCGCAGTGAGTAGAGTGCTGGCCCTGGAGTCAGAAGGACCTGAGTTCGGTTCCGGCCTCAGACACTTAACGCACACACAAACAAAAATCTAGCCGTGTGACCTTGGGCAAGTTACTTAACCCCAATTGCCCTCCAAAAAACAAAAGAAAAGAAAAGAAAAGAAAAGAAAAGAAAAGAAAAGAAAAGAAAAGAAAAGAAAAGAAAAGAAAAGAAAAGAAAAGAAAAGAAAAGAAAAGAAAAGAAAAGAAGGGAAAATTCCATAATTAGAGCTAGCCAAGTGAAATTGGTTGCCTCAAGAAGTATTTGTCTCAACATAGGCACCCAATCAGAAGCTAGAGGAACATTTGTAGGTAGAATTTTTTACTTGGTTATGTATTGAATTCAGTGGCCTCGAAAGTCCCTTCCAACTCTGACAACCTGTGATTCTATAATGTCAGTACACCACTGGGATTCAGAAATATAAGTGTGGGGAAAAGGAATTAAATCCTGGAAATGAATCTCTAATGTAGACAGAGTGCCTCAATTGTTTTTCTTTCAGGCGATAAACATTCAACCGCAAATCATATGATAAAGAGTCCAAATGGAGCAAAACCAAGATAATCTCCAGATGCCATTTTAAAAACTTTAAAAAACTTATTTGTTTGTTTTTAATATTATTTTTCTTATTAAATTTAGAGTTTCAATTCTCTCTGTCCTACCCCTCCCCCGTCCACTGAGAAGATAAGCAAATAGATATCAATTACTTATACATGTGAAATCATGTAAAGCATATTTCCATGTCTGCTATATAGGAAGGAGGGAAGGAAGGAAGGAAAAGGAGGAGAGAAGAAGGAAGGAAGGAAGGAAGGAAGGAAGGAAGGAAGGAAGGAAGGAAGGAAGGAAGGAGAAAATTTATAGTCAGTTATGTCTCTGGAGGTGGATAACATTTTTCAATTGAATCATTTGGAACTATTTTGGATCTTTGTATTAATCAGAGGGGCCTAGTCTTTCGCAGTCATTCCTTATTGCAACATTGTGTGGTTACTGTGCATAATGATTTTTTGTTTCTTTTCACTTCACTTTGCGTAGGGTTATACAGGTCTTGCCATGTTTCTGTTTTTGTTTTATTCTGAAATCCGCCTGCCCATCATTTCTTATAGAATAGTACTCCATCACAATCATTTGCCACAATTTGTTCAGCCATTCCCTAATTGATGAGCAGCCTCTCAATTTTCAATTGTTTGCCAGCACAAGAAGTTTCTATAAATATTTTTGAACATATAGGTCCTTTTCCCCTTCTCTTTGATGTCTTTTGCATGCAGATCTAGTAATGGTATTTTCGGGCTAAAAGGGTATGCACAGTTTTATAGCCACTTGAGAATAGTTCCAAATTGTTCTCCAGGATGGTTGGACTGGTCCACAACTCCACCAATACTGTTCCTATTTTCCCTCATCTCCACAAGCATTTGTCATTTCAGATAAATGTGAGGTGATGCCTCAAAGTTGTTTTAATCTGAATTTCTATAATCAATGATGATTTATAATATTTTTTCACGTGACTATAAGTAGCTTTGATTTCTTCTTCTGAAAACTTCCTATTCAAACCTTTTCACCATTTGTCAATTGGGGAATGAGTCTTATTTTTATAGATTTGACTTTATCAGATAAATCAAGCCTTTATCAGAGAAAGACTGTAAAAAATTTGTTATTGGGGTTGCTACATGGTGCAGTGAATAGAGCACCAGCCCTGGAGTCATGAGGACCTGAGTTCAAATTCGGCCTCAGACACTTGACACAATTGCTCTGCCCTCCCCCCTCTAAAAAAACAAAAAAATATATTATTCCATATCTATGGTACTTTTTATTAAAATGTAGTTTCCCTAATTATCTCTTTTAATTAGGTCTATTTTTGTTTTTGCTTTGTCTGAGATTATGGTCTTTCCTCCTGCTTAAAAACAAAACTTTAGCAGAAGCATAATAAATTTTGCTCCAACCCTTTATTTTAATTTTACATGTGTGTTTCTGTTTCAAGTGTGTCTCTTATAAACAACATATCATTGAATTCTGGTTTCTAATCCACTTAGTTATCAGCTTCCATTTTATGGGTGAGCTCACCCCATTCACATTCACAATTATGATTACTAACTATGTATTTCCCTCCATCATACTTTCTTCTGCTTACCCTTCTCTCTCTTTTTCTCCTGTCCCTCTTCAAAAGTTGGTTTTGCCTCTGACCATATTCTCCCTTTATCCTCCCTCCTTTTTATCATCTTCCCCTCCCATATTTCTTATTTCCTTCTTCTCTTATTTCCCTATTGGGTAAGATAGATTTCTGTTCTCAGCTGAATATATACGTGTGTGTGTGTGTGTGTGTACACATGTGTATGTGCGTATACATATCTATATTCTTCCCTCTTTGAAGAAATTCCAATGAGAGTGAGGTTCAATCATTGACTGCCAACCACAACTCTCACTTTCCCCTCCACTCAAAAAAGCTCTTCCTTACAAGCCTCTTTTATGTGAGAACATTTTTCCCATTCTACCTTTCTGTTCCTCCTTTTTCCAATGCATTACACTTTTTCACCCCTTCACTGTTTTGTTTGTTTTTATTTTTGGAAACAATCCCAACACAATTTATTCATACTCATGCCCTCTATGTAGTCCTTCCAACTACACTAATAATTAAAAAGTTCTTAGGCATTACATGTATCATCCTCCCCTATATTTATGGGAACAGTTTAACTTTATTGAGTCTCTTTTGATTACTCTTGTTAGGTTCACCTTTTTAGTCTTCTCTTGAGTCTTCTGTTTGAATGTCAAATTTTCTATTCAGCTCTGGTCTTTTCATCAGGAATGCTTGAAAGTCCTCTATTTTATTAAATAATCATTTTACCCAGAAGAATTATAATCTTATTGTTGCTAAGTAGGTTATCCTTAGTTATAATCCTAGCTCCTTTGCCTTCTGAAATATCATATTCTAAGTCCCCCACTCCTTTAACATGGAAGTTACTAAATCTAATATGATATTGAATGTGGCTCCACCATATTTGAATGGTGTCTTTCTGGCTGCTTTAAATATTTCCTCCTTGACCTAGAAGATCTGGAATTTGGCTATAATATTCCTGGAAGTTTTCATTTTGGAATCTCTTTTAGGACATGGTTTCTTTCCATTTCTGTTTTACCCTCTAGATCTGAGATATCAAGGTAGTATCCCTTTACAATTTCTTGAAATATGATCATTAGGATCTTTTTAATATATTTTTTTATTTTTAATTTATGGAATAAAACAAGCATGGTTCTCAGGTGGTCCAATAATTTTTAACTTTCTCTCCTTAGTCTATTTTCCAGGTCAGTTGTTTTTCCAGTGATGTCTTTCACATTTTCTTGGAGGGCAGGGCAATTGGGGTTAAGTGATTTGCCCAAGATCACATAGCTAGGAAGTGTTATGTATCTGAGGCCAGATTTGAACTCAGGTCCTTCTGACCCCAGGGCTAGTGTATTTCACATTTTCTTACATGTTTTCATTCTTTTGACTTTGGTTTATTATTTCTTGATGTATCATGGAGCCATTAATTTCCACTTACCCAGTTCTAATCTTTAATGTATTATTTTCTTCAATGAGGTTTAATTCATCTTTCTCCATTTGACCAACTCTGCTTTTGAAGTTCTTTTCTTCAATAAATTGTGGTGCCTCTAACCATTATGCTAGTTCTGGTTTTGAAGGTGTCATTTTGTTCAGTATATTTTGTGCCTTTTTTACCAAGTTGTTAATTCTATTTTCATAATTACATTACTTTACTCTCCTTTTTTCTTATTTTTTCCTCTAACACTCATATCTCTCTAACTCTTCCAGGAGTCCTTTCTGGGTTTGGATCCAATTAGTGTTTTTCTTTGAGGTTTTGTTTGTAGCTATTTTCATGTTCTTTTCTTCTTCTGAGTTTATGTCTTGGTTTTCCCTGTCAGTAAAGTAAATTTTGTGGTAAATTGTTGTTCTTACGGTTTGCCTCTTTTCCAGACTATTTATTTTTTTAACTTTATGTTAAAGATGGGCTCTGTTCACCTGAGCATAGGGAGGCACTATCCCAGGTTTTTCCATATTGTTCTTTTTGTAGCTAATTCTAATGTTCTGAAAGTCTTTGGTGCTCCCAAGGTAGTGTGACCTTGGGAGAGCTGTGGTCACTGCTTTCCTGGTCTGTGTTCTGGTCTTTTTCCATGAAGTGCCCTTACTTCCCTACAAATACCAGTGTTCCTTTTGGTCCTAGAACTATGACCAATTCCCCTGCTCTCTTGCAATCACAAGCACTAATGCTCCTTTCCATCTTAGAACTGTGATCAGGGCCCCTGTTCCAATTTGACTGACCCCCATCCCATAACTGATACTCGGAACCATGTATGGACAATATAGTTGCCCAGTAGTGCCAGCTCCACTCAGTGCCAGCAGAAAATCCCCCATAATCTTTTTTCTGGTTAGTTGTCCAACCCACTCAGCAATTCTGAACTGATTTGCAGCCCTCTCTAAGACCTGTTGCTAGTTCTGCAAAGTTGAACTCTGGGCCTGTTCCCATCCCAATGTCACAAATTTCTCCTACTAACTTCCTAAATTATCTTGTGCTAGAAAAATGTTTCACCCTGGCCTCTTATTGACTATCACTCCAGAATTCAATTATTTTAAAGTGCTTTGGAGAAGAATATTGAGTGAGTTCAGCTAGGTTGCTGCCTGCAGTCTGCCCCAAATACTTATGAAGTGAATTACCACAAGACTATGGCTCATGTATTATGGAAGGAAATAAGCCCAATCACTTATCTTATCACATAGATAACAATAGCTCATACTCATATGGAAGCCTTATATTGGCTATACTATCATGCACAGGGATCAAATAACTCAGAGAACCATCCTAACTTTATGTCAAGGCTCTCAGAAAAGTCCCAAATGATAGAAAAAACAGGATAATTTTACATATAGAAGAAATATAATGAATGACATGGAAAGATGTAAATGTCACAGAATCACAGAGTTGGAAGAGACCATTTTCCCTATGTATTCATAAACATATACCCCCTTATATAACAATATATATGACAAATGACCATACATTCTCTGCTTTAATACCCCAAGTAAGAAGGAACATAATTGCTTCCAGGCAAGTATGCTTTATTTTAATTGCCCTAATTGTTAGAAAGATTTTGTTTTGTTTTTCTTTATAATTGCCTTAATCTGTTTTTCTATATATTACTTTTTTCTTTTGCTTTTTAGAAGGCAGGGCAATTGGCATTAAGTGACTTGCCCAAGGTCACACAGTTAGTAAGTGTTAAGTGTCCAATGTCAAATTTGAACTCAGGTCTTCCTGACTCCAGGGCCAGTGCTCTATTCACTGTGCCACCTAGCTGCCCCTGCTACTCTCTTTATGTACTCATCTCATTACCAGGAAGAACCTTTAGTCCAGAATGACCTTCATATAGCAACTTATGTCTTCTACTCCAGGGATCTATTTCTAATTTCTTTTCTTTTGGAGGTTAAAAGTTTATATACTACTACATGTGTATAACTACAATATATATTTATGTTTAAATATACATGTGTGTACATATGCTCATTCACACATATATGCTAATGACTATCTGTATGTGCATATGTATGTATGTATGTGTATTCTCTCCAGCTGCCCCCAAAGGGTAATGTCAGAAAGGATAATAGTTTACTGGGGCCAAAAAAAAATAATATGGTTAAACTTTTTATGATAGCAATCTCTAAGGAATAAGGATCAGTGGCCAATACTTCTGTACTTTAAATTTATTTAGTAGTTTATTTTTCTCCAGCTACATGCAAAAACGATTTTCAACATTAATTTTTGAAACTTTGAATTCCAAATACTCTCCCATCCTCCCTCTTCACCCCCCCCCATTGAGAAGGCAAGCAATTTGATATAGGCTATATGAACGTAGTCATGCAAAACATTTCCATGTTAGTATGTGGTAAAACATAGACAAAAAAAGACTCAAGAAAGTAAAATAAAAAAGTGTACTTCAATATATATTCATACATCATCAGTTCTTTCTCTGGTAATGAATAGCACTTTTTTATCATAAGTCCTTCAGAGTTGTCTTGGATCATTGTATTGCCGAGAGTAGGTAAGTCATTCACAGTTGATCATCCTACAATATTGCTATTACTTTGTACACAGTACATTTCACTTTGCATCAGCCCATACAAGTCTTTCCAGAATTTTTTTTCTGAGAAGATGCTGCTCATCATCCCTTAAAGCATAATAGTATTTCATCATAATCACATACCACAATTTGTTCAGATATTCCCCAATTATTGGGCATCCCTGCAATTTCCAATTCTTTGCCACCAGAAAAGAGCTGCTCTAAATATTTTTTGCATTCTTTTTTGCCTTTTATCTCTTTGAGGCTACAAAACTAGTAATGGTATTAATAGGTCAAAAATTATGCATTGTTTTATACCCCTTTGGGCATAGTTTCAAATTGCTCTACAAAATGACTGAATTAGTTTATAACTCAACCAACAATGCATAAATGTCTCATTTTTTCCTACATTCCCTCCAATATTTGTCATTTTTCCTTTTCTCTCCTATTAGTCAATATAATAGATATGAGGTAGCACCTCAGAAATGTTTCAATTTGCATTTATCTAATTAATAGTGAGTTATTTTATCTGATTATATATAGCTTTGCTTCATCTAAAAACTGATCATATCTTTTGATTATTTATCATTTGGGGAATGGCTCCCACTTTTATAAATTTGACTCAATTCTCTGTACATTTGAGAAACGAGACTTTTATTAGAGAAACTTCAATTTTTTTGCCATTACTATTACTAACTGTATTCCCCTCTACCCTATCTTCCCATTTATTCTATTCTCTCTCTCCTTTCACCCTGTCCCTCCTCAAAAGTGTTTTGCTTCTGACTATCACCTCCCCCAAATTCCTCTGCCTCCTATTTTATTCCCTTCCCCTTCTAATTTCCTATAGGGTAAAAGAGATTTCTATACCCAATTGCATGTTCATGTTATTCCCTCTTTGAGTCAGTTCTGATGAGTTAGGTTCACTCACTCCTTTCTTCTCCTCCACTGCAAAAGTTTTTTCTTGTCTCTTCTGTGTGAGATAATTTATTCCTTTCTAACTCTCCCTTTTTCTTTCTCCCAGTATAGTCCTCTCTCACTCCTTAACAAATTTTTATATATCATCCCTTCATATTCAACTCATACTTGAGCCCTCTGTCTAGATATCATCCTTCTAACTAATAATGAGAAAGGTGTTATGAGTTACAAATATCATCTTCCCATGTAGGAATGGAAACACTTTAAACTTATTAAGTCCCTTATGATTTCCCTTTCCTGTTTACCTTTCCATTCTTCTTTTATTCTTGTTTTTGAAACTCAATTTTTCAATTCAGCTTTGTTCTGTTCATCAAGAATGATTGAAATCCCCTGATTTTATTGAATATTCATTTTTCCCCAGATGGATTATACTCATTTTTACTGGGTAGGTTATTCTTGATTGTAATTCCGGTTCCTTTGCTCACCAGAATATCATATTCTAAACCATAATGTAGAAGTTGCTAAAACTTGAGTTACCTTAGGGTGACTCCATAATACTTGAATTTTTTCTCTCTGGCTCCTTGCAGTATTTTTTTCCTAGACCTAGGAGCTCTGGAATTGGGCTATAATATTCCTGTGATTTTTTCTTTCAGGAAATGATCAGTAGATTCTTTCATTTTCCATTTTATCCTGTGGTTCTAGATTACCAGGCTAGTTTCCCTTGGTAATTTATTGAAAGATGATGTCTATGCTCTTTTTTTAATCATGGCTTTCAGTTAGTCCAATAATCTTTGAATTATATCTCCTTGATGTATTTCCCAGGTCAAATGCTTTTTTCCAATGAGATATTTGACATTATCTTCTATGTTTTTATTCTTGTGGTTTTGTTTTATTGTTTCTTGATTTCTCATAAAGTCATTAATTTCTATTTGTTCAATGCTAATTTTCAAAGCATTATTTTCTTCAGTGAGCTTTTGTATCTCCTTTTCCATTTAGCCAATTTTTAAAGAGCATTTTCCTTTAGTGAATTTTTGTGCATCTTTTAGTATATGGCCAGTTCTGCTTTTTAAGGCATTCTTCTCCTTATTGACTTATTGGACCTCTTTTATCATTTGGCCTGGCATGTTTTGTAAGGTGTTATTTTCCTCAGTATTTTTTTGGTGTCTCCTTCACCAAACTGTTGACTCATTTTTCATTACTTTCTTGTATCACTCTCATTTCTCTTCCCAATTTACCTCTACCTTTCTTATTTGACCTTCAAAATCTTTTTTGAGTCTTCCATATCCTGAGACTAATTCATATTTTTCCTGGAGGCTTTGAGTGCAGGAGCTTTAACTTTGTTATCTTCTTCTGAATGTGTTTTGATCTTCCTTGTCACCAGAGTAATTTTGTATGGTCAGAATTTTTCTGTTCTCTGATCATTTTCACAACCTATTTCTCTACTTTTAATTCTTTGTTAAAGTAGGATTCTGTCTTCAGGATGGAGGGTACACTGTCCCAAGCTTCATAGGTTCTGTACAGCTGTTTTCAGAGATACCTCTAGGGACATGTAAGTTTTCAGCTTTTCCAAGGTTGTGCTGTCTAAGGATAGTTGTGTTTACTACTCTCCTGGCCTATGCTCTGGTCTATAAGTGACCATAAGCATTCTTTTCTTCCCTGAACTTGCAACATGGGTCCCCTCTACACTTTGGCTTCAGGTTCTGGTATCCTAGTGCTTCTCTTTACCCTGGGACTGCTACTCAAGATTGTGACCTATATCCAAGTATGGGCAAAGCAACAGTGTCTTGCCTCAGGCTAGCAAAGAGACCCTTGCGATCTTCTGACCAAGTTGTTTGACCCCCTTACCATCTGTCATCTGAAAACTCTGAAAGTAGCCACTATAGCTCCTGATTCTATAGCCTCCACTGCCTGCTCCTGGTTTGCTGGGGCTATGTCTATGCTATCATGGTCTGCATTAGACTCAGCTCCACTCTCATCCATGTGCAAGAAACCTTTCCTGCTGAACTTCTAAGTTGTCTTTTGCTAGATAATTATTTCACCCCATTCTTTTGTGGGTTCTTCTACTCCAGGAATTACTTTATAGAATTATTTAAAGGTATTTGAGGGGGTTAGGGGAGAGCTCAGATGAATTGCTTCCTTTTTTTCTGCCATCTTGGCTCCACCCTCCCCAACACTTCTTAAAACAAGGTTATCCTTCACACCATCTGTAAATTGAAGGGTGATGACTCAGAGGTTCCATCCAACTTTAAAGCTATGAGCCCAGACTAAATGTTAAAATAACTGTCATCTTGATAGAAATCTTTGGAAGTAACATAAATTAATCTGGAAAAATACATTCTATTAAGTTATATAACTGCCCAACAGAGTTAGAATAATTTATCTCAGTCAAGTTGGGCATACTTATAGAATTTCCTCTGAAAATAACTCTATTTATGCTCCTACAAAAACAAAATAATGTTATAAGTATAGTGTACAATGTGCTTTAAAAAATATCCTAGAGGGACAAAAAAGATAGAAATCCAAACAAGGATGGAATCTTTGAAAACTAGAATGATAGAATTCTTAGGAAAAAAATACTTTGTCAGAAAGTGTTATAAACATATAAAATTATATCACAATTAAGCAGATTTTAGGCAAAAAAATCAATAAAAGTGTTTTTGACATTTTTCAGAAAACAAAATAAAATACATTTTAATCATAGTGAACAATAAGGAAGATTTAAAGCATTATCTCTATTGAGAAGTTACAGAACTGCCCATTTTAGGGCCAGAATATAATATGTACTAGGAGATCTTCTTTTTGGGAAGGGTATTTCATTTCTCAATTTTGATCAATGGTTTCAAGTAATTTGCTAACAAGATTTTTATTGACTAAATTACAGACATGTCCACTAATACCATTCTTAAAAATAAGGTAGCTAACATCTCTGCATTTATTGAAAATTCACAGTGATAGCCACTAGACACACTTAGCTGCTGCCCTCCGGGTGTTTATATTTCAAAGTTAAAATGTCTTCAAGAAAAGTCAACTCAGCAATATTCTGAGCCCCTTATTATGTGTCTGATTTCTTTGGGAAGGCCATACCTCTATCAACCTGACTCCATAAGCACTTATCAGTCCAATTTAATCAGCCAATCAATGAGAAGCTCAAAGAGATTGTTACACCAAAAGGATCAATTTCAATTAAGTTGACAGAGAAATCTGTTCAAAAACATAGATCCAGACTCTTTAGGACTTATCCAATCAAGCCCAACAAGTTTTAACTAGCTTACCAACAAAATTCTGATGATCTGATCACAAACCCAGTCATAAAAAAGGGAAGAATGACTAGAGAAAAGAGTGTGTCTACAGAGGGAGCTCTCTGAAGGTCTAAGATTTTTAAAAGATGACTAGAAGCAGCTTGAAAGATGAACACAAAATAGTAAGGGAATAAAACAATATAGAAATGATGTCAAGAATGTTTAAACCCAAAATGTGCTCACGTTTCTGAAAATGCTGAGGACAATGAAAGAATTGGTTTTATTTTTTTCTAGTGGGAAGTTATTTCTTTGTTCAAGTGGGATTGTGTGTTTTTTTAAACCTGCGGCCAGAGGAAGAAAAAAAATAAGAAAGAGTTTGCCTTCTAAGTGTAACAATGAGAAAAGAGACAACAGGCTGCTCAATTTTTATTTTGTGTTGCTTTTCTTCACCAAAGGCAAAGATCTTCAAATAAATAGAATGGAACAAAAATATCTAACCATAATTTTGTGCTTGAAGATCTAGTGAGCTGATAGGCAGGGATGTAAGTCACTCTTATTCAGCCCACACATTTTTTGGTCTGAATTGCCACTTCTTTCAAGAGCAAATTTTTCTTCAGGTTCTCTTCCCTTTCAGGGAAGGGCTTTCATCTCAATTGAAGCACAAGAAAAAATAATAGAATGACATCTCAGTGGCAGCTCAGTTCATCCTTCCAGCTGCTACTACTGATATAGTGACTAGAGGAATCCATATAATTATTCTGTCTTTCCTGGGGAAGATATAAAAATGAAGCAGTAACTCTTTTCTATAGCTCTGAGCCCCCAGGTAAAAATTGAACTCTGGCAAAATACTACCATTTTAGATCTGTCTCCCCTAGTAGGATGCCTTACAATACAGGTTATCAATGCAGGTGGTTAACAACTTCTATCACAAATGCCAGTTTAAGAAACAGTCAAAAAAACTTTTAAAAAGCAAAGGTAAGACCATTATCCTAGGACCCTAAAGGTAGAGAGAAGACAAGAAGCTTAAGTCTTTCTTTAGAAACAGGAAAAATCAGAAGAAAAGGAAAATTGGTATGTACCCAAATGGGTTATCAACAGCAAGTAATTGGTCCTGACAAGTGTCATTCACCATCTGTCTACAAAGCTTCAGTCTTTGAATCTAATTCAGATAACCTCTCTGTTGGTGTTCTCTTCAACTTCAGATCTTTGACCCCTGCATGATCACACCTTCTCTAGACTCCTCCCTGAGGTGTAATCAAAGACAACTGTCCCTCTGGTGTGAGGGCTTGATGAGCCCTTTTCAGTGCTGTTCATCTACCTTTGCTATCTACCTCAAACTCAACTCTTAGCCATGGCTCCAAGAAGCTGCAGTATCCATAGCAGCCACATCCCAGTAAACCATCTTAGGAGATGGACTAAACCATGTAGAGGGTAATCAAACCTACCAGTGAAATGGGGGAGGGGTCTAACCCCCAGCATGTGAAGAAATTCCCCAGCAAGACAGGGAGATGATGATAATTTGTTCCAACAGCCATGAAGGCGACTGAAGCAGGCACCATGGAGAGCTTAATGCTTGCTAAGGTCATCCACTGCATCCCAGGGCATTGCCAGTCATCTTGATTTTTGTCTTGCCACCAGACTTTGATGACTCTGGAGTGAGACTGACAACCTTGTGCAACTCTGCCTCACTTAAATCCAATTCATGTACAAGTCAAGACATCACCTGGTGATGCCATGTGACCTCTTCAAAAAGAAAGGACAAATAACAACCTCCTCTTTCTGGTTCCTCTTCACCATAATCCTTTAGGATGAGAAGAGCTTACCTCTCACTCACATAATCCAGATCTGCCATTTGCAGATCAGGGAACAACGTCAAGGAGGTTGAATGAAGAGAAATATGGAAGAATTGTGTCTGAAACCAATAGGCATCCATCTTCAGCTTCCTGACCTCTTTAGCAATTTCTGAAATAGACATAATCACAATACCTTACACTTGTTTGTAGGACATATTGAATCCCAAGATACACAAAGAGATAGCAAGAAAATACAGCTGTTTTAAATGAGTTAAGTCTACACAATGTGACAAATTATATCAAGACTATAAGTCCATCTGCTAAGATGGTTTACTGGGAGGTGACTGCTGTGGATACTGCAGCTTCTTGGAGCCACAGGTAAGAGTTGATTTTGAGGTAGATGAAAAAACTTGGAGATATATTTTTTCAACCATGGTCAAGAATAAGTGAGGAATCATGGGTAATAAGAAAGATACAACATAAAGCAAAAGATACCCTGCTTCTGAAAATGGAGAGAACTCCAAAATCTGCAAACCAATGAATTTGGTATAGGAAAGTAGAAACATTCCTAAACATAATAATAAACAGTTTTGTTGAGTTCTTAGGAAATGAAGTGGTAAGCACTAGGAACAAGACATGCAAACCTAAATTAATGTAGGTTTTTTTGTGATGTTTTATTGGGCTAGAAATCTGGAAGATTACTGTACATACAATCAATCTAAATTTTACAAAGGCATTGGAAAAGGCTTCTTATTATATCCTAAAGGACAAAAAAGAAAAATAATCATGAAGTAATGGTATAGAGAGGTAAGCTGATGGTTAATTGAATCACTATATCCAAACGTATTAATGAGTTGATGAATATCAACCTGGAGAGATGTCTCTAGTGTTGTTACAGGGTTCTCCACTTAGCCCTTTTCTGTTTCAGAATCATTTTTATCAATAATTTGAATTATGACATTGATTAAATGATTTTTATTTTTTTTATAAAACACAAAATGAGAGAGATAATTAATAGTATATATTAGACTCTGGATTTGAAAATATATTGATGGGCTCATGTAATAAGTCAAAATAAGCAGCAGTAAGTCAGAGTAAATGTGGAAGAAAGTTATTTGAAATCAAATCGGGTCTTCTCAAAAAGAGATTCAGTAGGTTTTCATTGACTGAAATGACAATGCAAACCTCATACCTCCATGCCTTTACTCCAACTATTCTCTGTATCTAAAATGTTTTCCTGTCCCCCTCTTCACCTATAGAATTCCTACTCATCTATTAAAGTCCAACTTAAAGGTTATCTGTACCTGGATGCCATGAATGTCATGGTCTCCTGGACATTAATGACCCCCTTGAGACATCTCCTCTGACTTTGTTTCATGCTTCTCTGATACATGGATTTGTGTGGTATCATGTGTTAACTTGTGTAAGTTTGTGTCTTCTCCCACATCTCAGCAGTATGAGGTCAGGAACTATATCCCCTCCAACCTTTATATTTCCTCAGTGCCTAGCAAAAAGTTCTGTACTTGGTAGACACTGTAATGGAAATGTAGATTTAAAGATCTTCCCTGCCCCTAGGCCTTTTGATTGGTTTTAGAGACTTTGATTGGCTTAAGAGACTCTGAGAACCTTCCTTGATTTGAAAATATACTCTGCCCCTTAATAGGCTGAATGTGGTCACATGGAACCTGTGGTAGGAGGCTTGGTTTTCAGGAATGACCACACCTTGATGCTCTGTGATTGGGCAATGGGTCAAGAGGGTGGTTACATTCTCTGAGCTAGGCAAAAGCTATATAAGCCCTAATGGGAGGCTTTGCTTTAGGACTCACTTTGAGAAGTGTTGTATGATTTGACCAGATGAGACTCTGGGCAGCTGTTAAGAGCCCCCTGGCTTTGAAAACCCAGATGTTGATGCCTTCCTCTCTGGTAACTGTGATTTGGTCGATGTAATGGTTGGACAGTTTGGAAGCCTGTCTGCTTGATCTGTTTGTTTCTCTGTTTTGAAACTACTGTCTGTATACTCTGAAGTTCGGGGTGCTGACCTTTTTCTCTTGAACTAGGTGAATGGTATATGGTTTTTTGATTAAAGTGAGCTTGTTAACTGATTTTGAGTTGCTTTCCTTTAGAAAAGCAGATCTAAGAACCTGTGTTGGCAGCCACCCTAGGGATGTTGGGGTGCTTGCTGCTACAGTAAATGAATGAACTACTGAATGAGTCAAGAATGTGATGTACTTGTTGGAAAGTTTACTTACTATTATGCATCAATGAAAGGAAGACAGTATCCAGAGCAGGAGTGGGAAAAATCTCACTTTCTTTTGGACTTATCAGACTCATCCCATCTGCAGCATGGTTCTCAAGTCTGGCCACCTCATTTTAAGAGGAACCTTGAAATTTAGGGGCTATAGCAAGGAGAGGTCACATGAGTTGATGAAGGATCTTATAACTCTATTGAACAAAGGTTAAAAGAACTAGTAATGTTTGATAAGAGAAGAAAAAAGACTTGGAGGAAATATGGTAGCTATTCTGAAATAGCTCAAGGGCTTTTAAGACAGAAGAGTGATTAATCTTATATTATACACTCCAAATGGCAAAATTATAGTCAAAGGGTATAATGTTCAGTTGGTTGTTTGATCTGGACCTGTAATTTTATTAGTGTATGAAACTACTCATATGATAACTCCCTGTGTACCTCAAATCAATGCCTAGTCTACAGCTTACATTCTTAGGGACTTGGCTAAGACACTGAGAGGTGACTTTCCCAGGCTTACATAGACAGTAGGTATCAGTAGCAGAAAGTGAATCCAAGTCTCCCTGGAACCAAAGCTGGCTCTTAGTCCACCCCTCCATGAAGTGTCTTTGGGTAAAAGTTAGGGAAACTCAGATTTTGGGTCAGTTTAAAGAATTAGCAAATAAAAGCCTGGCATAGTGGAAGGGGCTACCTTTTGAAATAATGAGATCAACACCAGAAGTGTAAAATTAAATGTTGCAATGTTGTTGAGAGGATTTCTCCATTGAGTAGTAGCTTTTAAAAATCTAAGCTCCCTTACCACTCTTATATTCTTTACCAATCTGGTATCTTGGATAAACAGAGCCTAAGTCACCCCCATCTGTTAAGGGGATTAGTGGATTTAGTATAGGTCACCAACAGGTTATTGTTACCTGCTTTTGGGGGCTTTAGCAAGGAAATATAGTTTCTAAAATAGAGAAACTCTTCTTCATCAAAGCATTCAAAAATAATCAGGGGCAGATAAACTCTAGCAAATGGATAGTGACTGCTGGTAATCTTTGCTCAGGGGGAAATTGTCAGTGGATATAAAGAGTCCCTGCAAAGCCACTTGTGCTAGCTACATTCTGAGGCCAGTCCAGTTTGCAGGGCCAAATCCTCAAAGGGACCATATGGTGTGCATTTATTGGGATGTCAGAAAAAATAAGGAACTCATGATTCTCCTATCATATTCTACTAGACCCTTTCTTTCCCTTTATTTCACATAGTCATAATCCTAATGATTCATGACCCAAAGGGTCCTGAAACTCTCTGAAAAGATTCTCTCAATCTATAATCATCATTAAAGAAACCTGAGAAACTAAATGACTGTCACATTTCAATACATTCAAATCAACTTGTTGCTTGCAAATACATGGTTAGAGTCAATGGACTTCAGTTAACTTCACACTCTGCCACTTTCTAGTTGTGTGAAATTAAGCTAGTGACTTAACAGCTCTGGGCCTCAGTTTTCAGCAAAATGGTAAGGTTGGACATAATGGATTGTAAAGTCCCTTCCAGAATGAACTCTATGATCACATGATATTTTAATGAAAGGAGAGCAACAAAACAGGTGCTTTTCATTCACTGATTCCAAACATGAATGTAAACCCCCAGTGTCACTTAGAGAACTACACCTCAGGGCTCTGGGAAAAGAATCCCCCATCTATTGCAGTCTTTTCTTGACAGTCTTTTCTTGACCCACTGCTCTCTGCTGGTTTAATGATGTGAGAATATGGCATCATAATATTCTCTCTCTCTCTCTCTCTCTCTCTCTCTGTCTCTCTCCCTCCCTTTCTCTCTTTCTCTGTCTCTGTCTCTCTCTGTCTCTCTGTCTCTGTCTCTGTCTCTCTCTCTCTGTCTCTCTCTGTCTCTCTCTCTCTGTCTCTCTCTCTCTGTCTCTCTCTCTCTGTCTCTCTCCCTCCCTTTCTCTCTTTCTCTGTCTCTGTCTCTCTCTGTCTCTCTGTCTCTGTCTCTGTCTCTCTCTCTCTGTCTCTCTCCCTCCCTTTCTCTCTTTCTCTGTCTCTGTCTCTCTCTGTCTCTCTGTCTCTGTCTCTGTCTCTCTCTCTCTGTCTCTCTCTCTCTGTCTCTCTCTGTCTCTCTCTGTCTCTCTCTCTCTCTCTCTCTCTCTCTCTCTCTCTCTCTCTCTGTGTGTGTGTGTGTGTGTGTGTGTGTGTGTGTGTGTGTGTATAAGGGTAAGGTAGAAACAACCTCAACCCATTTTACCTCTAATATTTTAACTATGATTACATGTCTCAATCGATCAAAAGATTTCAAATGAAGTATGAAAAGTCTTTATAGCTATTGAATAAAGTGAGCTATTGAATTAAGGCTTGTTCAAGTTGTCTGAGGATTTTGTAATTACTTCTGTGTCCTGTATATAAGCACCAAGTTGGATGGATTCAGGATTGCAGAACTTGGATTATATGCTTTTCCATGATATATTTGAAGGGCAAAGATAGTGCTGAACTGTGGCAGAAAAGGAAGATAATCAAGAAAATCCAATCTGCCCTATGAAAACATTGGGGCAGAAGAGAAAAAGGCAGCTCTTTCCCCAAGATTCCCCCTCCTGGAGCCTGTTTACAGATATTTTAATGTAGTTTGCTATTTCATTAATCAAACATGTCCAGTACACTGATTTTTTCCTCAATCACAGAGGCCAAAGGTGAACTAGAAATATACATATATACATACGCTTACATACACATATAAACATACACATACACATACATATACATATACATATACATATAGTTAACTCTATCTTTTACAACTTCCTAAAGAGAAATACATGTCATGGCTCCTAAGCCTGTAGCCTGGCCACTTGGTCTACCAGTTTCTAAAGCAATGCAAAAATAAATCTCTCTATTTCTCTACTATTCCTCTTCTACAAGATAAGAGTAAATCCTCCACAGTCCCAATTGTCCCCTCAGTTGACACCCCTTCCTTCTCCATCCCTTCTCTTCTCTTACTTTTCCCGTCAGCATCAGCTGCCAACCCTACCTATATCCTTGGGACCTTTCAGGGGATGTGATTTATTCTCCTCAAATATTCAAAGGGGAGAGAAGCTAGGAAAGGAGAAAAAACCAAAGGAAACATACAATAATGATAAAATGGATTGAAAGCTAGGATTGGACCTTGGAGGCCATTGAATCCATCTCCCTCATTCTCCAGATGTGAATGCTGAGGCACAGGGTTTCACAGAGTAGCAGCAAGCACCCCAACATCCCCAGGGTGGCTGCCAACACAGGTTCTTAGATCTGCTTTTCTAAAGGAAAGCAACTCAAAATGGGTTAACAAGCTTACTTTAATCAATCAAACATATCATTTACCTAGTTCAGGCGGAAAAGGTCAGCACCCTGAACTTCAAAGTATACAGACAGAACTTACAAGACAGAGAAACAAACAGATCAAGCAGACAGGCTTCCAAACTGTCCAACCATTACCTCACTACAAAATCATAGTTACCAGAGAGGGAAGCATCAACATCTGGGTTTTCAAAGCCGGGGCATTCTCAATAGCTGCCCAGAGTCTCATCTGGTCAAATCACACAACACTTCTCAAAGTAAGCCCCAAAGCAAAGCCTCAAATCAGGGATTATATAGCCTTCTCCTGGATCAGAGAATGTAACCACCCTCTTGACCCACTGCCCAATCACACAGCATCAAGGTGTGGGCATTCCTGAAAACCAAGCCTCCTCCACAGGCTCCATATGACCACATTCAGCCTATTAGGAGGCAGAGTATATTTTCAAGTCAAGGAAGGTTGTCAGAGTCTCTTAAGTCCATCAAAGGGTCTAGGGGCAGGGAAGATCTTTAAATTTCCATTTCCATTACACACATCTAGGACATGGCTGAGATGGGACTTGAATCTGAGTCTTTCTAATTCCAAGTCTCACTCTACCACATTGCTTTCCCCAATACATTTAAGTTAGAGATTGGCTATTCTTCCAATTAATATCAGAAATTTAGTCCTGTCTATACTTGGAGAGTAGATGGTTTGAGTAAACCTTCATTTATCTGAGTGTCTCTGATGTGTTGCAAGAGTAAGCTATGGACAGAGCAGCTAGGTGGTGCAGTGAATAGAGCATCATCCCTGGAGTCAGGAGGATCTGAGTTCAAATCTGGCCTCAGACACTTGACACATTGATTAGCTGTGTGACCTTGGGCAAGTCACTTAACCTTAATTGCCTTGCCCTCCCCCTTCAAAAAAAAAAAAAGAGTAAGCTATGGGGGCAGCTTGGTGGCACTATGAATGGAGCACCAGCCCTGGAGTTAAGAGAATCTGAGTTCAAATCCAGACTCAGATACAAGACCTTTACTGGTTATGTGATCCAGTGTAAGTAATTTAACCCCAATGGCCTCACAAACAAGTGAGTTATATACTCATCAGAGTGCAGAGAGATCACTTTTAGAAGCTGCCTAGAAGGTCGGATAAATGAACACAGCCTTAGTTAGCACATGCTCACCTGAATAGCCCTTTGCTTGTTTTTAAGGGTTTCCTTCATCTTCAGTTCTAGCACCAGAATGAGAAGGACTCTATGTCTATAACCAAGCACAATCATTTATTACAATGACTCAGACCAAATAATCAGAAATCAGCCACTTAGTTGGATATGGTAGATCTTCTCAGTAGAGAAAGCTAAGCCTAGTGGCACACTCAAATTCAAAGAACATGGGTTAAAATCCTGCCTCTGATACTAATTCTTGATCTTGGTCACCTCCCCTTCCCTAACTTCCCTGGGCCTCATTTTTTTAATCTGTAAAATTAAGTGCCTTCTACATCTAGGTCTATAATTTTTGGTTGTTTGGGAATTTTTAACCCCTATGAGTCTTGGATTGGATTAGATGGCCTCTCAGGTAAATTCTTAACTCTCTACAAGTAGTCTATGACCTTCATCAGAAGTCAAAAAAGCTAGAATACTAATGGTATACCTTTCCCCATATACTCCACCTTTCCAAGGGTGTAATTCCTCAGGTAAATGTTAAACCCATAAAGTTCAAATAAATTCAAAAGTCACTCAAATTAGATTTCATGTCCCTGTACCAGGGGCAGAATTAATAAATAGATTGTCTGAAAACACAGACCATTAAACCAAAGGTTAAACTTTTTTAAGGGATGAAATATGGCCTTAACATTTAAAGTCCTAAGGCAATATTTTTGCATAGGCCCCCTCGAATGTGCTTGCCTGAACACCCTTTTTTTTTTCAACAAAGACAGAAAAGTCCCATCTCCATCAGCTGCCCAAACCAACCATTGAGCTGACACCACCAATGAATTACTTTGCCTCTCTATTAAGGTCAACAACAGCCACTAAACAATGAAATTAACAGAATGCCAAAATGATTGTTTTAGAGGTCCCCAGAAGCTCGTTGACAAATCTCTTATCCCTGAAAAGATAAAAGATCTGGCTAAAGAGATAACACTCCCCTCAAAGCAGAAGGGAGGAAGCAACAGGGTTTAATTTCTATCCTATTTTACTGAAATGTCAATGGCTTGGCAGCCGAAAATGGCATCCAGTCAAAAAAGAGTGGCAAGTTCCATTCTTTTTTTTTTTTTTGACCCATCAAGCCCTTATTACTTGTAATCAATTTAGGCTTCAAGAATCTTGCGTCCAATCTGGAAAGATCATTAACTCTTTTGCCCTAAGGGCAAGAACTCCCTGCTTGCTTAAAAAAATCAACCACAGAATTCATTTTTCTTCCAAATTTCAGAGATGTAGTATTTAATGTATTCTAGTAAGGCAGTCAGTGTGGCCATGGCACAATGGATAGAAAACTGGCCTTGAAGACATTCAAGTCCAACTCTGACACAACAGAAAACAAAAGAACATGTTAGCTATACTCCCTGATAGACTCTAGGATCAAAAAACTAGAATTTGGAAATTTCTAAAAGAAAAGAAAATGCCTAGGAAACTTTCTAATCCAAACCCCTCATTTTCCAAAAGTGGAGACTGAGGTCAAGGTAAAGAATGTGATTTCTCAAAATTCATCTGGGTAATAAATGTCTGTCAAAGGCAAAATTTGAACTCAGGTCCTCTGACTCCATTATCCCAAACTGATGTGTCAAGATTTGCAAAACAATTTGCTTATTGTAATCATCTCATTTGACCCTCACAATTCTGTGAAGTATTTACTGCAGATAAAATTATCTCCATTTTTCTACATCGCATCAAACTTACCCGGCATTATCCTGTCTACATGACTTCACTTTCCCCACCATCTCTACCTACTGAAATACATTGAAACCCAGTTCAAAGACCATCTCCTCCATGTAGCCTTCCTTGATGCAGATTCTCTTTCAAGATCCCTAGTCAGTCACCATCACCATCACCATCACCATCATCACCATCATCATCATCAAGAGCTAACAGCTGTGGGCAGCAGCACCATGATGGTGGGGAAAGTGCTGGCTCCAGAGTCAGAGTCTTCAGTTCAAATTTCACCTCTGATGCTTAGTATAAGTATAACCTTGGGCAATTCACAGCATCACTGAGCTTCAATCGCCTTATCTTTAATCTATCTAGTTTCTGAAGCCCCCTCCAAGTCTACACCCATGGACTACTTTAAGGTCTGTAATATGTTTTGCTTGCATTATCTTACAAAAACCCTGTAAAGTAATATAGGATTTTACAAATGAGGAAACTGAGGGACAGTAAGGTTAGGTGGTTCATCCAAGGTAAAGGTTTAAAGTAGGATTTGAATCCATGTCTTTCTTGAATCTAAGACCAGTGCTCTAACCCTTGAGCAATTTTGTCCTCCTAAATAAACATCCTGCCAAAGTTCCAGATCTCACAGCTAGCACTCAATTTTTCCTTCTGCACACTTACTTGGTATCATGTATTCATTGCTATAGTTAAGTGTGTACATGTCTTATCCCCATACAAGACCACAGGTTTTATAAGGACAAATATTTGCCTTCCTTTATCTTTGTGTCTCCATTTCTTAGGAGCCCTTCAAGTAGAGTTTGAACTACTAGATGTAAAGTATGTCCTTGTGGAGTTTCCTTTCATGTTTCACTTGGAATAGACAACAACAGCTATCATTTATTTAGTTCTTAAAGGTTTGCAAAACACTTTATAATTATCTCATACCATCCTCACAACAGCCCTAGGAAGTAAGTGCTATTATTATTCTCATTTTATAGATGGGGAAATTAAGGGTCAGAGAAGTTGACTTGCCCAAGGTCACACAGCTAGTAAATGTCTGAGAGAGGATTTGAACCCAAATCTTCATGACTAGATCCAGTGTTTATCTGCTGCACCAACTAACTGGCTACTGAGGCTACATTCCAACTCTCAAGTTCTGTGGTCTCCCCAAGCTCTAGCCCAATATTTTGCCTACATTAGGCTCTTCATTCTTCTTAACGTTGTTTCTTAAAGTTGACTAGAGGAGTATGTACTAGCATGTCAGGTGTGTTTGAAAGGAAACATGGGTTATCCATTGAAAATAGTCTAGGGAAAAAAAAAAATAAAAAAAATAAAAAAAAAATAGTCTAGGGAGGGGGTTTGGAAATTTTGCTTTTAATCCCTCTCTGAATTTTTTTCAGCTTGTCTAAAATTAGGCAATGCTGAAAGTAATGCCACATACGTAGCTTGATTAGGGTAGATGACCAGGTAGTATTCTCTCCCTAACTCTGAATACTATACTTTTTTTTTTCCTATCAATATCTCAAGTTTGTTACAAACAATCTAGGCAGTCATGTCACTGATCATTCACTCACTTATAATGAACTTGTAAACCCACTAAAACTCCCAGATATGTTCTACATAAACTGCTATCTAACCATGCCTCCCGCCTTTTTTACTTGCAAATTCCATTATTTCAACCTGCCTGTGACTTTGCATAATTTAATTACATTTGGTTCATCATTTCAATAAGTTTATTAACCTGAGATTTATGAACTGTTTTAATACTGAATATCTATATAATCAGTTTCCTTTGTAATCCTGTGTCTTCATTTTTAAACACAATATAGTATTTAAACACTATTCCCAGAAGACCACCATAGTTTCTACCAGAATGTCAAAGGTCCATGATGCACAAAAAATTCAGAACCCCTCTTCTCTATTGATAAGATCTCTTTGAGTCCTGATAGCAAGCTGATTATCAAAATCCCAGCCTTGTATGATCTATAGATATGAGATTCATGTGACCTGTGCATTTTTTTAAAAATCAGATAATCTGAGAATTTCATAGTTGGGAACCCTCATGGCACAGTGGATAGAGTGCTGGGCCTGAAGTCAAAAGGACCTGATTTCAAATCCAACTTCAGACGCTTACTGTCTATGAGGCCCTAGGCAAGTCACTTACCTCTGTCTGTCAGAGTTTCCTCAACTATAAAATAATAACTACTACCTCCCAGGGTAGTTGTGAAAATCAAATAACATTTATAAAGTGTTTTAGCATAGTCCTGGCATATAGTGGTTGCTTATTTCCTTCCTCTTTTTCCCTTTGGGAAGGACCTCAAAGTCATTTTAAACCTATTTCATGCTATTGTCCTCCATATACTCTATGTCCCAGCCTAACTGAGCCTCTACCTATCTATCCCTCAAATATTCTCTCACTTTTTCTATCTCTGTGACTTGGCTCACACTATTTCTCCTACATTACCTACTAATTCCCTATCCATCCTTTATGGAAAATCTATCTCAGTTTTCAACTCCTCTGTGAAATTTTCTCTCTTCTCCTGGATCAGTAATTCCCTTTTCCTCTCAAGCCTCACCTAGCCTCTTGTTTTCATCCCCTAGTGCACTTATGATGTGACATTGTGTATCAGAGCTATAAGAGCAAAGGATCTTATTCTCCTCCTAATACTATGGTTATAGTAACAATAGAAAACAGCCCTTAAACGTTTGCAAAGCACGTTACAAATATTGTCCCATGTGATTTTCACAACAACCCTGGGAGACAGATGCTATTATTATTCCCATTTTATATGAAGAAACTGAGGCTGATATAGATTAAATGACTTGTCTAAGATCATACCACCAATAAACATCTAAGGCAAGATTCAAGTTATGGCCTTCCTATCTCCAGGTCCAAGGATTGATGAACTTTGTCATCTTTTTACCTTACTAAACAAAACTCCAAGAGTACAGAGACTCTGCCTTATATAAACCTGCTCTTTTCCCTTTATATCTAGCACATGTAATGATTGGTTAAGATAGATTTATTGAATGAATGAACAATTATTTGAAGATTAAAGAAGAGTAGAGAAAAGAAGGCGAAATTAGATAAAGAAGTAGATACATTATAAGTGACAGATCTTTTGTCATACTACAAAAAAATCATTTGAAAGTTCAATAATAGTTATCTCATCCCCAAATTGTACCTCACCTAGGACTTATGATGGGAAAGAAGTAAATGAAATTTTTAGAGATTCAAACACTTTTGGGTATAGAGTTGTTCCTCATACAACACTGCCCAATATCTTGGAGAGTGGGTATTGAGAAATCTTTGAGGGATAGATATTAGTTGGAGGCAAAGTGGTGCCCAGGAGCTGTGTGGAGGCCCATGGAATCATCTCACAAAAAGTTCAGTCCTTCTTGTGAATATTAGAACCAATTGACCTTACTTGTAGACTATTGTTTTAATCTTTCATAAATCAATGAACAAAAAGAATGGCTTAAATTCCTGAAATTGAAGATGGGCAGTGACATGGCATAGTGCATAGAGTTATAGGCTTGTAATCAGGAAGAACTAAGTTGAAATCCTACTGTAAGATACTCATTAGCCATGTGACCTTGGGTAAGTACTCTCATCTTCAGATTCATCATGTATAAAATTAGGCCTCTGTGATGGGTTCAATTTATGATTCTGCTAGGAGTGACCTTGGTCAAATGACCTTATTTCTCTCTGAGCATGTTTCCTCACTTTCAAAATAGAGGGTTGTACCCCTGAGATGCCTTCTGGCTCTACATCTCAACCTCCCTATGAACAAGATTCCATGGAATAAGCCAAACAAAAAGTGACCAAAGCTCCAGGAAGTATTGATTGACTATTAAAGGCAGGAAAGCTCTGCATTGAGTTGAGACTGATGAATTCCTTCTCCTGAAAACTATTCATATTTCACTGTATCCTCTCCCCCACCCCTTCCCAATGTAGCCGATGAATCTATCTGGGACACAGAGAAGAAGCTTAGCAGTGGTCAGTCAAATGCTCATCTTTTATTCCTCATTTGACCTCTTTTCAAGCCCATGGTTTTCTTTGAAGTCTCTAGGAGCTGTCCAACAAAAGGGAATAAGACAAAAATTGATGAAACTGAAAACCTTGCTAAATATGCATATCCATGAACCCCTTCCCAGTCCATGCCTATTCTTTAGTTTCCCAAGATAGGCCATTTCTCATCCTGATAAAAATTTTGCCTTGCACTCAATGCATAACCTCTTATTTCATGTGGTTACACTTTGCCACAGAGAAACAAATGGGAGAGATACAGGTCAATCTTTTTATGTTACGCATGAGAAAATTCATAGTTAATTTCCGGTGGCTGCCTCAATAAATCCCAATTGAATTAGCTCATATTAGCATGTGAAAGTGATCAAGAACTGGGGGTAGGAGTTGGGAGGGGATAATGTAAAATGAATACAAATGATTTGCTTCTTGGAGATCTAATTGAATAAAAGATAGGATTGAATTAACTAGGGAAGAATTAAGTGGAAATGACTGTAATTCCTAGCCAGCGCACCATGTGAGTGAAATATACTTAAGACAACAGGACTCTAAAATAGTTTGCTTTTTATTTTCATCTCTGAGTACAAATTTGTAGGTGTGAAGAAGGTTGGTTGGTTCTAACAACTCAACAATTGCAGCTATATTGTTTATTTGGCCCTTCCAAGGACCATGATGAAACATATATAGATTGAATATGAACAATGGGTTTACCACAACATTTTCCTAGGGGATGAGAATTCACATTGATATAACTCTTTAAGGCTTCTCTATTTAAAGAGGCTGTGCAGTGGTGGATGGGGATGTACAGAATGATGAGGTCTGAATTCAGATACTCTTAATATGAATCCTGACTATTACTAATAATATCTCCTTGAATGATGATATACAGATTATAGAGGACCACAGGCCAGTGGGACTCTGACCCTGATGACTGAACAAACCCTCTCAGGTAAAAAACCTGCTGATGGGCCTGGATCAGTTCCCCATCCCCCCAGAAAGAGCTCAAACACAGAGGTGTGAGGATTATCTCCTCGAGATAAGTGTGGCATTTATGCCCATGGCCTGGGAACAGAGAAATGCACAATGTCCTCAGGGGAAAACAATTTGGGAGGAGGATAATGGCTCTATAAAGCTTGTGACTGGAAGAATAAACATTGGCTCTCTGCTTTCACCATTGCAGGAGTCCCATCTCTTTTGATGCACACACCAGCAACCTCTGGGTCAGTGATTCTTCCTCAGCCCTGCTTGGGGACAGCAGGGCTCCCATACTTTCTCAGCCCTGCTGCAGAATGGCAGGACTGCCCACAACAGATGGATGGATAACCCATAGAGCTGGTCCATCAGTACAGAGATCTGGGGCAGATGCTATAAATGAACTATGGACTGGGCCCAGAATTAAACAGGAGTGGGAGAGTGGTGTGGAATGTCTTTGGGAAATTATGTCATGATTTTATTGAGGCATCTAAGTGGTAAAATGGATAAAGCACTGAGACCTGGCATCAGGAAGATGTGTCTCCTACATTTATTTGCTATATGAGCCTGAGCAAATCATTCAATATTAGTCTCAGTTTTCTCATCTGTAAAATGGGGACAATAATAACATTTCTGACACAGGTTTGCCACGAGAATCAAATGAGATAATATACACAAAGCTTTTTACAAAACATAACACCCTATGCAAATGTTAAGCTAGGAAGAGGACTAGTGATTTTGCTAGGTGAGGAAACTACATATATTAATGCAAGTTAGGGTCTTCTCGGCAACTTGGTCTCAGAGCTAGGGTTCTTAACCTATTTCATGTGATGACCCCTTTTGCAGCCTGGTAAAGCTTATGGACCCATTCTCAGAATATTTTTTTTTCCTTTTTTGGTTCATACTTGTAAGAACAACTGAATTTTAGCTAAAGATGAGTGGAAATAATTAGGTAAGTTATTTTTCCATCAGTGTTCACAGATTGCCTGGAACACATGCATAGATTTCTTGGGGGTCCACAGATTCCTTTGAGGTACATGGACCCCAGGAGAAGATCCCTCATCTGAGAAATTTCCCAGAATACTTAGAGGACATCGATAGCAGGTCATTTAGTCAAGAGACTTCCAGTGCATTGAAGTTCTTCCCCTCCACTGTGGGAGGTCTTAGGAGGACTGGATAAGAGTCATGCAGGTGAAGATCTCTGGAAAGCTGCAGTGTTGAAGAGATCATTCACAAGGAGACATATAGAATTATAGATAGCTAGGTAGATCGATAGATAGATAGGCAGATAAATATCATCTTATAAAGCACTTCACATACATTAAAGAGACAGCATGATATACTGATTAGAGAGCCAGACACAAAGCCAGAAGGGCCAGGGTTCAAGTCTGATACTTACTAGCTGGGTATCCCTGGCCAAGTCATTTACTTTCTCCTGGTTCTAGGCATCTCTCTAAGACAGGGATTCTTAATCTGGGGTACACAAACTTGTTTCAATATATTTTGATAAGATTGATTTCCTTTGAATCTTATGTATTTAATTTTATTCATTTAAAAACATTGCCTTGAAAAGCTGACCATTGGCTTCCTCACATTGCTAACAAGGAAGGCTAAAAAAACCCACTGTGTAAGTAGTAAAGAAGGTACTGGTCTGCATTGGTGGAGGGACTTTCCTGATTCAGAAGTTCCCTGTACAATGCAATTACAAGTCCAGTTCCCATCCCAATCCTTATATACATTAGGTCACTTAATCTCTTAACATTACTGTAATTTAAGCATGACAGGTATTACAGAAGAGGAAATTAAGGCTAAGAGAAATTAAGTGACTTGTCCATGGTCATAGAAGTCAGCGTCAGAGAGGATTAGAACTCAGACCTTCCTGAACTTCAAGCCCTTGAATGGGCCTTACTGAGTCTCAGTCTAACAATTTGTGCCAAGTTGGACACAACTTCAGATCTCTGGGCCTGTTTCCTCCTCTGAAAAAGTAAAAGTTGGAGGAGATGGTTTCTAAATCCTGTATTGAGTCCTAATCTGATGAAGATGAAGGATCTTAGATTTGGAACAGGAAGGGCCCTCAGAGACCCTCTCATCTAACCAGTTAGTTTACCCAGGAGGAATCTAAGGCCCAAAAATAACAAGGGTAAGCCTCAACTCCAACATTGGAGTCAGGATCTCCTGACTTGAGGGCAGTAAGGTATAATGGGAAAATACTGGGCTTGGACTCCAAGGAGCCAGGTTCAGATATCATCTCTGGTGTTTACTACTTGAGTAAGACACTGCTTTTCTCTAGGCCTCTATTTCCTCTTCAATGAAATGCATGTGATAAACTGATGCCTTCTGAATAATAGCCTAGCTCTAAGCCTATGTTCCTATTAACCCATGACTGAAATCCTGTGCTCTGGCCATGATATAGCTCTCCGTCTGTTACACATGATCTGAATCAAAGAACACACACACACACACACATACACATACACATACATACATACACATATATACACACATACACACCAGAAAGTTTTCTTTCAATGACAGGAGAAGTTGAAGAAATAATTATTTCTTGCAACACTAAAATCTCTACCATAGATTTTCAAAGCAACAGAGATTAAAGTGACTGTTCCCAAACACATATATAGCCCTTCTCAGGGTAATTCATCTTCACCACTACCTCTGCTCTGGGCCTGGCTACTGTAGTCAACTCAGTGAAATAGCTTGTTGGAATTATTTTCTTTTTATCAAAACATCACTATAAAGAAGACAAGTCTGCTCCTAAAACTCAGGCGCGAGTGAAATAATGTAAGGATAGGTAGACCTAGAATGAATGAATTCATCTTAGCCATGACTATCAGCTATTTCAAATCTGCCAAGCTGAAGCTGAAAATTTGAAGAGGATGAATATGAAACCCCAATGTTATCTCATTTCAGCTAGGTGGCACAATGGATAAAGTGCCAGGTCTAGAATTAGGAAGAACTGAGTGCAAATATGGCCTCAGATCCTTAATAGCTCTATGGCCTTAGGCAAGTGACTTACTCTGTTTGTCTCAGTTTCCTTAACTGTAAAATAGGGTTGATAATAGCACCTACCCCCCATGGTTATTGTGAGTATCAAATGAAATAATATTTGTAAAATGCTTACTACAATGTCTGGCACATAGTAGGTGCTATATAAAGGTTAGCTATTATTATTAATAATTGTTATTATTATTAATAATTATTATTATTACCTCATTTCATTTGGCACTTGAATTGCAATGGGCTGCCCAAAGGTGAAGGTCAGCATTTCTATCTATATTACCCTCCATTAGACTGATCACATTCCTTTGTTAATGGATTTTCCATTTCTCATAAAGTCCAATGCCCCAATCTGGAAACAGGCAAAGGGGCAGGAGAAGTAAGTTATTCTTGATCTTCCCTGCCTACCCACTTCTACTAATATCCACTTCTCTTTCATGGCCTAAGTTGTCAAAACACATTTATTGTTACTGATCTACCATTCAATGGATTCACTGTTTAGCTTCATATGGATACAACCCAGTTGGGCATGGACCAGTGACAGGGGCAGCATCAAAAGCCCTGTGATTTTCATGGGTACAAATTTTGGCAGGAATATGCCTAAGAGCTATGGACTACAGCCAAAGAGGAATCATTCCCAAGCTAGAAGTCCTCAGGAAGGAGACTAATTCCAAATCCCAAGGTTCTGCAGAAGGCACCTGAAATGCATTGGTCAAAATCCCCCATTTTTACATACAGAAAAATTCGAGAATACATAGGTAAAATGACTTGACTGTGGATGAGCATGGATGCTAACTGGCAGAGTCAGATTTCAAACCCAGGCCCAAAGAGTCCAAATCCTGATATTTATTCACTACTCTAGGTTTGTTATACATTTTCAATCAGAACTGAATGAAGCAAAAGACAATGGATGCAGGAGATTAGCACATTAGGTACTGGTAGACCAAGAAGCCTGCAAGGATGACCAATAAAATTGCAGAAATGAGGGCCAGTTGGCAAATCCCTGTTTCAGAGATCAAAAGAGATCCCAAAGTCAGAAATCTGTGGACATTAGAGTTTGGGGTAATGGGACCTAAATTAAAGTGGATCTACATAATATAAGGGGTAGCAAGGTCACGCAACAGATAGAGTGATGGGCCCAGAGTCAGGAAGACCTGAGTTCAAATCTGACTTGGGACACTTACTAGTTGTGTGATCCTGGGGAAGTCACTTAAGTCTATTTGCCTCAGTTTCCTCCTCTGTACAAAGAGCACAGAGAGATTCCAGTATCTTTGCCAAGAAACGCCAAAATGGGCTCACAAAGAGTGAGAAATAACTGAAACAACTGAACAATAACATGGAGTCCAGGGGATAGAAAAAAAAGTGGAATGCTGAGTTTCTGGGTCCCTTCATACAAAAAATCCACCAAATGTTATATTCTTGTCATTTCATATTCTTTCCATTTCTCTCTTCCAGCTGCTACCATCTTCTCAGCTATCCATCCACTTAGCTGAAGGTAGGACAACTGTGGGTTCAATGTTTCCATTACTGGGATCTTTGATTACCCTATTCCTTCCTCTCCATTAAAAGGCAGTATAGAATAGTGGTTACCCTGTTGGCTTTGGACTCAGGAAGATTGGGCTTCAAATACTGCCTTCAGATGCTTACTAGCTTTGTGAGTCACAATCTCCATGTGCCTCAGTTTTCTCCTCTATAAAATAAGAGGCTTGGTACTCAAGGGACCACCCAGTTTTAAAAATGGTGCTCTTATGATTAATGAAGTCCATCCCAACTTCAACCACAGAGTCACTGAATATGAAGCTGTTCTTCCTAAAGCACCCCTGATTGCATTAGGTTGGGTTTTTATTCATTTTTGGCTGCTCCTTCATCCTGATGCCTCTTAAGGAGCTTGTAGTCCATTAAAATATCAAGATCATTTTCAGGAAAAATACTCACTAATCATTATTCCCCTATCTTATACTTGTGAGGTTGATATTTTTGTCCTTAGGCATGAAGTTTTTACATTCCTACCTACTGAATTCTGTCTTATTAGATTTAGCCCAATACTCTAGTCCGTCAAGATCCTTTTAGATCCTTACTTCATCACTGTGTGTTAACTAGCACTCCAGCTTCATGTCTTCAGCAAATTTGATGATCATGCTATCCATGCATTTATAAAATTTTGAACAGCACAGGGCCCAAGTACAGATCCCTAGGGTCTCTATTGGATATCTCTTTCCACATTGACACCGAATCATTAAAGTTCAGCTATCCCATCATCACTGAATCCATTCATATGAATTATTTTCTAATCTTTTCCTTCTTCTCAACAAGAGTATTACAAGATACTTTATCAAAAGTTTGACCAAAATCAATTTCAAATAGATTTAATATAACAATCAATTAGTTTAATAATTTTACTAATTTAGTGATCCTGTAATAAAAAAGGAAATGAGGTTTCTTTCATATAACCTGTTCTTGATGAAGTCATTCTCACTTTTTATAATCAATAGTAGATATTTAGGAGATAGTTAGAAATGTGGGATTGGGGGGTTATATAGATAAGATGGAAACCAAAGGTGTAGATGAGATCTCTCCCCATCCACCCTAGGGAATATGCAGAGAGAGAGAAGAGAAAAGGATCCAGAATGAGTGCAGATGGATATCCACACACAGGGAGGAGGAATATGAACCAGTGAAAAATAGTGAGGAGGGTGATCAGACAGGATGGAGGAGGGGCAGGAGAAACCAGCATCATATTATCTGAGACAGATTGTCTCTCAGTAGGAGCTGGTCAAAGGGATCCAAAGCTGTAGGGAGGTCAAGGATGAGGACTGAGAAGAGACTATTAAATTTAACAATTAAGTGGGTTTTGGTGATCTTTCAAATAGAAATTTCAGCAAAATATGAGTTGCTGAATTTCAGCAAAATATGAACCAGATGCTAGTTCATATCTTACAGCAAGCAAGTAAAGGCAGCAGGTATAGATTGCTTTAAATAAAGGACTTAGAAAGGAAGAACAGAGACACAAGGCAAAAGCTTAAGAGTTTGATATGGTAAAGAGAAAGATTTTCTAAGGATAAGGAAGATCAAACCACTTTTTTCTGTTTCCATCTTTATTCCCCTTTTTTATTTTCTTTTTTATTTTAATTTGGGGGGGGGGAGAAGGGAAAATGCAAGGCAAATGGGATTAAGTGACTTACCCAAGGACACACAGCTAGTAAGTGTCAAATGTCTGAGGTTGGATTTGAACTCAGGTCCTCCTGATTCTAGGACTGGTGCTCTATTCACTGTGCCACCTAGCTGCCCCCCCCCACACACACACACACATTTTTGATTTTCAAGGAAAATGTCATCCACAGACTCAAGGGAGAATAGATTTATTCAGAAAGGACCTTTCAACCCCTCTAGTACAGACCCCCTCATTTTACATTTGAGCAGACTAGTTTGTTTTTATGTCACACAGGTGGCAGAGTCAGGATTTGAACACAAGTCTTCTGATGCTGAATCTTGAACTCTTTCCATTGCATGATAATAATGCAATTTAATTCAGCAAACATTTACCAAGTTTTTACCATGTGCCTAAGCAGTGTGCTAAGTGAAAGTTATGCAAAAATAAGGACAAAATAATCCCTGCCCTCATGCAACTTATATACTACTGTGACTAAATGTATCGCCTACATAGAGACAGAGAGAGAGAGAGAAAGAGAGACAGAGACAGAGACAGAGACAGAGAGACAGAGAGAGACAGAGACAGAGAAAGAAAGAGAGACAGAGAGAGAGAAAGAGGGAGACAGAGAGAAAGAGAGAGGGAGGAAGAGAGGTGGAAAGAGAGGGGGTGGATAGAGACAGACAGAGAGACAGAGAGGCATAAAGAGGGAGCTCATATAGCACTGGGAGGTCATTATGCCAACTCCCAGTCACATTGATGAGGCAAGTCCTCAGATAAATATAGAAACAGACATAGATAGAGATAGCTAGATTTCATAGTGGATAGAGTACAGTCCTGGAGTCAGGAGTACCTGACTTCAAACCCGGCTTCAGACTCTTACTAGTTGTGTAACTCTAGGCAAGTCACTTAACCCTGTCTGCTTTAGTTTCCTTATCTGTAAAATGAACTAGAGAAGGAAATGGCAAGCCACTCCACTATCTTTGCCAAGAAAACCCCAAATGGGGACTGAAATGAATCAATAACAAATGTATGTATGAGTATGTGTGGATAGATAGACAGACAGACAGACAGATAAGTGTGAATGCATGTACATATTTCTATCTATATATCAGAAAAGGTTCCATTGAAGTGTGTGCTAAAGGAAGGAAGTGGATTAAGGAGGCAAAGTGAGGTCCCATTCTAGAAAGAGAGGAATCTGTAGGACAGACACCTCTCTGGCCAATTTAAGGAGGTAAGTTGGACTGGAAAGAAGAGATAAGGAAAGGGTATGTTAGGAATGTAAAACAAGACTTGAAATGTAAGTACCTGGGAGCCAAATTATAAACTGAGGATTGTGTATTTTACCACATGAGCACTTAGGGAGCTACTGAAAATTTTGGGTAAGGGGCTGGCAGGTCAGATCTGTCTTTTAATAATATCAGTTCTATAGCTTTATGGAGAACGAACTGGAGAGAGGAGAGACAGCAAAGGAGACCAGGTTAGAATCAAGTCCCTCACTCCTAGGGCTATTGGTAAATACCAAGTGAAACAATCTATTATTTTAGATTATAGCAATCAACTTTATTGATTATAATTTTCAATCAATCAAGATTATAGAAATCCTTCAGTTCTCAAGTTTTGCTTTATTTTCAGAGAATCAGAACAAATGCAACCATGTTTTTGCAACCTTGATTTTTTCCTGCATGACAGCACAACCCATTCTCCATTGCCTACTGAATGCATAGACCTGCCCCAAACCTCCTATCTAGCTCCTGATCTGTCCCTACCTTCCTATCTATGCCCTAACCTGCCTTGCACTCCTTCTGAGTCTGGATCTGCTCAACATGCTTCCTATCTGTGTCTTGACCTGACAAACTTCTCCTGTCCATGTAGTGACCCATCCTTCAAACCACATTCATTAGGTAGCCCCAAATTCAATTTTAGAGTAACATTTAACTTTTGCAACCTTGAAATCAATGGCATATTTTAGATGAAGCAGAATTTTTCTATGTTTATTATACGACAGAAATAAATCTCAGGAGAATTAAGATTTATCCATGCCTCTTAATCTGATCTATTCTGGCCTAGTTTATCTGGAGACAGTGGATCAAAATTGATGCTTGGTCTCCAGATTCAGAGTTCCAGAGTAATTGAAGGCTGCTGTTTGTTAGCACCATTGTCGTTCTGCTAACAAGGGGTGAGGAAAGGAGTGGGGAGGAAATAATTGAAACATCTGGGACAGCACAAGATGAGATGTTGAGTCAATCAATCAATCACCTTTATCAAATGCTTCTTATGTGCCCGGCTTTATGCTTAATGCTAGAGGTACAAAGATAAACCAGTCTCTATCCTCAAAGCTATTGCATTCTAATTGGGATAATGAGTACCATGTGTGTAGCTCTTTGGGGAATCTCTCTACTGGAAGGGACCTCAGAGGGCATCTCAATGGGCCTGAATCAAAATTCCCATCTGCAACATATCCCCATAAAGGCTTCATATAAGACAGATGCCACTATCCCCTGAGATAGCTTTGAGATAATTCTAATTGTCATGCAACAAACATTTATTAGATATATGGGCACTGTGCTACATTCTGGGGATAGAAAGAAAGACAAAAACAATCCCTGCTCTCAAGGAACTTAGTCTAAGAGAACCAACAATGTGGAAATTATTGTGAACAAACAAGATAATACACTAGGTAAATTGGAAATAATCTCAGAGGGTAGGTTCTATCAATAAGGGAGACTGAGAAAATCTTCTTGTGGAAGGGAGGACTTTGGCTGAGACTCAAAAGAAGCCATAGAGGTGGAATTGAGGAGACATGGGGACAACCAGTGAAAATTCATTTAGTCCAAAATGGAGTGTCTTGTGTGATAAAGGGCATAGAAAGTAATATCACAGAATCATAGTGTATGTAAAAGGGAGTAAGGTACAAGATGACTGGAAAGGTAGGGAGGAGCCAGATTATGGAGGGCTTTAAAAGCCAAACAGAGGATTTTATATTTGAACCTGTGAGGTAATAGGGAGCCACAGCTCCAACCAACTTGATGGGATTGTAGGGCATGAACATTTGGAGGGCAGATATTTCCTAGACATGCCCTTGTGCCCTGAAATGCCTAGAATGCACTTTCTTCTCACCTTCACCTCTCAAAAGCCCTTGTTTACTTGAAAACTTTGATCAAGCACATTCTACATGAATCTTTTCTTGTTTCCCCCCAGATGCTTGTTCCATCCCACCCTACCTCCCCCCTAAAATAATCTTGAATTTCTTTTGTATATACATAAGGATGAAGTCAGCTAGGTGTCTCAGTGGACAGAGCAAGAGGAGCAAGGAGCCTAGAGTCAGGAAGACCTGAGTTCAACTCTGGCCTGAGACTCTTACTAACTGTGTGATCCTAAGCAAATCGCTTGACCCTGTTTGACTCCATTGCCTCATCTGTAAAATGAGTTGGAGAAGGAAATGGCAAACCACTCCAGTATCTTTGCCAAGAAATCCCCAAATGGGTTCAAAGAGTCAGAGAGAACTGAGAAACAACTGAACAATAAGTAAGATTGGTAATTCTACTCTCACCTCAGTTAATATAATCACTGCAAGTTCAGGTACCTAAATTTAATCAATCAAAAGAGTAAATGAAAATGTTTTAGAATGTTAGGAAACTTCAGTATATAAACAAACCCTCATGGATGTTAAAGGATTATAGAACCCTGAGCACTGGATGAAAGTGGATGACAAAAAAAAAAAGAAAACATGTTGTTCCTGAAACAATCAGATATAACTCAGAGTCAATGTGTAAGCTCAGCATTCTATCCATCACTAAGTCAGCTCATCAGTGAAGAATCACATTTGAGAATTGAGGATTCCATTTCCAAAGTAGGAGTCCAGACACCAGGAGGGAATAGACGTGTGGAGAAATCTCTCTCCTATCATTCTGCCTTTGCATTGACCTAGACATTGGGAAAAAGAATGTGTAGCAGAAAATGAATTCAACTAGCATCAGGGAGACTTTACCAGTGGGTAAATGAATATTTAATGACTATTTGTTGATTGATGTTCTGAGTTTTAAAAACTCACAGTGTGAAAATTTGCTATACAAAGACAGTTAACCATTCAGCCATAAAGTATAGACTTTCAGAAGTATTTTAGGATCACTGACAGATTTAGTGACTTTCCCATGGTAATGTGACTAGTGTGTTTCAGAGGCAAGATTTGAACTCAAGTCTTCCTGACTGTAAGTATATCTCTCCATCCATCATTTTATGCTACCATAATTTTTTTAACTTACTATTTATTTTAGTATTCTTTTTTTTTAATTTTGAGTTCCAAATTCTCTCTCAACCCTCCCCCATTTACTGTGGAGGAAAGCAATATGCTATCAATTATACAAATGAAATCAGATTATGCTACCTTTAAAATTTATCTATAAAATTATGAATTGGATAAAAATGCTCCATGATACTATATATTCTGATATATTTTGATTTAGAAAGATATCATTTCTTACTAATTTTCTCACACCATATTATGCATAATAGCACTCAAATAGACTTATATTGCAATGTGATTTACCCTGAGAAAATATTTTGCCTTTATAAAGTCTGCCAGAGAAGATACCACCCATTTTAATAAATGAATGAGGGATGAACTCAAGGAAAGCCACATAGGGGTGCCCTAAATTTCCAATCTGTTGGACAACAACCATTTCTTACACATCTATTATGAGGCAAGAACTGTAGTAAATCCTCAGGATAAAGAGGAAAGCAAATAATAGTCCCCATACACAAGGATCTCAAATTCTAATGATAATATGTAAATTCTAAGATAATATGTAAATAATCCTATACACAAAAGATATATGCAGAATAGGTGGAAGATAGCCTTAGAAGAAAGGTACTAGCAATGAGAGTAAAAGGATGGACTCAGAAAAGCTTCCTGTCAAAGATATCATTTGAGCTGAGTCTTACAGGAAGCCATCTTTTTTCTCGAAAGGAGAAAATCTTTGCCATGATATTTACAGATGGAGAGAAGCCCTTCCTCAGGATAATGATGTACAAAACATCCAAAGCATCAATGATTCTTCTTCCAATTCATCTGACATCTATCATTATATATGTCAGTCACGAGCCCAATGGTTCAGAGCTTGAAAAAAAATGCACTTTGGATTGAAAGAAAGACTGTGGGAGAGTAGAACATCTACTAACAATAGAATTTAGCCTTGAATTGTAACCAGATGAGTCTGCAGGAAATGGGGAAGCCCCTTGAAATACTGGTTTAAGCACTATGCAGGTATCAAAGTTTGGAGAGTTAGGGTGAGCCACTTAACCTCCACAGACCTGCTTCCTCATCTGTAAAATAATAGTATTAAAAACTAGATGAACTCATCTTTTCTAGCAGTGAATTTCTGATGCTATGGCCCTATGATCCATTAAATTAAGGGGGTGACCACCCTAGCTGATCTCCAAGAGGCTTTCCAGTCTGGTTCTTCACCCCTGTCTAGAAGGAACCCTTAATTTTTTGTATATCAGAAGGAGATGAGAAAGAAGTCATGGTAACTGGCTTGCCCCGGAAACTCCGTAAAATGGGCATGGAGACTAGCAGATCTATCTTCAAAAAGTCAAGCCAACTTCTGCCAACTCTTCAGGAATCTGTGATTGCATAAAGACAGCTCATAACTCCCTCATGCTACAGTTGATGAGGCCTAAAGCATACTGTCTTTGCAGGGATCTACAGCTAAGAGAGGGGAAGATACAATAGGGTATCTGATTCAGTGGAGTTGAAGCCAGACAAAACAATAGATGAAAAGGAAATAATAATTGTATTGATCATTAGCATAAAGGTGGTCTGTGTCCTATAACTTTTACTAACATTTGGGATTGTAACTGACTAGAGTTTTATTGCGTTGTTGATTTTATTTTTATGACTATGAGCATTCTCGTGCTTTTTCTGTACATAATTGTTCGAATGCTTTCTCCTCCATTAGACTCCTTGAGGCCAGGGACTATCTTTTGCTTTCCTTTGTATCTCACACAGTGAGACACACATAGTAAGCACTAAATAAATAGTTACTGACTGTCTGAAGGACTGTGTATGATGTAAACCTTGGGAGGACAATACCTATTTCATTTTGGACTTTGTACCCCAAGGCTCAGCACAGTACCTGGCATTAGTAGGTCCTCAGTAGGTGCCATGGATTAATTTTTTTTTCTTTTGGTTCAGTTTTCTTTACTCTTCAAGCTTTCATACTGTTCTTTCTAGGTCTTTCTCCTAATTCTTCATATTCATCATTCTTAAGACACAGAAATATTTCTATCGACAATGAGCCTGCATTTTTTTTCCAGATCTTCATCTTCACAAATAACACAGCTAAAGAATTGGATTTTTTCTTTTGATCTCTTTCTGATATGGTTCCTTGTCATGGAATCTCTGATTCAATGGGTATGAACAATTTAGGAATTCCAACTCAGAATTCCACTCACAGTGAACTAGCATGCTATTTTAATGTCAAGCAATTTCTCCTGAAGTATATTTTTGGCTGATGATTCTTGCCAGCTTTCTCAGTAGCCTTAGTAGATGAGGGATCACATCCTTTGAGACTTTCTTACCTTGATGATTCATTGTCTCCAGCAGAATGGATACACAACAATGTCATCTGGGCCAAGTATAAGCTCTGCTGGTTCTGTTTTTCAATATGTCTGAATCTTGTCACTGAAGTTCACACTCATCTTCAGCTCAGTCTTTCCTTGTGTCATTTTCCCTCTCTGTTCTCAAGTATTTTATCAAATGAAAAGACTTCCTCTGGGAAAGACAAAACCTTCAAGTAAAGCCCTTTTTGTGTGCATGAAGCTTAGAACAGTAATTCTCCTTTACTATTCATCAATCAATTCATCTGTCACTTAACAGCAGAGAAACAGCCCTTAAAATCCTGCTGATTCCTTAGACTTGAAAAATCTATTCTGTCTCTCTGAGTTCTCTTTAATATTGTTGGCTTTCTAAGCAGATATTATTAAAAACATCTCCATAAGAGGAAGGGGGAAAGTTAGGAAGAAAAGCACATTTTTGGTCCCAGGATATGTCTATAGAACACAAACCATACTGTTGGAGACGAGAAGTAGATTGTGTTGCCTCTGTGGTATCTCAGTGATCAAACTTAATTCCCTGATTGCTGCCTTTGATCAAAACTAGCCCTAGAGAACCAAGCAAGTGATATGTGGAGTTTCATTTGCCATTGGTACTAATAACAGCTGCTGTAGTAGTCAAATGGATGGAGTTTTATATTTACTTTTTAACATTTTTAGATTTGACTCCTATGTGTCAGTTTTCTTATCTGTAAAATGACCTAAAAAGGTTAATGACCTAAAAAGTCCCTTTCAGTTCGACAACTACAATCCAACAATTTTGTAATATTCCCAAGTCAGAACAAGGAGCAACTTGTTTATGATCACAGTGTTACTTTTTCCTCAAAGTAGATTTGGTTATACTGGCAATTTGTCTCAAGCTGTCATGTTTTGTAGGGAAGAAGAGAGATTCATGTTAGGTGGAAGAAGGCTGGATGTAGTATGGTATCCTAGGTGACTTCCATGTACTATCTGGCAGAGGGAGCATCATTAGGGTCATGGATGACTGACCTGAAGGTAAGGGCACCAATTATCATGAGTTTTGGTACATGAGGTAGATGTTCCCATGTGTGGAGATTCATGAAATAATATCAAATGAATAGAAGATGGTTTCCAAGGAATCTGAGAAGCTGAATTTGAATTCCATCTCTATGATTTGATACTTTTGTGCCTTTAGGTCAGTTATGTAAACCTCTCCAAGTATCAGTTTCCTCAACTATAAAATGAGGGGTTTGGGCTAGATGGCTTCTGGAGTGCCTACCAGTTCAAAATTGATGATATAATAAGTTAGAGAGAAGGTGCCAATCTACATTAGGAGAGGTAATATCCTCATCCAGGAGTTCCCAATACCAAAGAAATTACAGGTCCAACTTTAGTCCCTATCCATATATTAGGTAGAATAAAGAGGTTCTTAATATGGGATCAATTGACTTTAACATGTATGGGGACAGACATGCATATGTGCATGTGTGCATAGTATAAACGTATATATGTGTGTGTATACGAATATGGAGAGAGAGAGACAGAGAGAGAGAGAGAGACAGAGAGAGAGAGAGAAATAGCCTTTGCTCTCAAGGAACTCACAGTCTGCATCTAATAGTCTTACTCCCTCTCTTTATAGAGGAAGCAACTAAGGCCCAGGGAAGGGAAGTCATTAGCCCAAGATTATATAGATAGAAAATAGCAAAGCCAAAATTCAAACCAATGTTCCTTTACACCAAAACTAGCAGTCCTTCCCAAGTGTGATGCTACCTTATGTCCTTTCCAAACTATGTGAAGATAATAGGAGCACAGATGAAATGGAAGATTTCCTACTCCAACCCCATAGTTTTACAGATTAAGTAACCAATGGCCTTGGAGTTTAAATGAGTTATCCCCTCTTAAATCCAAGCTTCTTGAGAGTAGGGATTGTTCAATTCTTTGTAATACTACCTTCAGCACCTAGCATAGTGCCTAGCATACAGTAGGTACTTAACAAATACCTATTGATAATTGACCACCAAAAGTCAAGCAATTTAGTAAAGGTCAGAGCTGGGATTGGAACTAGGCTCTCTAATTGTAAATCTAATAACTTCTGCCTATACCATGAGGTTTAATGTTTTAAGTCTGATAGAATCTGTTCATCTATATGTCTTGACTGCTGACATTAGAATTACAAAGATATGCTACTATATTTCATATATCTACCATCTTTTCTGTCCCATACAGTAAAGCCAACTTGTACTGGCAACTTGTATGGCTTCTCAGCCACTTTTGCTATTGTTTCTTAATGGGTCACATTAAAAAAAGAAAAGAAAAAAAGAATCAGCATCCTTTTCCTCCTTCTAAAACTGGACAAATTTAGAATCTGTAGAATTGTTCCCTGCAGGCAACTTCTCCCAATGAGGCAGATGGTTTTTATGTAAGGTACACCATTTGGGAAAGGTAATAATATAAAACCTAATCATTAAAATTTAAAGAGGAGACTTGGTACTTCACAGAAAAATGGATTTCTTCTCAAGGATACTTGAAGTAAAATTTCACAAAGATGACAAGGAGAGATGGGACAAAATCTTCATAAGAGATACCTGGCATCCTCCCTCATCAGCAAAGCTAGTCCTTTGCAATAACCTGGGGAACCAGGTAGTACAAACATAGGCTAACAGGTAGGAGAGGTTTCTTTTTAACAATTTTCACTTGAGGGCAATTTTGTTCAATTAACTTTAACCATAACAAACAGTTTCATGTGACAAATACTTCAGAGTCTGAAGCACAACTGCCTGTGAATTTGAGCTCTGGGTCCAATAGACTGGTAGAAAACATTAAGCACCTTCTTCTCATCTGTGATGTTATTAAATCAGTGATGTCCTAAATATTTAAGTTTAAGTAGTGGGACTTGAGGCTAGCACCTTTATATGTGAAGAGATGTTCTACACATAGAAATCTGTTCAAATAAATTCAATAAAAATACAAACAACCTAATGAATTAAGTTCAAACAACTGATTTTGAGTGATTACAAGGCAGATTAACAAGTTCAACAATTGGTTTATTTTTTTTTTATTTTGAATGAAACCCAACAAACCAAAGTCCTTGAAAACAAGGGTCTGGGAGACCTGGATTTTAGAAATTGGGCTGTGATTTGACAAAATAAGGAGTTTTGATTTGATGTATCCCAGAGTCTCTAAATTCTATGATTCTATTTTTTATGTTCTTCAATTAATTGATAAATACTTATTAAGTACCTTCTATGTTCCAGACACTGTGGTAAGCACTAAGTTACTTCAGGCTACATTTAGAAAAAGGTAAATAAAAGAAAGAAAGAAAAATCATACCTAGTTCAAGTCAAATATAATATATATATATATATATATATATATATATTTAGTACATCCTTTATGAAAGGCATTGGACTAGGTAATAATTAATAACAACAATGATGATGGTGAGTAGCATTTAATAGGGTCTTAAGTTTTACAAAGTAATTTATAAATATTATCTTATTTAATCATCCCAACAACCCTTCAGGGTAGGTACTGTTACTGACCTTATTTTACACATGAGGAAATTTGAGGCATAGAAAATGTAAGTGACTTTGTCAGGGTCACACAATTAATAAATGTTTAAGATCAGATTAAGACTCAAGCCTTCCCAACCAGAGGTCCTACATGTATGCTACCTATTACAAGTAATACAAAGACAAAATAGAAATCGGTCGTTGTTTTCAAGGATTTTGTGTTCTATTAGGAGTACATGACCTTCACACAAGATAATCAGAGGAGAAGGAGAGTATTTATAACTCGTGGAATCAGGAAAGATTACATAGATGATCTGGGCCTAGAAAGAATCCTGGGATACTAAGAGGAGGGCTGTTCAAAGTCACCAGCCCCTCTTTCTCCTCCAGAGCCATCTGGGCCCAGTGGCAAGATACAGATCAGGATGACTGAAAATATCCCAGGATGCAATAGAAGACCATGGCCTTTTTAAGCTAAGTTCTTTAACAGGTCTCAGTTTGATTCAGACAACCTCTCACTCAGTAATTAAGGCTAGGTAAGAAATACTATAACAATTCAGAGACCTGACCTCCAAGGCATTCTAAGTAATTGAGAATTTACTACTAGATTCAGTTGGGCATAGTGGAGAAAGAACCTAATCTCCTACTGTACTATATTATAACATGACAATCCTATAGCACCTCCAACTCCTGACCTTCAAGGCATTCTGGGAAATTGTAGATTTACTATCCATATTTAGGCACTGTAGACTCAGCCTGGTATAGTAGGAGAGAGACAACTCTACTTCAAACCAGGCACATTAGGTTTCCAGTCTTGCCCCTGACACACATTACCCATGGACCTTAAGCAAACCACAACCTCTCATTGTTATAGGCAATGTTTTAAGAATATCAGTTGTAGGGCTAGGGGGACATCGGGACAGTAGATCACCAGCACCTGTGGTGCTTTCCAGAATTATCACCCCATAAATGCCAAAGACAAAGTGAGAGGTCAGTGGATTTTGGGAACAGGGAGTCCAGAAGCACAGTCCAGTCTCTGCCTCCAGAGGGAGAAGCGGCTGAGGCGAAGCAGTCGTAACTGTGTGGGCTGCTTCAGAGCTCCTGGCCTACAGATTGTAGGGATACCAAGTAATCATTCTGAGGGGTAATCACTCTTGCTTTAACCAGCTTGGATCTGGATTCCTGTCTAGGGTGGAGGTCCTGGGGTGTGTGACCAGAGCATATAGAGGCTTCAGAAAGGGCAGCCAACTAAATAGCTATGGCAGCTAAGAAAACGCAAGCGATTTGGTACAAAGCTCTCCTCTCTGGAAGCAGAGTTCTACTGTGGCAAAAAGCTCAAAAGGCAAGTAATTGAGTGGCAACATGAGCAAGCTAACGAAGCAAAGCAAGCACAGCAGTTTAACCTTAGATTTCTTTTGAGGGGACAAAAAGGATCAAAGCATGGAACAGCAAGAAGACAATGAAGTCAGAGTTCCTGCACCAAAAGATTCGAAGAAAAATATGAACTGGTAACAGGCAATAGAGGAGCTTAAGAAGGATTGTGAAAACCAAATAAGAGAAGTGGAGGGAAAATTGGGAAGAAAAATGAGAATGATGCAAAAAATCATGAAAAAAGAGTCAACAACCTGACTGAAGAAAATAACACCTTAAAAATAGGCTAACTCAAATGGCAAAAGAGGCCCAAAAAGCCAATGAGGAGAAGAATGCCTTAAAAAGCTGAATTTGCTAGATGGAAAAAGAATCTCAAAAGCTCACTGAAGAGAATACTTCCTTCAGAATAAGATTGGAACAAATGGAAGCTAATGACTTTATGAGAAATCAAGATACGATTAGACAGATGCAAACAAATGAAAAAAGAGAAAGCAATGTGAAATATCTCATTGGAAAAATAAACTGACTTGGAAAACAGATTCAGGAGAGATAATTTAAAAATTATTGGACTACCTGAAAGCCATGATCAAAACAAGAATCTAGAAATCATCCTTCAAGAAATTCTCAAGGAAAATTGCCCTGATGTTTTAGAACCAGAGGGAAAAAGAGAGGTTGAAAGAATCCACCAATCACCTCTTGAAAAAGATCCCAAAAGGAAAACTCCTAGGAATATTATAGTCAGGTTCAGGAGTTCCCAGATAAAGGAGAAAATATTACAAGCAGCCAAGAAGAAACAATTTGAATATTGTGGAAAGACAATCAGGATAACACAGGACCTGGCAGCTTCTATACTGAAGGATTAAAGGGCTTGGAATATAATATTCCAGAGGTCAAAGGAGCTGGGATTAAAACCAAGAATCACCTACCCAGCAAAACTGAGTATCATGTTCCAGGAGAAAATATTGTCATTCAATGAAATAGAGGACTTTCAAGCATTCTTGATGAAAAAACCAGAGTTGAATAGAAAATTTGACATTCAAATACAAGAAGCAAAAGAAGCATGAGAAGGTAAACAGGGAAATAATAAGGAACTTATCAAAGTTGAACTATTTACATTCAAACATGGAAAATGATCATTGTAACTTATGAAACTTCTCTCAGTATTAGAATAGTTGAAGGGAATATAAATGTGTGTATGTATATGTATACATATATACATATAAATGTCTATGTAGGAGGGTGCATTGGCATACGAATATATATGTGAGTGTGTGTATATATGTGTACAGGTATACATAGACAGAGGGCAGAGGGTCAATTGAATAGGGAGGAATGATACTTAAAAGGTGAAATTGAGAGGTGAGAGAGGAATATAATGAGAAGATATGGGGAGAGACAGAATGGGGTCAATTATCTCATATAGAAGAGGCAAGGGATAATTGTTACAATAGAGTGGAAGAATAGGAAGGCAAAAGGGAATGGGTCAACCTTACTCTCATTGAATTTGACTTAGGGATGGAATGACATACACACTAAATAGGGTATCTCACCCTAGAGGAGAGTGGGGGGGGAGGGAATGAGAGGGGGGATGATGGAATGGTGGGTGGGTTGGGGGAGAGGGAAGTTAGAAGCACAAACTTTTAAAAAGGGACAGGGCCGAAGTAGATAATAGAACAAGTGGGGGGGGTGGGATAGGATGGAAGGAGATATAGTCAGTCTTTCACAATATTTTCATTATGGAAATGTTTTGTGTAGCTCCTCCTGCACAACCTATATCAAATTGCCTATCTTCCCAGTAAGGGTGGATGATGAGGAAGGAAGGGAAAGAATCTGGAATTCAAAGTTCTAAAATCAAATGTTTATTATATGTATGTATATATATATATATATATACATATATATGTAAATATGTTATTTACATACAACTGGGAAATAAGATATACAGCACTAGGGTATAGAGATCCATCATGCCCTAGTGGAAAGTCAGAGAGGGGATGGGGGAGGATGTAGGAGAGGGCAGATTGGAGGAGGGCTATAGAGTGGGATAGCTGTTTTGGGGTGATGGTAGGGGAAAGATGGGGAGAAAATTTGTGACTCAAAATGTTGTGGAAATGAATGATGAAAACTAAAAATAAAAAAGTTAATTTAAATATAATAATAATAAATTAGCAGCAAACAATGCTAGATGTATTGTAAAAAAAAAAGAGGAAGAAGAATATTAATTGTAAAGAAGATGCCAATCTGCACTGAAAGAAGTTTGCCCAACCCAGATTATTTCACTTTCTTAGTGGAATCATCGGTCCTCATTCTATCCCCACTTAAGTGGCACAGAAACACAATCATAGCCAAGCAAACAGCATAGTTGGGCTTAAAGGAAAACAGGAGAATGAGAGTTGGCTAAAGAGCAACCTCCTCAATCCCTTCCTCTAAAATAGCTATAGAAATGTCAGAATTCCAGAAATCTTCAAAAGAAAATGTCTTAATCAACCGAAGTGAGTGAGCTGAAAACCAATGGGGAAGTGCCTAGAATGAAAGGAACAATGGGAAGAAAAGCAACTGTATCATATCAAGAGCCTTAACAGAAAGAAAGCAAAAATGCTCTTAAGAAGCACTAAAATGGATCACAAATGTGTGGAAAGTAAGAAAGGCAATGTAGTGATGGGGGAAATCACAATAAGCTACAAAGAAGGAATTAGATGCAGGTAAGAAATCACAGGACAGGAGGATGGGGATGCTCAATAGTTGAAATTATGTGTGAATATAACACATCAATGGAACTGATGAAAAGTAAACTTTTTAGCATTATGCAGAAGAGCAGAGGAGAAAATGAAAACAGAATAAAGAAACATATAAAAGTATTAAACTGGAAAAATATTTGAAGGCAAGGCAGATAACAATAATGAAAGATATGGAAGTTGGATCAAGATCAAATTTAAATTTTATAGGAATTTCTGAAAATGGTGAAAAGACAAAGAATATGAACAAATTTTCTCAGAAAATTATAAAAGAAAAATTATAGAAATATTAAAATTAGGAGTTATTGGAAGCCTCATGCAAGCAGGAAGAAATTAATCTCCAATTGAGCTAGATACATCATTGTCAAACATCTTTGTCTATATAAACAATATGAAAGACTCACAGAAATAAAACAATTGTGAGATTTTTTCCACTTTAAAAAAGAAGCAACAGAAGAAACAAGAATAAAATAAATTGGGGGAAAAGGACCTTATTCTCATGTCACCTCCTGCAAAAAAAGAAATAAATCCTTTCCTTATCCTCCTTAATCTTCATGTTTTCCATCTGAAACTACCTCCAATTTATCCTATCTATATCTTGTCTATACATAATTGTTCACATGTTACCTCTCCCATTAGACTGTGATCAAGGAATGATTTTTTTGTCTTTCTTTTTATCCCCAACCCTTAGCATGGTACCTGGCATGTGGAAAGTATTTAATGAATGCAAGATGATTTACTGATAATTCTAAAATTGGACTTAACAGTAAAGTGTCATATTTAAGACAAAAGATGAACATATTAAAACTAAATCAAACAATTCATAAAGAAAATTTTCACATCAAAGCAGTTTTAGTATTTGGAAAGTCAACAAGAAGACCCAAGATCTTCAAATACTCTTAAATGATGCCTAGCCCAAAGAGACAGCAAATAACCCACATGCCCAGTGTTGACCCGGTAATCAATAAATTCCAATGACTCCTTATTATCTCTAAGATAAAATATAACATCATCTACCTGACATTTAATCTCCTCCACAGTATGACCATAATCTACCTGTCCAACCTGAATTATGAATAATAATTCATCAAGCTCCTTTGAACATTCCATAGTCCAGCCAAACTGACCTCTTTGCTATTCTGACACCCAATATAGCACCTCTCACCACAATACCTTTTTATTAGTTGGCCCTCATGCCTTCAATGCATTGCTTTCTACCCTCCACTTCTTTGGATCTCTAATATTCTTTGAAGCTTAACTCAAGCATCACCTCCTACATGAAGATTTTTCCTGATCCCTCTAGTTGTTAGTACTTAACCAACTCCCCCCACCCCCTGCAAAATAAATAAATAAAACAAAATCAGACACAGAATTTTAGAGCAGCAAGTAATCTGAGGCCATCTAATCTAGTGAGAAATCAGGAAAGGATTTCCCACAATAACATACCCAACAAATGATCATCTAGCCTCTGACTGCAAACCTCCAGCAAAGGGAAATCCACCAACTCTTAAAGAAGTTCACTAAAGAAAGCACTAATTCTGGAGCCTAGTGAATCATCATCCTCATCAATTCCAAGTAACCAAGCACCTTGGACCTGTGACAAATAGCATGAAGAGCCAATTTCCAGGGGAAGTGACAGGTCCCCAAAATGGAATATTCCCTCACAGAATACATAATCTACAGATACAGCATACATTGATGTAACATAAAGTATGAAATATACAATACTGTTGAGATATTAAGTTCTTAAAATTGTGAAGAAGTTCTTTACTTGATATAACAAATATAAATGCTGCATAATATCATTTTGCTCAAGTAATAATGTGCCTGTAGTCTTTTAAAGGTTCATGAGGTCAGTATTTCAAAACTTCTGGTATCCTATTTTAATGAAATTCATACCTATTCTCTAGACCCTGACCAATATAATTTATTAACTATAGCTGCATTTCAGCTCTTATGACAGTTTCTGGGGTATGCCATAGACTGGTGGGGTATACACATATATTATACAGGCATAGGTTGTACTGGTAGCTTTTTGAGTTATTTATATAGCTTTAATCCATTTTCTCCACCCTGAGAATTCCTTTCCAGGCTATTAAAGCAGGTTTTGTGGCTACAATTGCAACATGATTCCTACTAGTATGTCCAATCATGTTGATGAGCTTGTACCAGTTGACACAGTCAATGAATGGGCTCATTTCAACCTCTACAAAGTCTCCTCTATCTCTGGGCAAAAGTGATGCTAGATTCTGTTGGGAGTTAGCCTCTGTACTAAGGATATAATGTTATCTTTGTGCTACTAAGCATTTTGACAAGATGACTCACTTAAATATTGCTCCAAGGGAGAGGACAATATCTTCCTAATTACATTAATATATGAATTGATGCTTGAGGGTTTAAATGGGAAAGTGTACATAAAATAGGAAGAATGAAAAATGTTAGAAAAATGGAAGCAATCAGTGAATTCTAAACTACTCAGAAGTAACACATCTATATGTCCTGAATACTTTATTCCAAAAGAAAGTTGGAAGACACAGGACATGTCAAACACTGAAACGAAATCAAAAGGAACTTATCAAAGTTGAACTATTTACATTCCTACATGGAAAAACAATAACTGTGACTGATAAAACCTTTCTCAGTATGAAAATAATGGAAGAAGGGTATATGGGCATATAAATACATATGTGAATATGTGTATATATGTTTACAGTTATACATGGATAGAGGGCATAGGTTGAATTTGGTGGGAAGGGATGATACTTAAGGGGTGAAATTATGAGGTGAGAGAGGAAAGTGGCAAGAGGAGATGGGGAGAGACAGGGTAGGGTAAACTATCTCATGTAAAGAAACAAGGGGAAGTGGCTGCAGGGGAGGGGAAGAGCAGGAAGGCAAAAAGGCAAAACCATATTCTCATTGAATCTGGCTCAGGGAGAGAATGACATACATACTAAATGGGATATCTCACCCTGCTTGAGAGTAGGGGGAAGGGGGATGGGAGGGGGGATGATGAAGGGGAAGGCATTCTGAGGGGAGGGGAGATTAGAAGTACCCACTATCAAAGAGGGACAGGATCAAAGTAGGGAAGGGACCAGGTTGGGGGTGGGATGGGTGGGAGGGAATTATAAGCAGCCTTTTATAATATATCTACTATAGTAATGTTCTGCATAGCTATAGATATACAACACATATTGAATTGCTTATCTTCCCAGAGGGAATGGGTGACAAGGGAGGAAGGGAATGTATCTGAAATTCGAGGTTTTAAAATTAAATGTTTCAAATATATACAAATACTATTATTAATACTATTTTACATGTAATTGGGAGATAAGATGTTCAGGCATTGGGGCACAGAGATTCACCTCGCCCTAATAGTAAAGTCGAAGGGGATATGGGAGAAGATATGGGAGAGAGCAGATTGGATGAGGGGATATCTTGTGGGACTGCTATTCTGGGGTGGTAGGTAGGGGAAAATGGGGAAAAAATTGTAACTCAAAATCTGGCAGAAATGAATGATGTAAACCAGAAATTAATAAAGCATTTGTTTAAAAAAAAAAAGGAAACAGAAACAGAAACCAGAATGAACTGGAGTACCTTGAGGTGATTGGTTGGTTGGTTGGTTTTGTCCAGATAGTCCTACTCCAGGCAAACTCCCAAGAAGACAGTTGTGGGAAAATAGTATCAGCATGATAAAGAAGTTTCCAAAGGAGAAATCATATGCTCCCTGGATAAAATTAAAATATGTGGCCACAGAGATGGTAACAGTATGGCAGCAAAAGCTCCTATGCCTAACTTCCTAGAGAAAGAAAGGGACATTCCTGGACCATATATCCTCAAGAGACTTTGAGCATAGATGGCTGTTCCTACACAAGCTATATTGTCTTAGGAAGGTCCTGAAGATTATCTGGCAAGATAAGGTACTAGACACTAAGATCCTCTCTGGAGTATTCAAATTCTATTGCAGAGAGTACAACTCTGGTATGCTGGCCACATAGCCCAAATGCCAAACAGGCACTTGGCTAAAAGACTATTTTACTGAGAATTCACAAGTTGTAAGTGTTAACATGGTGGTCAGAAGAACAATTTCGAGGTATCTCAGAAGAATGTTAGCATTGACTGGGAGACATGGAAAACAACAGCACAGGACCACCCAGCATGGCATGCCCATATCAAAGAAGGCACTGTACTCCATGAGCAAAGCAGAATCATAGAAACACACACACATAAAAGGTAACCTGAGCAAATTAAAATCTCAAGCCAGCTCTACCCTAAATGCTCTAATAGATCACACCCCATCTGTGCTAGTGCCTTCTGAACTCATATTGCACTGATCAGCCACAGCTGAAGACACCATACCCTGACCCCAACATAGTGAAGTCATTGGTCTTCTTTAAAAATGGAGAGCAAACAAACAAAACCACATGCACATTTGTTGTGTTCCTCATTAGAAAATGTGTTCCTGGAAGGCAGGGTTTGCTTCACTTCTGCTGTTGTATCCACAGCACTTTTCAGGTCATTTTTTTTATTAATGCTTGTGGATAGATTGATTGCAATCATTCCATATTTCACATCATCTTCTCCTCACCATTCCCACTGCTAACCCCATAATTCATAGCCTTATTCCTTCTCCCTTACACTAGGACAATAGCCTTCTAACAGGATTCCTTGCTACCAGTCTCACCCTGCTCCAATCAGTCCCACCTACTGCCACTAAACTATTTCCTAGTTGATCAATGGGATTGTGTTCATTCTTCATGCATACTAACGAATTCCCTAATGCCCAACTTTGAAAACTATTCAAAAACCACTTCCAGTACTCAATGCTCCAAAATGAGCACAAATTATGTGACAAACTGAGTCACTATGCACTTGTTCCTGGTTTCCTTATTACTGTCAAGGGTACACCAATATGCTACTAACCAAGTCATACAGTTATCTTTGGCTTCTGTCCCACTTATCTCATCAGTGATCAAGCACTCTGGACTCACCCTGTTCTCCCTAACTCTCATACCTTTCTACTCATTCTCACTGCACACAGTAGGTACTAGATAAATGCTTATTCCTTCCCACTCCATCTCCACTTATTGCTATCCTAACCATCCTTCAAGAGCCAGATCAAATAGCACCCAGACCATAAAACACTGACATTTGCTCCCTGTTAAAAATGGTCTACTTATATTCAAAATCATTATCAAATCAGTAATACTGACTTTTGGAAAGAGTATAACAAGCAACCATCTTATGGCTCTATTCTTCATTCCTGTGACTTCGCAAACCAAAGCACCCTTCCCTGGCCACTACTTTCCCATATATGCTATTTTCATCAAATAAAATGCAAATCTGTGGAGAGCATGGACTATCTTCACTTTACATTTAACATTTACATTTGTGTCTTTGGCATATGGTAAAGACTTCATCTGATGTCATGACATTGCATACTATTCTCAAGTACTTACCATCTAAATATGTGCACATGTTGCTATTGCTCGTCCATCATTTTTTAAAAGAGGACCAATGACATCACAGCTTATTTCTTGACTTGACTTGCCTGTGAATTAGATTTAAGTGCGGCAGAACTGCCTAAAATTTTCAGCCTCACTCTCTCTTCCACATCATTAAGACAAAAGTCAGGACAACTTGGAACAGCTTGGGATGAAATATATGACCTGAACATCTCTGATGCCTGACCAAGCTCTAAGCACTTCATCTGCCTTCATGGCTGTTGGAACAAATTGTTCTTATCAGCTGATTCGACCTGGGAACGTTTTCGTGTACTTGAGCTAGACATCCACCTACTACACTGATAGATAGGTTTGAGGCAGGAACAGTGCTAAGCACTTTGTAAATATTATCTCATTTAATAAATGGGTACTTAGGTCCCTTCTACTCTTAAAAGTCTGTGATGCTGGTTGTTCAAGTTGGAGTTGGAGAAGAGAACAGGAAATCATTCATCATTGTCTGGCCGGTTGACTCAGCCTGCTACTTGCTAAGTTAATGCAGGCAAAACTAGCTATTCGTTCCCCAAATCAAAATAATAAGTTGATATTTCTACTGCCCTTCAAAAAGCACTCTCATAATTGTGCTGAGAGGTAGACAGGAAAACCATTACTATCATCCCCATTTTATCAATTAGGAAGCAGTCTCAAAGAGGTGAAAAAAGCTTCATCTAGTGACACAAATAGGATGTGTAAGAATATGGACTTGACCTCTTGTGATCTCATGCCCAGTGTTCTTCCCACTATACGGTAATACCTCTGAGATGATCTAATTGGGTTTGCCAGAAGCATGGTAAAATCCCTGGGGGTAGGGTTTATGTCTTATTTATATTTGCATCTTCCCCAGAACCCAGCATAATACATTGCATATAGTAGATGTTTAATACATGTTTAAGGAATTGAGGAATTAGGGAATGGATGCTTAATTGAATTCTTCTAAAAGTCAAATTCTCATCTAAGGATTTTAAAGATTCAGCTCCTGTCCCTGAATAATCATTTGATCCCATTGAGAATAAGAGCACACTACTTTTGGAGACAGGAGAAGCTCTAAGAAGTAGAATTAGTAGAAAGTATATCCAAGAAAACTAAGCAACCTCATTCCACCATGTTAGCATGATACCAGCTGAGCCCTGTAGCTTTCTACATTAACATTTAATGGAAAATCAGCAGGGCTTTGCACATTGGCTTGCTGGCCCTGTTGAGGAAAAATTACTGCCATGCTGTGCTTGCTATAAAATGGCTTCCTCAAATAATCTATCTGGTCAACTCCTGTTAATCAATCCATATTAGAAAACTTTACCTGACAAACAGTGAAAACCTTTCCCTTGATTTTCAGAAAGCTTGAGTGCAACAATAAGTCACATTTTTCAATCCAGACCAAAATCTTTGTATAATTGTGACTGATGGAGAAATAACTACAAAAGTATGGGAAATTCCTCTAAAACAATTACATTCATCAACATGGGTACAGGACACAGACATAAAGGATAATATTATAAGCAAATTAGAGAAACATGGAAAATTTTACTTGTCAGATATATGGATAAGAAAAGAACATATGACTAAAGGATGGAGAGTATTGCAGGATGTAAAATTTTGATTGCATGAGATGAAAAAAAAAAGAGGTTTTGCACAATCAAAACCAATGCAGACAAGATTAGAAGGAAAGTAGGAAACTGGAGGAGGGGATTTTATAGTCTCTCTGATAAAGAAAGTATTTCTTGTGGCAGCTAGGTGGCGCAGTGAGTAGAGCACTGGCCCTGGAGTCAGAAGGACCTGACTTCAGATCAGGCCTCAGGCACTTAACCCACACAAACAGAAACCTAGCTGTGTGACCTTGGGCGAATTACTTAACCCCAATTGCCCTCCAAAAAGCAAAAATAAAATAAAATAAAATAAAATAAAATAAAATAAAATAAAATAAAATAAAATAAAATAAAATAAAATAAAATAAAATAAAATAAAATAAAATAAAATAAATAAAATAATAAAATAAAATAAAAAATAAAATAAAATAAAATAAAAAAATAAAATAAAATAAAATAAAATAAAAAAATAAAATAAAATAAAATAAAATAAAAAAATAAAATTAAATTAAATTAAATTAAATTAAAAAATAAAATAAAATAAAATAAAATAAAATAAAATAAAATAAAATAAAATAAATTTTAAAAAGAACTTATTTCTCAAATATAGAGAAAACTTAGTCAAATTTATAAGAATACAAGGATACAAGGTATTCTCCAATTGATACTTGGTCAAAAGATATGAACAGAAAGAAATCAAAGCTATCTATAATCATATGAAAAAAATGCAACAAATCACTATGGGCTAGACAAATGTAAATTAAAACAATTCTGAGCTACCACCTCACAACTAACAGATTGGTTAATATGACATAAAGGAAATGACAAATGTTAAAGGGGATGTGAAAAATTAGGAAACTAATATACTGTTATTGGAATTGTGAAACAATCCAACCATTCTAGAGAGCAATTTGGAATTATGCCCAAAGGGCTATAAAACTATGAATATTCTTTGACCCACTCATAGGTCTATATCTTTTTGTTTTATTTTGTTTTTAATTTTATGTTCATTTTTAGTTTTCATCATTCATTTCCACAACATTTTGAGTTACAAATTTTCTCCCTCTCTTTCCCCTACCCACCATCCCAAAAAAGCCATCCCACTGTATACCCCCTGGCCCAGTCTGTTCTCTCCTACAACCTCCCCTATTCCTCTCCAACTTTCTAGTAGGGCAAAATGGATCTCGATATTCTAGTGCCTGTATATCTTATTTCCCAGTTGCATATAATAATAATAATAATATTTTTAAACATTTGATTTTACAACTTTGAATTCCAGATTATTTCCCTTCCTCCCTCATCACCCAACATTACTGGGAAGATAAGCAATTCGATATAGCAATTCAACATATGCGTAGTTACACAAAACATTTCCATAGTGAATCTATTGTGAAAGACTGACTATATTTCCCTCCATCCTATCTTGCCCCCACTTGTTCCATTCTCTACTTTGACCCTATCCCTTTTAAAAAGTATGTGCTTCTAACTTACCTCCCTCCCAACTTGCCCTCCCCTCCATCATCCCCCCCTCTCATCCCCTTATCCCTACTATCCTGTAGGGCAAGATACTCAATTTAGTGTGTATGTCATTCCCTCCTTAAGCCAAACTCAATGAGAGTAAGGTTGAGCCATTCCCTTTTGCCTTCCTGTTCTTCCCCTCCATTGTAAGTTATGCCTTGCCTCTTCTATATGAGATAATTGATCCCATTCTGTCTTTCCCCTTCTCTTCTCATTATATTCCTCTCTCATCTCTCAATTTCACCTTTGAAATTCCCTTCCTATTCAACTGATCCTGTGCCCTCTGTCTATGTATACCTGTACACATATATACACACACTCACATATGTATGCATATGCACATATGACCTCCTATATAGACATGTATATGTATGTATACATAAATATGCATTTATATTCCCTTCAACTATCCTCATACTGAAAAAAGTTTCATAAATTACAATTATTGTTTTTCCATGTAAGCATGTAAATAGTTCAACTTTGATAAGTTCCTTATAATTTTTTCCCTGTTTACTTCTCATGCTTCTCTTTCTTCTTATATTTGAATGTCAAATTTTCTGTTCAACTCTGTTGTTTTTTTTTTCATCAAAAATGCTTGAAAGTCCTCTATTTCATTGAATGACTATATTTTCCCCTGAAGCATGATACTCAGCTTTGCTGGGTAGGTGATTCTTGGTTTTAATCCCAGCTCCTTTGAACTCTGGAATATCATATTCCAAGTCCTTTGATCTGCTAATGTAGAAGCTGCCAGATACTGTGTTATCTTGATTGTATTTCCATAATATTTGAATTGTTTCTTCTTGGTTGCTTGTAATATCTTCTCCTTGATCTGGTAACTCTGGAACCTGGCTATAATATTCCTAGGAGTTTTCTTTTGGGGATCTTTTTCAAGAGGTGATCAGTGAATTCTTTGGAGTTCTATTTTGCCCTCTGGTTCTAAAATATCAGGGCAATATTCCTTGAGAATTTCTTGAAGGATGATTTATAGGTTCTTTTTTTGATCATGGCTTTCAGGCAGTCCAATAATTTTAAAATTATCTCTCCTGGATCTATTTTCCAGGTCAGTGTTTTTTTCAATAAATATTTCACATTACCTTCTATTTTTTCATTTGTTTGGATCTGTTTAATAGTATCTTAATTTCTCATAAAGTCATTAGCTTGTAGGTCTATATCTTAAAGAAATTTTTTGAAGAAAAAACATATATGCACAAAAATATTTATAGCAGCTCTTTTTGTGGTGGCAAAGAATTGGAAATTTGAGGGGATGCCCATCAATTATGGAATGGCTGAACAAGCTATGGTATAGAATTGTGATAGAATACTACTGTGCTAGAAGAAATTACAAGCAGGATGCTTTGAGAAAAACCTTGAAAGACATATAAGAACTTATGCAAAGTGAAGTGAACATAACCAGGGAACATTATAACAGCAATATAATACAATGATCAACTGTGAATGATTAAGCTACTCTGATCACTACAGTGATACAAGACAATTCCAAATGATTCATGATGAAAAACCTACCCACCTCCAGAGAAAGAACCAATGGCTCCTGAATATAGGTCAAAGCATACTTTTTTATTTTCCTTTGGGGGGTGTTGATTTTGGGTTGGGAGAGGGGAGCTTGGGGGGTTAGTCTATGTTTTCTTTTGCAACATGGCTAATATGGAAAATATATGTTCATGGTTTCACATGTATAATCTATATCAAATTATTTGCCTTTTGGGGGCATCAGAAAATTTGAAGTTTAATTTTTTAAATGAATGTTTTAAAAAGTTTTACATATAAAATACCATTAATTTGAAGCACATTGAAAAGTCTGAGTATTTACTCCATGTCCCAAATTTAGGACAATGTTTTACCCATGTCTATCTGTTAGCTAAAATGCATAGTCCCTCTATAATATAGACCAACAAACAACTAAAAACCCTATATAAACATTTGCCAGAATGATGTTAAATCTCAGAAAAGGTCACATAAATTATTTATGTTGTTACTAATTGATATCATTAATAACCACTTATTATTATATTTTATTTATATTTAGGTCAAGAAATCAAGAAAGGCCATTGGATAAACATCCTGAAGTGAACTTTTGGGAGGATATATGAATGAGAATTACACAGCTTTGGCAACCAGTCATAAATAGGATATATCATTAAAAGAAACTCCTGAATCAAAGAGATCATGGATCTCTGAGTGTTTGAGCATTGAACACAAATACCACAATTATTAGCATTAGCAATTACTAGCACAGAAGTATCAGTAACACCTCTTTACATCTAAATAATTAAAATATTGGGGCTGTTAGGTGGCACAGTGAATAGAGCACTGGCCCTGGAGTCAGGAGTATCGGAGTTCAAATTTGGCTTCAGATATTTAACATAAAAACTAGCTGTGTGACCTTAACCCCAAATGCCCTCCAAAAAGCAGAAAGAAAGAAAAAAGGAAGGAAGGAAGGAAGGAAGGAAGGAAGGAAGGAAGGAAGGAAGGAAGGAAGGAAAAAGGAAGAAAAAAAGAGAGAAAAGAAAGAGAGAAACAATTAAAATATAACCTTTTTGTTATAAGACTTAGTAGTCTGATATCATGGAGGAAAGTCATTGTCCTCATAGTTTTGAGGAAAGTTCTAATATTGGTTTGGATAAGTTACTGGCCTAGTGATCCTGGTCAAGTAACTTGACCTCATATATAAGATAAGGTTAATAATGCTTACACTCTCAACCTCATAAGGTTTTAGTAAGGAACACATGCTATAAGCCTTAAATGCTATAAAGATGAAATATAGAGTGCAATTATTAACTCATATTAAAATTTCTCCAGTAGAGTTCTCAAATGCCTCAGTGTAATAGGAAGGTGATTCCATGTTCTCAAAGGTTGTAACAGTAGACAACAGACTCTGTCTGATCTTGATAAGCCGGAAGAGTATAGGCCCAGTGATAGACAATTCACCTCAACCTGGATTGGTTCATCACCATATTGGTCAAAGGTCATAAATTTTTTGACCACAGCAACTCTCCAAGAGAGATGGTGACAATCAATAATTTCATTATGGCACCCCAGGGAAACCCAAAAAATCTGGAGTATTGAAATGGCATTAAGATTATCTGCTTAATCTTACCTTTAAGTAAAATTTGGAATAAAAGTGCAAAATTTATTAAGTAATTCAACAAAAACATAGCCTCAATGAAATTTCTACCCATGGCTCCTATTTCTGTCCCCTAGAGCCAAACAGAACAAAGTTAAGTCCTTATATACATGATAGTCCTTCAAGTATTTGAAGAAATGACTCTCCTCTGAATCTTCTCTTCAACAGGCTAGCCCAGGGGTAGGGAACAAAGACACATGTGACTAGGCTAGGAAATCTGTGGCTAGCCACCCCCTGGGCTAGCCAATCTCCAAATACTCCAATTAAACCTTAAAAGCCAAGTGTCAAGTTCCTTCACCCTACAAGTTAACCAGCTCTAGCTCCAGCTTATCTAGGTTCTGTTGTACCCAGGTTGGGCATGGTAAGACTGTTGAGTCTCTTCTTGGAACTGAACATCTGTTGTTGAAACATAAAACCTCATTAGCTTTGGAGGAGAGGGAATTGTTTCACACTGGAGAACTCATTTTGATCTTATAAACCACAAAATCCGACAGGTCTTTTTTATCCAAAGTTTCCTAATCGTCCTTAGTTTCTCACTTTTGTGAAAGGAAACAGGTTGGATTAGATGAAATCTAAGGTACTTTATGGGCCTAAAACCTGCTTGCAAATATATCTCAGTCCTAACATTGTTTTCATGAAAGTGCTCATTTAAACTGTGTATTAAACATCTCAGATAAAAATATGACATCCAAAATATACTGGGAATTTTCATAACTCTTTATAATTAGAACTATTCCCCAATAGATCAAATGTTAAGAATGTGAAGGGTTTTTTAAGATGCACAAATTATCAACATCCAATGCAAAAAATATCCAAAATCATTAATAACTAGAAAACTGCTCATTAAAACAACTTTAAAGTATCCCAATAACCCATCCAAATAAAAAAATTTTTTTCAAAGACAGAAATATTCAATATTGGAAGATTTGTCACAAGAAAAGCTTACTTTCAATGCTGGTTGAGCTAAAAATGAGTCCAACGACTTCAGAAAGCAAAATGGAATTAAACAAAAAAATTAACTAAATAATCATACCTTTTGACTCAGAAAATTGCTTAGTAGGCTTAAATCCCCAAGGAATTTGTTAACAAAAGGGAAAGACATCTGTGCAAAAAAATTGTAGTGATGATATTTGTAATTGAAAATCTTAGAAATAACACATATGCCAAGTAATTGAGGCAACACTTAGGAATTAGAAATGTGGAAAAATATCATTGTATTGAAAAAATATAAATGACATGAATTCAGAAAAACATGGGAAATTTGTATAAACTGATGCAGAGCTAAGAAATCAAAGTCCAAAACATAATATGCTGACTGATTATAATCACATAAATGAAGAAAATTTTAAATACCAAAAAGAGGGGGAAATGCATGTTAAATACAAAGAATAACTTTGCTACCATCTTTCTTTTAAAAATAAAGTCATAAAATTATAATGGGAATAACCTATCAGTCTCAGTCAATATTTTGTGTAGTTTTGCTTAACAAATTTTCAGGGAGCGTATTCTGTTTGTTGTTTCATATTAGATGGTGCTTATGATCTGAATTAGCACAAATTGTATCAAAAAAATAAACAAGAAAAAAAGTGGCATCCCTGTCCCATTTTCTACTTTTGAACAGTAGAGAAATAGCTGACCGCTTCAGAAGGGCTGGAATTGTTTAGTATGTTGATGTTGTAAGGTCCTTGAGGGAAGGAAGTATTTCATCATTGGTCTTTTATACCCAATACCTAGAACAATGGATGACACATACTAAGTGAATGATAAATATTTGTATACAATTTGGTAATATCATGTATGTCTTCTTTTATGCCATAATAATACCACTATATACATACATCCATATATGTTACATACATAATATACACATATAATATATATATACATATATAATATATAGTATGGATGTATTTATGTATATGTGTGTACACACATAAATTTTTATCACATCTTAATTGTGTTTATTGTTTTACTATTTTATTTTCATTTCATTATTTATTTATATGTTTATTATATTATTATTTTATTATATTTATTTTATTTCCATTTTGCTATTATTTTCCAAATGCAACTGCCATATGTGGTGAGGGGTTGGATGGGTGTAGAGGCTAGTTTCCCTAAGCTACATGCTCAACCAAGCAGAATGATGAAGGACTTTCAGTTCCTGCCATATGTTGCTGTTGTTTGCCCTCCACTTTCGAAGAAGACTAATGACATCATGGAGTGATGTCTGGACTTGTGCATGAATCAGATTTCAGTGAGGCAGAATTGCAAAAAGTCATCAGCTTCCCTCTCTCTCTTTCAGAGGCATTGAAGCCCAGTGGAGGGACAAAAGGCAGGATGACTGGCAATGGCCTATGATGCAATGGATGACTTTGGCTTCTTTGATGTCTGACCAAGTTTTAAGTGCTCCACAGAATCTGCTCCACCTGTCTTCTTGGTCACTGGAACAAATTGTTCTCATCTACCCATTTCACTGTCAGGGAAGTCTTTACATATTTCACTCCCCCTAACTCAAAGGTGAGTTTGAGGTCTATCAGTTATATTCAATTTGGTTTAGTCCATCTGCTGAGATGACTTACCACCATTGAAAACCATCATGCTATATGAGGATTGGTTAAAGGAATTGGGCATGTTTAGCCTGGAGAAAAAAACTGAGGGATCATGGATAGGAGTGAAGGACTTGATAACGATCTCCAAATGTTCTAAGAGCAATCAGGGAAAGCAGAAATTAGCTTTGTTGTGTTTGAGTGCAGAGTACTGAACTGGTAGTAATGGCAGGTAGAGGAGAGGAAAAGTGGCCAAAATTTAAACAGCAAATTTTGGCTTGATGTCAGGAAAACCTTGCTAACAATTAAAGCTATTCAAAGACAGTTGGCTACCTCAAGAGGAGATGGGTTCCCTCTCCTTGGATGTTGCTCACAAACATAGGTTGAATGACAAGTTTTCAGGTAGGTTGGGATGCAGAGAGACAAAGGAAATTTCTTTCTTGTATGAGTTGGATTCTAAGGCTTCCACAATTTCACCCAACTCAAATTCTGTGATTCTATTATCTATAATATATTACATTAATTATATCATGTTATGCTATAATACATTATATTATCTGTCAAAATGTGATTATATCATATTTACTATTAGTCTATGTGTATTGGGTATATGTGTGCCCTCTATACATATGTGAATATGTGTATACATAGATCAATAAATTATAACGATTGTGGAATCAAAAGAAAAGGTATTAATAAAACTTTCTAAAAATAAAAACAAATCATGCAGAGAAGAAATACCGGGAGGAAGTGATTTCTATCATTAAAAATAAATTGTTTCAGCAGTATTCTGCCACTGCCTTTGTTGTCATTTTCATTATTAATTATAGCAGCTGGCATTTCTATGATGCTTTGTGGTTTGCAAAACATTTGGCAGATATTATCAGTTTGAGCATCACGATTATCCTGTCATTTTAATTGGTAAAAAATGTGAAGTTCTTATTATATCTAAGGCATTGCTTGGGGCCAGAATTATACCTCCCAGAAATGTATTTCTTATCACTAGGATATTACATTCTCCTCTGGGATATAGGAACAGCCCCATTTTATAAGTGAGGAATTTGAGGCTCTCACAAGGTCTCACAGATAGTAAATGGCACAGGTAGCTTTTGAAACAAGCTCTTCCAGGCTCCAGTACAGCCCTCATTCTATTCAACTAAGTTGCTTCTCAGTAGAAAACCTTGGTTCCTGATCAACTGATAGAATTAAATCATTTTTCCTTTTCAGATTAATGTTTTTATATAAACACAACTAGAGTGCTAGGATCCTTCCCATTAATACTCAGTAACACTATCAGTTATAGGAAGAAATTCACAGTAAGAGAAGTCCATGTGGGTCCCTAAGCTTTTACTACAAATACCAAAAGAACCAGAGTTTGAGCTCTCAGGAAAGTAGAGTCTTCAGGTTTTTGTATTTCTTACTTTCTTTGTATTCCCAGAACACAGTCCTTGAAGTAAGCATATACCAAGCACTTAATAAAAACTTTTAGATTGAAAAAATCTAATAATAACTGACTGTTGAGTCAGAGGACCTGTTTTCAAGTTCCCTGGGACAACTACTACCTATACAACCTTCAGAAAGTCACTTAACCCCTCTCTGCCTCAGTTTCCTCATCTGTAAAATGAATATAATAGTTGTACCTGCTGCCCAGAATTGTCATAAGAATAGAGATGCTCATAAAGCACCTTGTAAATCTTACAATACTATATAAATTCAAGGCAATGCTGTTATTTTGTTATTGTTAATTATTTAACTTTCCTGGACCTCCACCTATTCATCTGGAGAAGAAAGGAATTGTGTCTCTAGATCTATGATCTCACAAAAGTTTTAAAGGATGGATGCTGTTGGTTTCTTTCATATCCTTCATTGATTTATAACAGGATTTTCACTCTATTCACTCATATCTTTAATAAGGGGAACTGTCCTGGGACTTGGGAAAATTTCATCCCTTCAGTCTCTGGGGAGAGAAAGGGGCATAGGTTCCCAGCTTCTTATATAGCACAGTCATTAATTTCAGAGTCCAAACCCCCCCTCCCCCCCAATAAGCTAGCAACCAGGGTACTGTGGCTTCTCAGAGCTTCTGAGCTGGGTTGGTTGATTGCATATACAGAATATGCCTTGAATATTGCCATGGTTCAAACTCTGAGGTCCAATGGGGATTCAATCTTGCTCCTAGAACTGAAAAGTACAGAAGAAACAAATCAAAACACAACCCTCAATCTTATTCTCAGGGCCACAGGGTAAAAGGATGAAGGAAGGCAAGGTAGCCCTCCAAGCCCCTCTACCAGTTTAGCCCACAATGTCATGGGTAAACTATGACCTTCACCCTCTTTGGATACAGAAGAAAGGAGAATCTCCACCTAGCAAATTTTAAGCACTCAGTTGGATCTACCTGAAGAAACAATAGAAAGAGGTTACTCCTACTCACGTGGTAGGGAAATATTGGATTTCTTCTCCCAGAAACAGGGTTCCCTCCGTGTTTAGTATTCTGGCAATGCTCCAAAGCCCTAGTTACATGTTCAGGAATCCAAGCCATCCCTTCACCAGTATTTGAAATGAAGATTAGATTGCATAATTTGAAATCTTGTATATATTATTTTAACTACAAATTTTGGCATCCTTTTATGAAGGTTGGGGAAAACATGCTTATAAGGGGATATCTATCTTCTCTTTTTAAGTCTTTCCTCTCCATTAAACCACCAGTGCCTACTTACTTAGGATATTTCCATTCTAATTCACAATCAACTCCAAATTAATTTTCCTGGGGAACAAAAATGTTTTCCCTGAGAGATGCCACTTGTTTTCCACATCACCTCTATTATTTGTCATTAGCATATAACAAGAAAGTGGAGAGCTAATGAAGTTGCCAATTCCAATCTCTGTCCTGTGGACTTTTTCAGAACTTGCAATTAATTTTTTATTTATTCCAAAGACTTTGATAGGCTGTGTTCACTAGGACTCCTCTGACACTTAGCGAAATCACTTGCTTCATGACAGCAGGCTCTAATTCTCAGGGCTTTAAAGAAATCCTGATGTGAACAGCAGTGCTTGGATTTGCCAGGCATTTTGAACCATATGGCCAAATATAAAGAGTAGTAATTAATGATTCAAAAACCACTTGTTATGAAGTCTCCAGTGGAGTGCTCGAAGGACCACTGCCATGCTGTACTATTTAACAGTTTTATCAATGGCTGGGATAAAGGTATAGAAGGCATGTTTATATAATTCCCTTACAAAAATTTAGAACTATTAGCCAGCAACATAGATGAGAGAGTCAGTATTCAAGAGTCTCAAAATATTAGGTCATGAATTGAATCTCAGCATAGAATTCAGTGGGGATAAATGTAAAGTCCTATCTTCAGGTTCAAATAAGTCATTGTGGTAGTGCAAGATGAGAGAGTCTTGGCTAGATAGGTTTGTCTGAAAAACAGATTCAGGGGTTTTAGTGGGCTTTAGTTTAATATGAATCCACAGTATGATATGAAAGACAAGAAAACTAATGAAATTTTAGGCTTCATTTTTTTTTTGTTCAGTTGTTTTTCAGCCATGTCTGACTCTTTGTAACCCCATCTAGGGTGTTCTTAGCAATGATATTTGAGTGTTTGGCCATTTACACATGAGGAAACTGAAGAAAACAGGATTAAGTGACTTGCCCAGGGTAACACAATGAATGAACTGAAGAAGAGTCTTCCTGATTGCAGGACCGGCATTCTATCTACTGAGTCATCTAGTTGCCTTAAGCTTCATTAAGAGAGGTATAATACCCAGGAATAGGTGGTGATAGGGTCACTTTCTGTATTCCTGGTCAGAACACATCTGGAATATTACATTCAGTTCCAGGTTCCACATTTTATGAAGGATAGTAATAAGCTGGTGTGTCCAGAAATAGGCATCAAAATGGTAAAGAAATTAAAGTCCATGCCATATGATAATTAGCTAAAATAACAAATACTTGGCATGGAGTTGAGTTGAGACATGAAAGCTGTCTTCAAATACTAGAAAGGCTGTGGTTTGAAAGAAAAAACGGATTTGTTCTGTTTTGTCCCTGAAGGGTTGAAAAGGAGCAAAGGGCAAAAGTTCTAGAGGCAAATTTAGGTTTCATATCCAGGAAGAAAAGTATCCCTAATAATCAAAAAGTGAAATTGACTCCTCAAGAAGGTAATAAGTTCCACTTTATTGAAAGTCTTTAAGCACTGTCAAGATAACCACTGTTGGGGGTGTTGAGGCAGGGGGTTGTTGCTCAGGTATTGAGTGAATGGCATGGCTTCCAGCTCAGAGCCAAGATTCTCATTGGTTCCCCAAAGGACCATAGTTTGGCTGAGATTTGGGAGGACGACTTACTTAAACATGACAGACTCTCCATTGTTGAGCTTCAATCACTGAGAATCTGCCTCCAGAAATTTTGACTAATAGATTCCATGGGGTTTGTTACTTGTAAATAAACCCATGAAAGCAGAGGTTGATAGGAGGATATTGGAATAATCTTCCACATCAAGAAAAGAGTCTCTTTTTCTAGTCTTTAATTTTACTAACTATTTAGGATTCTTTAATCACCCAAGTATTTAAATAACATTTAGATCTTTATGTTTCTTGTATAACTAGGAATTCCCCAGGCTTCTGAAGGGCACAACCATGTGTGTGTAGATCTTGACTGCTTGGCCCTTTTAGAGCAGGGGTAATCTGGGGAGAGTTGATACCAGAGACCTTCATACTGAACCCATCAGCCTTTTAAATCATGGGAATATTTATATCAAAGTAATTGATTCCCCAAGATAACATCTCATGAAGCATACTAGACAAGAAATAAAATCATCTCTTGCTTCATAAAATATAAATCTTAGCACTTGGGCTGTTATCAGATAACAGTTCCAAATCTGTAACTCTCTAATATAACTATGTTTATCCTAACACTGTTGTGGAACTTAGAGTTTTTGGAATCAGAGTAATGGTGACCACCACAAGAAAGGAAAAAAAGAGGATACCTCTATAAGCTGTGCCCTCAGCTCTAGGCTCCAATCATGTTTTAGGTGTAATACGCAGGGTATTATAGGAAAGAGAGAGAAGAATCCCTCGGAACTTGGCCATGGATAGATATATCTGGACCACTGTGTTCAGTGATGCCTATGATATTTCAGAATGGACATTGATGAGCTGAAGTGTCTAGTTGGGGAGAAACTCTACCATGAAGGACCTACTTCAAAATTATAGGATCAGTGGATGGTACTGGGAATGTTTAACCTGGGGTAGAAAAGACTTAGGATTGATGGAATAGCTGTTTTCTAATGTTTGAAGAATGGCCACATAGAATGGAGATTAGACTTCTTCTTGGGCTTGAATTAAGAGGCAGTAACAGTGCACTGTGCAAAGAGAAAAGTCTGGCTTAATGTGAGAAGAAACTTCCTAATAAGTAGAGCTGGACCAAAGTGAAACATGCTACATCATAAGGCAATGGGTTCCACCTCATTTGAGGGCTCTAAGCAAAAACTAGATGACAACTGGGCAACTAGGTGAGAGTAGAGAGTGTGTTGAGAAGATTCATCTTGATTTCAAATCTTTCCTCAGATACTAACTGTGTGACCCTAGGCAAGTTACCTAACCTTGTTTATTTCAATTTCCTCATTTGTAAAATGAAATGGAGAAGGAAATGTCAAACCACTCCAGTATCTTTGCCCAGAAAACCTCAGATGGGGTCATGAAGAGTCAGATACAACTAAACAGCAACAAAGGTGCCAATTGTTGGGCGTATTAGAGAGAGGATTCTCATTTGGGTAATGAGTATGTTTACTGAGGCTCCTTCCAAGAGATCTCCTTCCTGATATTCTTTGATTATGAGGCAGCAAGGTGGCACATTGGACAGAATGATGGACTTGTATTTAGGAAGACCTAAGTTTAAATACTGGACCCTCACTAGCTAGTTATGTGACACTGGGACATCACTTAATCTCTCATTTTCCTCATCTTTAAAATTAGTATAATAATACTACCCACTTTTGAGGGTTTTGTGATCAAATGAGTTAACATATGTGAAGTACCTTATGAACTTTAAACTAGTACACAAATGTGACCTATTGATGCTATGTTTATTACCCATGAACGTGCAATCATGGATCCTTATATATTAAAATGAGAGGAAGAACCAAAGTGGAAGACAGGGTAACAGAAGTATTTCCTCTAATTAGGCAAGACCTTAGTATGTTAGTGACTAAATGAGTGATTATTAATGAGAAAAGGTATATTTCTAAATGCCACTATGTAAGACATCATAGCAAGAGGGAGTAAATTTATGGACAGATGGAACCCTACAACTTCATTTCATTGTATCCACTGATTTCAATTCTAGGGTTTGAAAAGTCTTGGTGAATCTCACTGAGATAACCTACCCACAATTCCTCATCTACAATGTGCAATGTCATCTGCTGAATTAAAAGATAAAAAAGAATTATGACAGAGATTTTTCCCACACACATTTAATGAATGTTTTGAAATCTAAATGAATTGTTAGCTCTTCGTTTTAACTTTTTTATCCCAGATGCTTCACCGTGGCTCTGGGAAATTCTTCAACTGCAAAAGATTTTTGCCTCAAAGCTGAGATATTCATGAGTCCTATCAGAGAGTAAGATGCTGGAAAAGAAATAGACTTGTCCACAGCTGAGAGATCCATTCTCCATTAAGACTATTATCTATCTTAATGTAATCATGCCCAAGGCTAGACATCCTTTGATCAGTGAAGTCTGGGTGAATATCAGAAGAAGTATTAAAAAAAATACCAATAACTCCACTGGCACTGACCTGACTCAGGGGTAAATTTTAAAGTATATCAAGAAAGCAATGAAATTGAGAATAGATAAGGGAGCTCAATCCACTTTCCTAAGAGTCCTGAGTCAAATGATTTCAGTGGCCACTTTCAGGCAGCCAGTCATGCATTTATTCTCAAAAAAAAAAAAAAATCCCTTAACTGTAAGAAAAAGAAGAGATTAGCTAAGTAAATAGAAAAGAAATTTGGGAGATGTTTACAAATGAGCATCTCAAACATCCTGGCAGTCAAAATTAGTGGCAAACCATTAGGAATGAACTGATTTTCCAATATAGCTACCCCAAGTCAGAGATAGCTTGTTTTCCTCTGAGAGCTCCTCCAGCCTGCTAGTGGCAGTACTGAACATTGAGGCAGTCAAGTGCCACTTACTAATTTAAAAAGTTCTAATTGAGCCCCAGCACCCACAGAACGACACAGAGAAGCTAAACTGCCGTGGAGGACAGCCCAGCAGCCCTGTAGGAAGGACCGGCACAGTGGTCTGGGACCTGGCAGCGTGCAGTGCACAGAGCGCAGGAGCCGAGCCGAGCCCAGGTCCGTGTGAGCCGAGGTTTTAGCCCCAGGGTGGCAGGGCCAGCAGCCAGCTGGAGGAACCCCAGAACACCAGGAGCTGTGGCGACTCCAGAATTATCAACATAGACTTGCCTAGGACAAAGGAAGAGGTTAGTGTCCTATGGACTTTGGGACTGGTATTAGGGAATGCATCGGCTCCCTCCCCTGGGGGCTAGAAGCCGCTGAGGACAAACTCCATTTTGTAGTTTTCAGAGGCAGCTCACGCTCCCAGCCTGCAAATTTGTAGGGAGATCCAGCGATCAGTCTTGGGGGGGTAATCGCTCTTGCTTTAACCTCCCTGGATCTGGATTGTGATCTAGGGTGGAAGTCGTGGATGGGTTTACAGCTTGCCAGAAACGGAAGTTGCCCCCCACACGTTCGGGACGAAAATTCCTCTATCTGGCCTTAAAGCCATAGTATGGCAACAAGCCCAAAAGTCAAGCAATTAAGTGGCAACACGCCAAGGCAAAGGAAACAGAAAAATGCAACCCCAGACTCCTATTTGGGGGGCATAGAGCAGGAAAAGGACTGTGAGGTCAGAAGTCCTGCTCCAAAAGCCCCAGGGGAAAACATGAGCAGGTTGCAGGCCATAGAGGACCTTAAGAAGGACTTTAAAAATCAAATAAGAGAAGTGGAGGAAAAATTGGAAAGAGAAATGAGAAGGATGCAGGAAAAGTATGAAATGAGGGTCAACAGCCTGACTGAGGAAAACAACACCTTAAAAAATAGACTAACTCAAATGGCAAAGGAGGCCCAAAAGGGCAATGAGGAGAAGAATGCCTTAAAAAGTCGAATTTGCCAGATGGAAAAAGAATCTCAAAAGTTCACTGAGGAGATTCATTCCTTCAGAGTTAGACTGGAACAAATGGAAGCTAATGACTTATGAGAAATCAAGATGCTGTTAAGCAGATCCAAACAAATGAAAGATTAGAAGGCAATGTGAAATATCTCATGGAAAAACCACTGACCTGGAAAATAGATCCAGGAGAGACAATTTAAAAATTATTGGACTACCTGAAAGCCATGATCAAGGAAAGAACCTAGAGATCACCCTTCAAGAAATTCTCAAGGAAAACTGCCCTGATGTTTTAGATCCAGAGGGAAAAATAGAGGTTAAAAGAATCCACAGATCACCTCCTGAAAAAGATCCCAAAAAGAAAACTCCCAGGAATATTATAGCCAGGTTCCAGAATCCCCAGATCAAGGAGAAAATACTCCAAGCAGCCAGGAAGAAACAATTTCAATATTGTGGAAACACAATCAGAATAGCCCAGGACCTGGCAGCTTCTACACTGAGGGATCAAGGGCATGGAATATGATATTCCAGAGGGCAAAAGAACTGGGAATGAACCCAAGGGTCACCTACCCAGCAAAACTGAGTATTTTGTTTCAGGGGAAAATATGGTCATTCAGTGGAATAGAGGACTTTCAAGCATTCTTGAGGAAAAAATCAGAACTGAATAGAAAATTTGACACCCAGACACAAGAAGGAAGAGATTCCTGAGAAGGTAATCAGGGAAAAGAAATCAAAAGGAAATTATCAAAGTTGAACTATTTACATTCCTATATGGAAAAGCAATAACTGTGACTGATGATATCTTTCTCACTATGAAAATAATGGAAGAAGGGGGTGTGGTCATATGAATACATATGTGAATGTGTGTGTGTATGGTTACAGTTATATATGGATAGAGGGCATAGGTTGAATTTGTTGGGAAGGGAGAATACTCAAGGGATGAAATTATGGGGTGAGAGAGGAAAGTGGCAAGAGGAGATGGGGAGAGACAGGGTAGGGTAAACTATCCCATGTAGAAGAAGCAAGGGGAAGTGGTTGCAAAGGAGGGGGAGAATAAGGAAGGCTAAAAAGGCAAAACCACATTCACATTGAATTTGGTTCAGGGAGAAAATGACATACATACTAAATGGGATATCTCAACCTGCAGCAGGATAGGGGGAAGGGGGATGAGAGGAGAGATGATGGATGGGAGGGCATCCTTGGGGTGAGGGGAGGTTGGAAGTACCCACTATAGAAGAGGGTCAGGATCATGTAGGGAATGGACCAGGTGGGGGGTGGGATGAGTGGGAGGGAATTATAAGCAGCCTTGTACAATATATCTACTATGATAATGTTTTGCATAGCTAGACATGTACAACATACACTGAATTACTTATCTCCCAAGAGGGAATGGGTGACAAGGGAGGAAGGAAATGGATCTGAAATTTGAGGTCGTAACATTAAATATTTCAAATATATATAAATACTATTATTAATACTCTTTTGCTTGTAATAGGGGGATAAGATGTGCAGGCATTGGGATGCAAAAACTCACCTTCCTCTAATGGAAAAGTCAATGGGGGTATGGGAGAAGGTATGGGAGAGAGCAGATTGGAGGAAGCGATATCTTGTGGGATTACTATTCTGGGAGGTTGGGTAGGGGAATAATGGGGGGGAAATGATTGTAACTCAAAATCTGGCGGAAATGAATGATGTAAAACAGAAGTTAATAAAGCATTTGTTTAAAAAAAAATTTTAAAAATTTTAAAAAAAAGTTCTAATTACAACATCATGGTTCCACTAAAAAAAGGCTGTAGTTGTTTTAACACCAGACCCAACAAAGATCTGGGGAAGGTCTTCCTGGGGTTTCAATCATTGCTTAGGATTGAATCTTGTTCGACCTTCCTATTTAAGGTGGATTATACTTGAGAAACAACAAGGCATTTTCAAAAATTCCAAGTTGCTCCCTTGGAAAATATTTTCTGTTCACAGAAAATATTTTCTTTCAATATCTATGTCCCCAAACCCAGTGATAATCATGGCACAATATCAGTCCAATAGAGTGGAAGCATTTGCCACCTAGAAAGTGAGTAATAAATGTTTCTTAATAGATGAATATGGATGAATTGACTGATTCAATGATTATATATTGATATTATAAGATTACATCATCTATACATTCACAGGCTGAAAAGCAGTGAATTGGTGGGTATGGGCACTATCAGAAGGGGTACCTACAATGATGTGATGAGACAAACTATCAAAATATCAAGAGAAGTGGATCAAAAGACAATGTAATGCCATACTTCATTTTACATGGATGATCTCATATGAACTTTCCAACAGCTCTATGAAGTAGTCAGTGTAGATTTTGGTGTTCTTTTCCAAAACAAGAAACTGAGGGTTAGAGAGGTGAATACCTTGCCTATAGTCACACAGCTAGGAAGCATCATAAGCAGGATTTGAATCCCGACTTTCCTGACTCCAGGCTATAACTGCATCACTTCATGTTGTCTCTTGGATAGACACAGAGTATCTACTGAGGATGATGTCTGCATTGCAAGAAGCATCAAAGAAGCATTGAAATATAGGACAGGAAAAGCAGATGGGCCAGCCATGTAGCATAAATGAAAGATAGTTAATAGCCAGCCCAAGTGTTGTCATAGTAGTTTTCAACTATAGAAATGGCCAAAGGAGACTCTACAGCAAATTGAATGGAAGATCTGTGAAACAACATGAACAAGACTTTCACAGGCTGAGAAGGGGTGGATTGATAGCCATTGGTACTGTCAGAAAAAGTCCCCACAATAATGTGGTAAGAGAATCCATCAAAATATCAAAACAAGCTTGTTTCAATGCCAATGTGTTCTGTTTACTGAAGACAATTTAGAAACCAGAATCCTGGTAGAATTCACATTGTAATTTGCCTTTAATGTTCTCTATAAGTGAGAAGGGGGAGAGAGGACAATGGGGGAGAAGGTACATCAAATAACACATCATTTAGAAATCATGTGCCAGGGATGACTAGGTGGCATAGTTAATGGAGCACTGGCCCTGGAGTCAGGAGGACCTGAGTTAAAATCTGGCCTCAGACACTTAACACTTACTAGCTATGTGACCTTGGGCAAGTCACTTAACCCCAATTGCCCCTCCAAAAAGCAAAAATATAATTTTTAAAGAAATCATGTGCCTTTGATCAGCATGGCCTTTGGATGAAACAATTTTTGGACTCTACTCCCTTAAAGCTTGCCTGGAAGATAATAATTGTCATTAAAAATTAGTAGTAGTATAACACTGATTACGATTGTTGTGTTTGATTACATATTTTGATAGCAAATTTGATGGCATCCATAACCTAAAATGCTCAGCCTACCTCTGAGACCATATGTATTTATGTAACCTAATTCATTTGTCCTAGCAGTTACTGCTTAGCAAAGTTTTCTTTAGTTGTATGTGCATGGATGTGTATGATGTTTATGGATTTACATGATTCTCCTCTGAAGACATTTTAAGCTAATTAGGAAAAGAGAACACCCAAAAAAAGAACATGTTGTACATGGTTTCCCAAAAAGGCTTAGCACAGTTTTAAAATATTAAATGAAACTGAGAACCCATGAGGGAGCTACCAAAACCAGTGCTTGCAATGGGGGCACTTCCCTTCTGCTAATTACTTCCGTTGGAATAGCACTTTAGGAGAATTCGTAAGGTCTGGAAGCCTGAGATAGCATCTCCCACCTGTAGGGGTGGCAGAAGTAGCTTCCTCTGGAGTAGAAGTGCTGAATGAAGGGCACCTGGATGGGGCAGGCTACTGACAGGAGAAAGTGAAAAACCATGGCAAGACGAGGCAGCACCAAGGGAAGCATTGGCATTAGAGAAAAGTTGTCAGACAGAAAAGATGAAGATTGGCTGTTTGTCTGGACAAGGAGCCTGGCAGAGGTGAACTCTTTGTGACCCCATGCAGGGTTTTGTTGGTAAAAATACGGGAGTAATTTACCATTTTTTTCTTCAGTTCATTTTACAAAAAAAGGAAACAAAGGCAAATGTGGTTAAGCAATTTGCTGAGGGTCACACAGTTAGTAGATGTTTGAGGTTAGATTTAAACTCAGGTCTAGGAGGTCCTGAGGTCCTGAGGTCCTGATTCTTGGGTCAGCACTCTATCTACTGTGCCACTAGTTACTCTGAGTTCATGAAGTCAATTTAAATCAATTGCTAATACATGATAGTTATCCTTTCCTATTTAGCATACTAAGTAGGAATCAATTGCCTCTATTCCATGTAGAATTCATGTTTATGAGATTACCTCCAAACTATGTAAAAGGGGACTCTGAACAACTTCTGGAGCCCCAGCACCCACAGAACAACACAGAGAAGCTAACCTCCCGCTAAGGACAGCCCAGCAGCCCTGCAGGAAGGACCAGTGCAGCGGTCTGGGAGCCTGCAGTGCAACGCGCAGAGTGTGGGGAGCCGAGCTGGCAGCCGAGCACAGCGGAGCACTTGAGTCACGGTTTTAGCCCCAGGGCGGCAGGGCCAGCAGCCAGCTGGAGTAACCCCAGAACAGCAGCAGCTGTGGTGATTCCAGAATTATCAACATAGACATGCCTAGGACAAAGTGAGAGGTTAGTGCCCTATGGACTTTGGGACCAGTATTTGGGGAATGCATCGGCTTCCTTCCCTGGAGGCTAGAAGCCACTGAGCAGACGCGCCATTTTGTAGTTTTCAGAGGCAGCTCCAGCTCCTGGACTTCAAACTGTAGGGAGATCCAGCGATCAGTCTTGGGGGGTAATCGCTCTTGCTTTAACCTCCCTGGATCTGGATTGTGATCTGGGGTGGAGGTCGTGGGTGGGTTTCCAGCTTGCCAGAAATGGAAGTTGCCCCTCACACGTTCGGGACAAAAATTCCTCTATCTGGCCTTAAAGCCATAGTATGGCAACAAGCCCAAAAGTCAAGTAATTAAGTGGCAACATGCCAAGGCAAAGGAAACAAATTAAACAGAAAAATGCAACCCTACACTCCTACTTTGGGGGCAAACAGGGTTGAAGCATAGGGGAAAAGGACTGTGAGGTCAGACGTCCTGCTCCAAAAGCCCCAGGGGAAAACATAAGCGGGTTGCAGGTCATAGAGGACCTTAAGAAGGACTTTAAAAATCAAATAAGAGAAGTGGAGGAAAAATTGGAAAGAGAAATGAGAAGGATGCAGGAAAAGTATGAAATGAGGGTCAACAGCCTGACTGAGGAAAACAACACCTTAAAAAATAGACTAACTCAAATGGCAAAGGAGGCCCAAAAGGGCAATGAGGAGAAGAATGCCTTAAAAAGTCGAATTTGCCAGATGGAAAAAGAATCTCAAAAGTTCACTGAGGAGATTCATTCCTTCAGAGTTAGACTGGAGCAAATGGAAGCTAATGACTTTATGAGAAATCAAGATGCTGTTAAGCAGATCCAAACAAATGAAAGATTAGAAGGCAATGTGAAATATCTCATGGGAAAAACCACTGACCTGGAAAATAGATCCAGGAGAGACAATTTAAAAATTATTGGACTACCTGAAAGCCATGATCAAAGAAAGAACCTAGAAATCACCCTTCAAGAAATTCTCAAGGAAAACTGCCCTGATGTTTTAGATCCAGAGGGCAAAATAGAGGTTGAAAGAATCCACAGATCACCTCCTGAAAAAGATCCCAAAAAGAAAACTCCCAGGAATATTATAGCCAGGTTCCAGAATCCCCAGATCAAGGAGAAAATACTACAAGCAGCCAGGAAGAAACAATTTCAATATTGTGGAAACACAATCAGAATAGCCCAGGACCTGGCAGCTTCTACACTGAGGGATCGAAGGGCATGGAATATGATATTCCAGAGGGCAAAAGAGCTGGGAATGAACCCAAGGGTCACCTACCCAGCAAAACTGAGTATTTTGTTTCAGGGGAAAATATGGTCATTCAGTGGAATAGAGCACTTTCAGGCATTCTTGAGGAAAAAAACAGAATTGAATAGAAAATTTGACATCCAGACACAAGAAGGAAGAGATGCCTGAGAAGGTAATCAGGGAAAAGAAATCAAAAGGAATTTATCAAAGTTGAACTATTTACATTCCTATATGGAAAAACAATAACTGTGACTAATGAAACCTTTCTCAGTATGGAAATAATGGAAGAAGGGTGTATGGTCATATGAATACATATGTGAATGTGTGTGTATATGGTTACAGTTATATATGGATAGAGGGCAGAGGTTGAATTTGTTGGGAAGGGAGGATACTCAAGGGGTGAAATTATGAGGTGAGAGAGGAAAGTGGCAAGAGGAGATGGGGAGAGACAGGGTAGGGTAAACTATCTCATGTAGAAGAAGCAAGGGGAAGTGGTTGCAAGGGAAGGGGAGAATAGGAAGGAAAAAAAAAGGCAGAACCACATTCTCATTGAATTTGGTTCAGGGAGAGAATGACATACATACTAAATGGGATATCTCAACCTGCAGCAGAATAGGGGGAAGGGGGATGAGAGGAGGGACGATGGATGGGAGGGCATCTTTGGGGGGAGGGAAGGTTGGAAGTACCCACTATAGAAGAGGGACAGGATCAAGTTAGGACCAGTTGGGGGGTGGGATGAGTGGGAGAGAAGTATAAGCAGCCTTGTACAATATATCTACTATGATAATGTTTTGCATAGCCAAACATGTACAACGTATACTGAATTACTTATCTCCCCAGAGGGAATGGGTGACAAGGGAGGAAGGAAATGGATCTGAAATTCAAGGTCTTAAGATTAAATATTTCAAATATATATAAATACTATTATTAATACTATTTTGCTTGTAATTGAGAGACAAGATGTGCAGGTATTGGGACACAAAGAGTCACCTTCCTCTAATGGAAAAGTCGAAGGGGGTATGGCTGATGATATGGGAGAGAGCAGATTGGAGGAAGTGATATCTTGCGGGACTGCTATTCTGGGAGGGTGGGTAGGGGGAAAACAGGGGGGCGGGAAATGATTGTAACTCAAAATCTGGTGACAATGAATGATGTAAAACAGAAGTTAATAAAAAATAAAAGGTTTGGAAAGAAAAAAATAAAAATAAATTTAAAAAAAGAATTCATGTTTATACATTGAGCATGTTTTTAATAGATTCCTCTTTTGATGAAATTCTAGACTAAAGTCAAATATAGAATTATCCTTGGCATATACTGGGGGTGATAAGTCAATAAATGTTAGTGGGGAACCCAGCCTCCTGAGAAAAGCTCCAACTCCTCAGAGCTGGATCGAGACAACTGTGAAAAGTATTGAACAGCTCCTCAGCCCTATGGCCTCACCTGAGCAGTTGCCTCTAGCCATGGTAGCTATGTGTGTGTATATGTATGTATATATGTATGTATGTATGTATGTATGTAGTGACTCTATATATGTATATGTTATGTGTGTGCATAGAGACATGCATGGTTATATGTGTGTATGTATGTATGTATATAAAGGGAAATGCAGGATTCAAATATAGATAAAAAATAAAAGATTAGATCATGTCAGGAAGCCTGGGTGTCAAACTCATGCTTAATTTTTGTCACTAATTAGCTGAGTGACCTTGAGCAAGCAACTTTATCCCTCCCACTTTTAGCTGCATAATCTTATCAAGTAAAATGATTGGGCTAGATGACTTCTGAGCCTCCTTTTCACTTTATGGTTCTATGGCTTTCCATTTTGCTGTAAATAATTATTCTCCACAGTGTGCCATTCTTCTTGGGAAACTGTTCATTGAAATTGGAAATGTGAGTTACAGTAGATTATAATGGGACTGTTGGGGTTGGTACCACTACTTAGTATCTTGGTATCATTTACTGAGCCTCTGCTTTGTAAAGAACCACACTCAGCTCTGTAATACACACACACACACACACACACACACACACACACACACACACACACACACACACACACACACATACACACTGATGATCTCATTAAATTTCCCCCTAAGTCCTTCCCTTTTCCAAACTTCCCAATTTCTATCAAAAGCATCATTCTTCCAAGTTTTCCAGCTGCAGACCCTGGGCATTCTCAGTTCTCTCCCCTCACCTTACATATGCAACACATTACCAAATCTTGTTATTTCTACCTCCACAACATCTCTTGTAATTGAACTTTTCTCTCTTCTCCCACAGCTGCCATCTTAGTCCAGGTCCTCATTATTTCTCACCTAGATTATTCCAATCACCTCCCAATTGGTCTTCCTTCCCTGTCTCTTCCCCACTCCAGTCCATCCTCAACACTGCTGTCAAACTGCCTTTTCTGAATGCCAGATGTGGCCATGTCCCTGCCCTGCTCAATAACTTCCCATGTGTTCCTATTGCCTCTTGGATAAAATACAAATTCTTCTGGTTACCCTTTAAACTATTTTCCAATCAATCTTTACAGCCTCATAGCGCAATACTCCTACTTCATTCTGCTATATAGCCAGTCTGGCCTTCTCTTTGCTCTTTACAATCCATCTTCTGTCCCTTTACCTTTGCATTGGCCATCCTCTATGCCTAGAACATACCTCCTCCTCTCTATCCCTGATACAATCTCTCTCTTGCTTTAAGATTGGTCTCAGGCACTATTTTTTGCACATTACCTTTTCTGATGCTTCTAATTGCTAACCCCTTCCTCCAAAACTATTTTGCATCAAATTATATTTTATTTTCATTCATTATCTTTAAATGTGTTCTGTATGTATGCATATATGTGCTTTCTGTATCCCCTGTTAGAAAGCAAATTCCTTGAGAGCAGAGATTTGTATAGTCCTTTGTATTTGTCTTTGCATCCCCAGTACAAAGGATAGTGCCCAACACATAATAGGCATTTAATAAATGCTTCTTTGATCTATTGATAAGAAATATCACATCTAACCCAGCTGAGACATATGAACAAAAGAATCAATAATATCTTGGTCCCAGATGTGTAGGAACAACCTCCTAGAAGAAATCTTCAAGTATAATTGTTTGGCTGTAAAGGGATCCTTCAGCTGTGGTTTCTTTTTTAAAATCTATGATCTATGCTTAGCTGTTTAAGCTATGATGAAATGCTGGCCAGTCAAGAGGCAAAAAGATGGACAAGATCCAGTCCTAGGTTCCCTTTGCAGTTTTTCTTTAAACGCATAAATGTATGCTACCCTGGCTTTGTTTGACCTCAGACTGGTTTCTAGGTACTTATGTGATTCATGCCCCCCAAAAGTATTCCAAATCACATTCTTATTAATTGTATGTCTGGTAATAGTGTGTTTGCGATTTGCACTGTCAAAATTAAAATGTGATTATTTAGTAACACCTTCAACTTTATCATTTAATAACGTCAGCAACATAATTTTCATGATAAAAAGAATGACATAAAAAGAAATGTCCGGCTATGGCAGTGAATACATGCAATCCCTGCTATAGGGGAAGCTAAGGCTAGTGGATGCCTTGAATTAGAGAGTTATGAGCTTTTGTGAGCTAAGCCATTTGAACATTAACTAATTCCAGGAATATGATAAGCCTCTGCCATCGGGGGGACCACCAGGTTACTTAAGGAGGGACAAAGTAGCCCAGAAAAATTAACCAGATCAAAGCTTCTGTGGTGAGCAGCAATGGAGTAGGGCTCAGAGTGGTCATTGTTATCCCAATCTGGGAAAGATAGAGATTCAGTCTAGGAAGGAAGGAAGGCAAGAAAGAAGGCAGGAAGGCAGAAAGGAAGGAAGGAAGGAAGGAAGGAAGGAAGGAAGGAAGGAAGGAAGGAAGGAAGGAAGGAAGGAAGGAAGGAAGGAAGGAAGGAAGGAAGGAAAGAAGGAAAATATTTTCTTACCTTAGAATGGTTTTTGATGACAAGAAAATTACTCTATCCCCTCTTATTTTTTAGGACAGCTAGGTGGTACAGTGGATAGAGCCCTGAGCTTGGAATCAGGCAATCTCACCTTCATGAGTTCAAATATAGCCTCAGACACTTATTAGCTATATGACCCTGGGCAAGTCGTTTAATCCTTTTTGCCTCAGTTTTTCATCTGCAAAATCAGCTGGAGAAGGAAATGGCAAACCACTCCAGTATATTTCCCAAGAAAACCCCAAATTGGGTCATGAAGGGCTGGACATGATTGAAACAACTCAACAACAACACCCTTTTTTTATTCCCCAATATCTTTAGGTCTATCTAAAATAAACAGTTCTTTAGTTCTCAAATGCCCCAGTCTGCCTACAATCTCCTCAATGTAGATATCACTTCCAATAATGCAGATTTCAACCCATACATATGTTCTCCATCATATGATTATTGTGCACATCCTCCTATGCATTTAGTAGGCACAAGAGTCACCTATCATGTTAAGCTTCATTTCTTTTGTCACCTTGAGTAAACTAATTGGGAATGTGGACTATCCATTGGTCATTGCTTGCTCTTACCTAATCACCAATTTATCTTCTTTTTTCACTCCTTTAGTTCTTGGATAAAATAAACAAAAACCCTTCCCTTGAACTTTCCACCCTTTGCATTACATCCTCTCTTCTCACCACCAGACTTGTAGAAAGGATTGTCTACACAATTGCTTCTACTTCATTACTGTCTTCCCTTAACTCTAGAGAAACCATGGGATCACAAGTTGTCAGTGACCAAATATAAAGGTCTTTATTGAATCCACACACTCCTTATCACTCTGCTCCATTTGATATAACTGACTAACCAGGGTATGGGATGTTCAAAGAGGACTAGCACCTCTGCTGTGAGGGCTTGCCAAGCCCTTTTCAGAAATATTCATTTACCTTTGATATCCACCTGGTACCTGTGGCTCCAAGAAGCTGTAGCATGTGCAGTAGCTATATCCCAATAAACTTTATTGGCAGATGGACTAAACCAGTTTGAGGGTAAGCAATGGGCCTCAAACCCATCAGTGATTTAGGGGAGTGTCCACCTACCCCAAATATGTGAAGACTTTCCCCAGAGGAATGGATAGATGAAAACGATTTCTTCCAAAGACTGTGAAGGTGACCAAAGCAGGCACTGTGGAGTGTTTAGAGTCTGATCAGACATCAAAGACAGAAAAGTCGTCCATTGCATCCTGGGCCTTTGCCAGTCTTGACTTGTGTGTTACCACTGGATTTTGATGACTCTGGAAGAGAGAGTGAGGCTGATGACTTTGTGCTACTCTACCTCATTTAAAATGGCCAATCTCTTTCCATAGTTTCCATAACAGTTCCCTTAATTAATTTCGATTCTTTTTTTAAGGTTAGTCCCATGCTTTTACTATGTATTCATAAGGTTTATTGCAAAGTTCTCTCTCAACCACCATCTTTCAGGTTGCCCTCTTTTCATTTGGAATATCTAGATATTTAGGATTTTAATTGATAGATTATTTTAACATGAAAAATCATTTTAAAATATCTTGTCTTGGCCCATACTCTATTCACTGTGCCACCTAGCTTCCCCTCACTGCACCACCTACCTGCCCCTGTTAATTGCTGGTTTAAAAATATATAAATGAGGGAGTGGCTAGGTGGCGCAGTGAGTAAGAGCACTGGCCCCTGAGTCGGGAAGAATGGGATCAGTCAGGAGGAACGGGATCAGTTCCAGCCTCAGATACTTAACACCCACACAAAATAACTGGCTGTGTAACCTTGAGCAAGTTACTTAACCCCAATTGCTTTAAAAATATGTAAATGATACCAAAATTTATGTTTATGCCATATAGTGTTTCCTGTTAATGGCTTATTGAGTACTGAGATTGGTATAAGGGGCTTATATTATGCACTTGTCTATGTCTTTTGTGGGTCCTGGAGCCAAGAGGATATGAGTTGAAATCTGGCCTCAGACACTTGATAGTTACTAGCTGTGTGACCTTAGGCAAGTCACTTAATCCCAATTGCCCTACTCCCAAAATACCCCCTCCCCCCAAAATAAAAAAAAATTAAAATAAATAAAATATCTTGTCTTTATACAGATGGGACAGACCCCACCCCCCTCCTCTGTTATTGGATTGTCCCAATCTCTTTCCTACAGAAAACACTTCCAGTATTACACATTTGGAGCTGTAAAGAAACTAGAGTATTATCTAGCCAATCCCATCATTTTACAAAGTAAGAAACTAAACAAACCCCACAGAAGGGTTTAATGGACTAGAAGTGCTATCCCCTACCAAGCTGCTTCCTGCACAGAGCAGATATTTAACAAATGCTCATTGACAGATTGATTGGTTGTCATTGGCCCCCTGGGAGCATTGATCTAAAAAGGCTTTTTTGAATATTCATGAGGAAGATTTTGGGTCCATGTTTTTATAAACATCAGCATTCCAGAAGAAGGTCATTTAGCTGTGTGAGTATAGCCAAGAAAGGAATGGATAACTGGAGGTAACTTTGCTCATGCTTAAACTTAATTAGTAGCTTTTTCTGTCTAATAAACAGGGATGTGCTTCTTAATTCCCTTCTCTTTCCACTTTTCTCTTTGACTTTCAAGGAATATTGGCTCCCCATCTTCTCACTTCCTCTGTTCTTGAAACAATGAATCTTTTATACATGTGACATCTATTTGTAATGTCAATGAGGTCTAGGAGGCCTTCGAAGGCGCTAACACTGATGGATGATTCAACAGTCTCCTGTGTATCAATAATGTTGACCTCAGTGGTCAAAGGCATAGTTGATTAGGAGAAAGATGCTCTTCTCTATTGACAAGGGTGATAGTGAAAGAGGATTTGCCAGGGTCAGTCAAAGTGCTTGGAATGGATATTTTCCCTCTGGAGAGTCATGTCCCAGGGATATGGTAGAAAGGAGGCTGGAAGGGTAACAGAAGACCTTCATTCTCATCCGAATTTTGTCACTGTGTAACCAAGTCATTTAACCTGTCTTGTCTCCAGTGGCTTAATTGGTCAAAGAGAATATATAATATAGATCTAGAAGGGACCTTGGAAGCTATCAAGTCCAATTACTTCATTTTACAGATAAATAAACTGAGGCCCAGAGACGTAAACTTGCCTAAGACCACATAGTAATTTAAACCCCTGTCCCTTTATTCCAATTCAAGTCCCCTTCAATTACATCACAACCCTCTATAAATAGAGATAATGAAATGTATGCTACTTACCTACTATGGGATTGTTGTGATGGCCTAATGAAACCATATGCTTTGAAATAACTTAGAAGGCACAAGAGCTTTAGAAATCTAGATACATTTCATTATCAGGGGGAAAAGCAGTCAATGAGTGAGTGATTTTGTTGGGCAGAAGGAAGAATACTGAACTTTGGGACACAGGACTCAAGTTTGAATCCTAGTATTGTCATTTACTATGTGCCCTTGAGCAAGACATGAACCTCCCTAAAACTCAGTTTCCTTATCTGTAAAATAAAAGGGTTGGACTACATACCTTCATTTCTGACTCTAGAGTCATATACGATTCTTCCAAAAGCCTTCCAGTAGGTTTCCCCACCTGATCTCTGTCTGATCCAGCCTATGTTTTATTACATTCTAACTTTCATGGTTATGCAAGTACTGGTATCAACCTTCTTAGGAAATTATGACATCCTTGAGGGTAAGGACTATCTTTCTTCAACTTCAAACCTCCACATAAATACATTTAATCTAGCTTTAGAATATAGTTTTAATATGTCTTCTGCTTATCTCCTTAATAAAAAGTATATAATATAAGCCCCTTATACCAATCTCAGTACTCAATAAGCCATTAACAGGAAACACTATATGGCATAAACATAAATTTTGGTATCATTTACATATTTTAAAGCAATTGGGGTTGAGTAACTTGCTCAAGGTTACAAGGCCAGTTATTTTGTGTGGGTGTTAAGTATCTGAGGCTGGAACCAATCCCGTTCCTCCCGACTCGGGGCCAGCACTCTTATTCACTGTACCACCTAGCCGCCCCTTATTTACATATTTTTAAACCAGCAATTAACAGTATATTACCTGACTACTTTCCCCTTTTTTAAAAAAATGATTTTCAGACATGATAGCAAACACACATGATTTTTTTTTTGGAATATATGTTGCTACACTAAACCTACTACTGTAATAAGAAAGATTTAATACTAACTAAAACACTCTTCCTTACTTCTTCATAGTTACTATAATTCCCACCTTAAGTTCCACAGGTAACATTTTGAATATATCTGAATAGTGAGAGATAGACTTGCAATGTTTACTGATGGAATGATGGAATATTCTCAACACAAATCATAAAAAGACATCAGAAGTACCTTAGTGATATCTTGTGTCTGGAAGTTACTTTAGAGATTCTGAGAGCTGAGAAATGTGATTTGCTGAACCTGAGATCAGGACCTGGTACATCATGAAGCATTTTCCTATAAAACATTTCCAATAATGACTCTTCCTGTATAATCCCTAATCAAGGAAGCAGGGCTAGCAAACTGAGTGAGAAGGCCGAAGCTGCTGCCAATAGCCCCAAGGAGAACAACAGTTTCCCTCTCCCCCTGCTTGCCTGAGGCCAAAAAATAGAGCAAGTATAAACTCTCTCTGCTGGTGTTCCTAAACTGGACTTTATTCTGTTCAATGACAAGGGAAAGAAGGGAATACCAGAGGAGAGTTCAACTATGGTAGAACAGCTTGTCTTTGAGGAGTCTGGTTGCATGGTAACCATTCCTAAGTGTTCATCCTTATGTTCTTCAATGTTATATGAACTCTTAGAGAAGTCTTCTACCCTGGACTCTTCTATAAACTGATTGAGTTCTTGGGTTGGTCTTAGATAAATTGACAGATAGCTAGCTAGATTGATAAATAGATAATGGACAGAAAGATGGATATAATGGGAGATATAATGGTAGAAAGGAATTTCTTTTATGGGGTTGAGCATTGCCCTATACTAAATGTAGCATAATTCACCTGGCAGGGTAATGTGGGAAGTTATTGCCAGCCTGGATGCCTTGATAACGTACAACTAACTGAAAGTGGGTTTTGCCAGAGGAAGGCAGTTTTATTGTTCTGTTGTTTCAGTTGTATCCAACTCTTCCTGATGCCCTTTGGGTTTTCTTGGCAAAGATACTGGAGTGGTTTGGCATTCAGTTCTCCAGTTCATTTTATAGGCTGGGATTGAGCATAAGTGAAGTGTTGCTTACCCCAGCTCCCTGGTACCAGAATGGGTAGCATAAGAGGAAAGAAAAGGTTCTTAAGAGTGATAAGGGTATGCTTCCTGTTTCAAAGTTTTAGGTGGGCATCTTAAATGGTTCTTCCTAACTCAGGGGAGGGAATAATGGTGCAAAGAACCCAGTCTTGAACTTGGAGTCATATAAGACATGGGTTTGAATCCTGACTTGTTTTTCTGCTTTAGACAAATAGCTGGCCTCTAAAGGTCTCTCTTTCCCCATTTGTAATAAGGGGATACTAGCATTACCTCCTTCAGTAGGGCTTCTTGGTTAATTAAATGACATAACATATATGTCACAAAGTAACTGAGATGACACAGGGAGGGAACAAGCATTCATTAAGCACCTTCTTAACGTTTGCAGCCAAATTTGAACTCAAGTCTTCCTGACTCCGGCTCTGGTGCTCTAGCCACTGAGCTAGAGTGTTGAAATGTAATGGAAAGTTACCTGATCCCAGAATCAGAAAGGCCTAGATTCAAGTGCTTCCTCTGGCAATACTGACTATGAGGCCCTGAGCAAGCCCCTTAATCCTTCAATTATCCTTCTGTAGGCCTGCCAATGGCAGAGAAGGTGCTAACCTGCCTGACTAGAGGGAGCTACACCCTGAGAGTGGCCTATAACAGGAAACCCCAGGTCCTGTCAAAGCAAACCTTATGGTACTATGTCACTGTAAATCATCCATAATAATAAGTGGGGATTTATATAATGAAAGCTCTCTAAAGAATACAAGGAAGGCAAATCCCCTTTGCACCCTGGTTTGAATTATGAAAGACAATGTTTCCATATGGAGAGAACTTCTCCCCAGGCACCTTCTACATGTCCTGAGAGGTTGCTTGGCATAATTTATATAAGGCTTGACTTGGAGCCTAGAAATTCTGCTTTGAATCCTGCCTTGAATGTGTACTTAGAGTCAGGTGGGTGGAACAGTGGACAGAGAGAGCTAGACTTGGGGTCAGGAAGGCCTGAATTCAAATTCAGCCTCAGAGGCCAAACAGCTGTGTGATATGACATGATATTTAACCTATGTTTGCCTCAATTTCCTCCATTGTAAAATGGATGTAACAACAGCACTTACTATGCAGGGTTGTTGTGAGGGTCAAATGAGATAACAGTCATAATATTCTTAGCACAAAGACTGGCAAATAGGAGGTACTGTTTAAATGCTTATTCCCTTTCCTATAGCATATATGATCTTGGATAAGTCACTTAACCCTGTGTCTCAGTTTCTTAATCTCTAAAAGAGAAAAGTAGCTATAGTAAAGAGGTAGTCAGTCTACAAACATTTATTAAACACCTACTATCTACCAGGCACCGTGGCTAGCCTCTGGTGATATGTGGTTTTAATATATACAGACCTACTATATACCAGGTATTGTTCTAAGTTCTGGAGATAGAAAAAAGAGGCAAAAGACAGTGCCTGCCCTCAAGGAGCTCTCCATCTAATGGAGGAGACAACAAGTAAACAAATATGCACAAACAAGCTATATAGGGGATAAACAAGAAATAATTAACAGAGGGAAGGCACTGGGGTTAAGAGATGTTGGGAGAGGAGCAGGACTCAGAACCTGGAAGGTTTGGCTTCAAGTCATGTCTCTCATGAGTCTGGACAAGTCATTTCCCTTTTCAGTGCTTTAGAAAGCTCTGTGAGACTCTAAGGCACAGTGTAGGCAGCAGATCTGAATCAGCGGAGGGAATTTCCTCTTTGGGAGTTCCCATACCAAGGAAGTGACAGGTTCATTTCCAAATATCTATAGTACCTCCTTCAAAGATTAGTGAGGAAAAGAGCCAAATATCGGAGACTCACCTATGAAAGAAGTAAGGAGACCCTAGAATCATTGACCAAGAGCTGGAAAGGACTTCATATCCAATGACTTCATTTTACAGATGGGGAAACTGAGACTCAGAGAGGTTGGGTAATTTAAACAAGTTCACACAGGTAGTAAGGAGGAGAATGAGGAAGAGGAGGAGGAAGATGAAGAAGAGGAGATGATGATGATGATGATGATTATGATTATGATGACGATGACAACAACAGTAATCAGAATGGGAAAGAAAAACGGAGGAGACAAGGCAAGGGATTTATAGGTCAGAAAGGCAAAAAATGCTACCAATAACTAATCGATTTCTTACCACATTTGAAAATTTCTGTAGCTAATTTATAAAAGGATAATAATCCTAGACTTTGGGGCCATTGTTTCCAAACTCCCCTCTTATTCTGCATAATTCCCTACATTAAAAAGAAGGAAAGAACGATGGACAAGCAAAGCCATTCTGGCAAAACTGTCCTCCTAGGGCATTCTCTTGCCCAAATGGCTTTCTCTGGGTGACAGGGTTATGAGTGTCCTGAGGGAGAGTTCCATGTAGTACATTATGACAAAATCTGCTTAAAGCCTTAGGAACCAAAAGGCAACAAATGACTTAGGCAGGGATAAGAATAGATTCTGATTTTAGCAACATCTGCACCCCTAATGTACATTTGTAGATCTTTCCTAGTCTCTTGGACAGACCTGTGCCAGAGGACCTGTAACCCTTCCATTCAGAGGCTGCAGGACCCTGACACCAAGGGGGAGGAAACAAAGATGACCATTTCCTCACACCAAGCTATTATGAAAGTACTTCTCATTGCAACAGAATAGGTTCTATATAAGACTCCTAAAGGACAATAATCCTAAATTTCAAAGGAATCCTTGCTTTTGATATGATTTCTGCCAGCACAGGCCAAAGTTTTTATTTGAAGATCATATAAAGAACTAACTTAGATAAACTCCTGCTAGCAATGAACCCCAACTTTGTCTTTTCTCAAAGTCTTTGTTTAAGGCTCAGTGGTGAATACACTTTTAAAAGAGGCAGGTACATTGGAATCATAGAAATAGGAAACACTATGACCTTATGTTATTAGCCAACGATCAGAAGTGAAGAGAGGCAATAGCTTAGGCCTCCTTTTCATATTAGACCTAAGATCTCAGCACCATAGGGTCAGAAACTTTTAAATTTGGAAATGTCCTTAGATATCATCTTGCCCAACCTCCTCGTTTAGCAGATAAGGAAAATGAGACACAAAAAAAGGAGAAGGGATTCTTCCAAGATCACACATCCTCTGGGAAAGGACAGTATATGGGAATCTGTACAACTAAAGTGGTATAGAGATGTGTTCTCTCATTATCAGTGACCACCAACAAAACACTGGAGAGTTACTATGAGATCTCAGTTTGGGATCTGTCTCTGTTATCGTCCAGCTGTATCACCATAGACCAGTTGCCAAGTTTTCTCTTGCCTTGTTTTCTCAGTTTTATGGGGACATGTTTAAGGGCCCCCATTCCTTCTGTGCTGGTTGTCTTTAATCGATTTTCTTCTGTGCACACCACACCTCATAGGGGTCCTATTTGTAACTGATTTTAAAAATTGAATTCATTCTAAATATGGAAAAGTTCTGAGGAATCTTATGAACTTTTAAGTGCATGAAATTGCTTCCATTCACTGTACAATCAGAAAAAAATGTTCAATGGAGTCAGGATTCAAATGATGTTCTAATTATGTTGGGAACTGTTGGGGTGGGAAATGACTAATGATGGCAGTAACAAAACCAACATGAGAAAATCAGACACGATCAGTATTTATGGGGAGATTATTCTATTATCCAGTTTACTAATGGGACAAAACAGGGGCTATTAAAACTGACCCTTACCCTATTGCATAATCATCATACATCAGTCAAACCAGCTTCCTTTAACAAAGAAACAAGGTTAAAGTTAATATACCATTTAATAACATGAGAAGATGAGGCATTTCTTTAACTGCTAGTCGCAATTAGATGTTTCAGTAAATCATTCACCATAATCTGAAATGCATTCATAAAGTAAGCAAGAAAAATGGGTCCTTTTTATAACTCCTTTGTAGAGTTCTGACATGCAGACAAACCAAGGAGAATGAAGCCATGTGGAGTCCCAAATCCTTTTGTGCTCTGCCTACTCACCCTGGAGAGAAAGGCTGGGACAGAGTCACCCCCCAAAGCAAAGAGTTTCGCAGGGCTTTTACTGATTCTCTCCATAATGGCTATTGATTCCACAGAAGCTCTACAATCCCCATGTAATCCTTGCCTGTAAAATATGGATTTCAACTAAATAACACAGAGAACAAGTTTGGATCTTCTATCTTGCTGGTGATGTGCTGCTTTTTGATAAGAGCCTACCAACAGAATAAATTCAAGGGGAATGTGCCACATGATAACTTTGTAAATATAAAGATTTGCTGTGGTACACTAGAAAGGGCTCTGGATTGGGAGCCAGAATACTGGAGTTCTAATCCAGGACCCATCACTGTGGGACACTGGACAAGTTATTTTGTCTCTGGATCTTGATTTCCTCATCTGTAAAATGGGTATATTAGACCAGAAAGCCATTGAGGTTTTTTTGAACCCTGAAGTATGTGAAGCTATGAACTCTCCATGAGTATTAATATTGCTAAATACCAAACAGAAATGCACCCTGTACTTAAGCTCCACGCTACTTTCTCATTGTGTTGTCAGCGACCCAAGAAACTGACCAAGAAGTATATTGGAAAGAGTCCTGGGTTAGAAGTCAAAGGACATACTTTGGAAACCCAGCTTTGCTATCCTGTGGAATTTTAGGCAACTGACAACCCCACAAGGTGTCTCTCCCCTCTTCTATAAAATGAAAGGGTTCAACACAAGGCCTCTGAGGCAGCTTGAGACAGCAGATAAAGTGTCTGACTTGGAGGTAGGAAGACCTGTTTCCAAATCCTCCTTCAGATACTAGCTGTGTGATTCTGGGCAAGTCCCTTAACGTCTTCTTTCTGTAAAGTGAAAGGTTGGGCTCAATACCCCCTAATGTCTCTTCTAGTTCTTGACCTAGAATTCTGTGATCTTCAATCTATCAATCAAGGGTATCTATCCATACCCTTCTCAATAACATAATTATCTTGTGTTATATAACTCCAAGAATTCTCAGGGATTTCCCATCTATCCCTTACTTAGAAGTCTTCATTTCAGGCAATATCTGTGCTTGAAAATTTCTCTTCTCCCACTCCCCAATCCAAATTTGCTTCATTGTCCCTTTAAGTTCTAAATGTTGTGATCCTATTTTTATGCCATACTCTTCCTTCTCTGAAGTACTAAAAGATATCCTTGCCCCCCTTTTAACCACTTGCTATGTCCAGTTAAGAGATTTCTTATGAAGAAATATGCCATTGGTCCTCATCTTGCCCATTAGCTCAGGTAATTACTGTTCACAGCCAACAACTCTCCCAGTTAGATAACTGTCTGCTGCCACTTGAAAAAACAAGAGTTCCCTTAGAGAGTAATGACACCAGCAGCAGTGGGACATGTCCAGCTGTCCCGCTGAAAGGATTTAGAAGGAGCAGGTAGTTTTCTGGCTTCATGCTGGCAGGATTTTGTTTTAGAGGAGCACTCCATCAGGAGTCTAAGTACTGCAAATTGCAGGGGGAGGGAACTTGAGGCCTCGAGGCCACATGTGGCCCCTCTAGGTCCTCAGGTGTGGCCTTTTGACTGAGTCCAAGTATTATAGAACAAATCATTTTATTAAGAGGATTTGTTCTATGAAGTTTGGATTCAGTCAGAGGGCCACACTTGAGGACCTAGAGGCCACATGTGGCCTCCCAGACACAGGTTCCCCAGACCTGGATAAATTCTGAGGGGAACTCTCAGGTTTTTGGTTATCCCAGTGGGGTACCCATCAGACTGGCCCAGTAGTTCAGAATCTCAGTTTGAAGTGGGCTCAGAGATCATCAAATTTAACCCATACTTGAACAGGAATGTCCTCCAGCCACAGCACCAGTAAATTTCACCATCCAGCCTTTGTTAAAGTCAGCTGGCGAAAGGAAGAAACTCACTAATTGTCAAGGAACCCTCTTCTACTTTTGGACAGCTATAAGTGTTACAAAATTCATAAGATTTAGAGATGGATGAAATCTTAGAAGCCACTAAGCCCAACACCCCCACCCTCACTTATTTTACAAATATAGAACCTGAAGCTAAAAGAGTTTCAGTGGCATGCCCAGGGTCACACAGCTAGGAAGTGTCTGAGTCAGGATTTGGACTCAGGTCTTCCTGACTTGACACTCTATGCCCTAATCATCATTTCAAAATGCTTCCCAGAATAGCTGGACCATTTCATTACTCTTCCAACAAAATATCAGAGTGCCTGCTTTCCATGGCTCCAGCAAATTTGACTATTCCATTTTCTGTTGTCTTTCTCGATTTTCTCTACATTTCTCTAGTCGATAGTAATCTAGGTCAATCTTCCATTTAATTGCTAATGGTTTGCAATTTTTTTCTCTTAAGAATTTTTTATTCACATCCTTTGGCCAGTTATCTATTGGGGGAACAGTTGCAGAACTTTGATGTTTGTGTTAGTTAATTCCTAGTATATTTTAGATATAATTTCTTTATCAGAAATATTTGATGCAAAGGTTTTTTTTCCCAATTGGGATTCCCTTCTTTTTCCAACTTGTATCATTTTGTTTGCACAAAAACAACTTATTATGTGTAGTCAAAACTGTCTGTTTTTCTTTGGTGAAAGAAATCTCTATCCTTGTTTATTTAAGAATGTTAATCCTAGCCATAGCTATAAAAAAGTACCCCCTTTAATTCTGTTATATTTATTTTAACGATGTGATCTTGTATGTTTAGGTTGAGAATATGTTTGGAGGGGAGTGCTAAGTGGTGCAGTGAATAGAACACTGGCCCTGGAGTCAGGAGAACCCGAGTTCAAATCTGGCCTCAGACACTTAACACAAAAAGTAGCCATGTGACCTTGGGCAAGTCACAACCCCAATTGCCCTCCAAAAAGCAAAAGAAAAAAGAAAGAAAATTTACTGAGGAGAATATATTTGGAACTTATTATAGTATAAGTCACAAGGTGCTGATCTAAACCTATCTTTGCCAAACTGCTTTCTGGTTTCCAAGTGGTAACTGACATTTATAGGAATGTAGCTACTTTAGGTACGTATACTACTTATGTACTTACTCACATTATTTATGTACCTCACAGAATTATTTCATTTCTTCCTCACAGCAGTCTTGTGAGGCAGGTGTTGTCATTTATCATCATCTTCATTTTATAGTCGAGGAAACTGAATTTGAGTGACGTTAAGTGACTTGCCCAGGGTCACACAGCTGGAGAATGCCTGAGTTAAGATTATGAACTCGTCTTCTTCTTTTATTTTTTTTTTTTTTTGCTTTTTGGAGGGCAATTGGGGTTAAGTAACTTGCCCAAGGTCACATGGCTAGATTTTTGTTTGTGTGTGCATTAAGTGTCTGAGGCCAGATCCGAACTCAGGTCCTTCTGACTCCAGGGCCAGAGCTCTACTCACTGCTCCACTAGCCACACCCTAGAACTCAAGTCTTCTTGACTCCAAAGCCAACACTCAATCTCCTATGGTCCCTAGCTGCCTTTAGGTTTAGCATTTCTTTCCAATTAGGAAGTCTTTTCCCGGCATTTTATGATGTGGGGTTTACCAAACACTAGGCTATTTCTGATCCAGACTTTTATTTTCACTTAGGCCAAATAGTTTGGGTGGCTGCTGACATAATTTGAAGTACAATTTCCTCCTATCATTCCTCCTATTTCTGCATTCTGGGACCAAACAGATAAAGATTTTAATCCCTTTTTATGGGGCTAACCCTCCAAATACCAAAAATAGCAGGAGATAGCCTCCAACTCTCCACACACAATGCCCTTCTTCTCTGGGCCTTCTCATCTCTAAATTGAAGATCCTGTGTCTTTCAGCAAAGCCTCATGTGGCCTGGTGTCTCAAAGTCCTTTATCACAATGATCATTCTTCCCTGGATGCTCTCTGACTTGCCAATGGCCTTCCTGAAATGTAGTACCAAAGGTATTCCGATCACTGCCCATGTGGTTGGACTAAGAGAGAGCCTGGAAGGGCTCTCACCATCCTTGCTTTGAACACAAGGCTTCTCAATACGATTCAGATTGCATTAGCCTTTTTGAGCTTCCATGTTGTCATACTGTTGACTCACTCTGTGCAATCAGATTGCCCATCTCTGACCTCATTCCTTTAATTCTCATCTTGAAACAGACTTCTACCTCTGCTCTGGTGAATGTCTCCTCCCTCTGGTCTACTCTACTCAGTTTCCCACATGCCCAGGGACTTCTGATTTTTAACAATACAGTCAATGCTTCTGGTCTGTCCCTGGGGAAAAGCCTATATGGCCTTGGGCAGATCTCTTCACATCTCTAGACCTCAGTTTCCTCATCTGTAAAATAAGAAGACTACCCTAGAACACTTTTCCTAGTGCTAAAATTCTATAATCCATAATCTAAAATAAATCTTAAATAGATATCCCTCATGTTTCTAAGAGTATAATAACATTTCTGATTAGGAAGGGACCTAAGAATACGTTTTGTCCAATCATACCCAAAGCACCAAATCTCCCTAAATATCCCAAACAATTGATCATCCCCTTTAGATGTAAATGCCTTCTATTTGCAGGGGCCTCAATCCCTCATAAGGAAACCCATTACATTTTTAAACAGCTCTGATGATTCCCTTTGTTGCCCACAAACTGTCATGTCAGAATAGAAGGAAGGGCTAAATGAAGGGTAGTGGGGAAGGGTTTGGATTTCAAGTTTCATTCTAGTGGCTTAAAGATGAATGATTTCCTAGCTTTACAATTTTTTTTTTGCTTTTTGGAGAGGAATTGGGGTTAAGTGACTTGCCCAAGGTCATATGGCTAGTTTTTTGTGTTAAGTGTCTGAGGCCAGACTTGAACCCAGATCCCCCTGACTCCAGGACCAGTGCTCCATTCACTGCGTCCCTAGCTTTACAATTTTTAAACTAAAGGAAAGATGGAGAAATGTTTTTGGAGTTCCTTTGGGATTTGTGTACTTGAAGAAAGTACTGCCATTGTGTCCCTAGTTGAAACTCAGAAGCCTTTCCACTAATTACAGAGAACAGAAGAAAATCAATTCATTGGGAATGTAAACTTGATGAGGACAGAGACTGTTCCTAATGGTTTTTCTTTTATTTGTTTTCATATCATCACAGTGCCATGTATATGGATGGTGTTAAATGACTTTTGAATTGAGTCTAAAGTCCATAATTATACACAGTTATTTTTCTTTTATTTAAAAAACAAGAATTGTTTTTTTTAACATCACCTACATACTTGGAAAAGATGTTTATAAAAGTTTTCTCTTTTCTGCCATTTAATTTTAATTTTTATGGTTGTTTAGTTATTTGTGCCTTTTATTTTTCAAATTATATTTTACTTCCTACCACACCTCCCTGTCAATTGAAAATTCTCTTATGACAAAAAAAATAGTTACTGTGGACACATCCAACATTGTTGGAAACATTTCACACCCATGGCTACACACCTTGCTACCTAAAATCACTAGTCCTCTCTTGCAATGTATTGGCAAACTTTTAACAACTTGCTCTCCATGGAAAAACATATACACAACACACTTTGAGGCTTAATCTGTAGTCACTTTCTTAAGTCTAAACAACCAACAAAACAATAAATCAAGCCATGATTTGTAACGTTTACCCATTTCTAAGGTGTAAATGTTCATGTTGCCAATCAGCTTTCCAGAAAATCCCTGATCCTATAGAACCAATAGTAGTCATTTTATTTAGTCTCAGCTCAGCTCCTTTTATTGATACCTCCATTTGACTTACTAAAATAATTTATACTGTTTTCCCCATTCTGCTTTTTTTTCTGTATCACTTTATCCAAGACTCCTCATATTCCCATGAATTCATACTATTAAATTTTCCCTATAGAGCAATAATATTCCATTACATTTATATCCCACCATTTGTTCAGCCATTACCAATCTATGTACACCTACTTTGTTTTCAGTTTCTTATTCTTGAAGAAAAAAAAAAGTTTTGCTCTGTATACATTGGTGTCCAGAGGGGCTTTATTTCTTTTTTTTTTTTTTTTTGCTTTTTGGAGGGCAATAGGGGTTAAGTAACTTGCCCAAGGTCACATGGCTAGGTTTTTTATTTGTGTGTGCGTTAAGTGTCTGAGGCCGGATCTGAACTCAGGTCCTTCTGACTCCAGAGCTGACGACGCTCTACTCACTGTGCCACCTAGCCGCCCCCAGGGGCTTTATTTCTATTGTTGACCTTACTGAATTCCATTTTCATGAGATGGATCATTAGGCCAGGAACAGTTTTGTCATGACTTGAGTTTAGTTTCAAACTTGTTTTCAGAGTGGTAGGGCCAATTCACTGCTCTGTCTTCCCACAGCCCCTCCAACATTTCCTATTTTCACATTTTATCATCTTTCCCAACCTCAGAGTTCTTTTAATTGGTTACTCCTGTTTATGAAAGAAGAAGACAACTTATTTTATAGGATTTCACAAATATACACATCTGACAGTTTTAAAATATGTTTTTTAAAGCCTTTGATATTACAATAGCCTTCTGAGTAAAACACAATATGAAGCAAACCACCAGCCCTTGGCTGCATTGGTGTAAACACAACAATCATCAGTGAGATTATTAATGTTTTGTTTTGTTTTTTTTTCTGACGCCAGCTCCATTGTAGTTCTGATATCCTGATTTCCTACAAGGGAAGATCAAAAGCCTAGTTCACATGATGCAGTAACTATAAAGTTCCATAAAAAGTGAAAGGAAATACATCTTCAGTGAGATTCCATCATCCCTTATTAATGCCATAATTGAGGGCTATAAATCTGTTTCTTATACAATTCATGCAATAAAATACTTAATGGATTGTGAATGACATGTTATAAAACTATGCATTAAGTATTGCAATTTATATTTAAATGTGCTTCAGACATCAATAAATGCTCTATAAATAGCAGGCTGTCTGAAGTCAAAAGACATAACCTTTCATTTACATCTTGCAGATTTGTTAGCAAAGTCATTAGATGATATGTCGCTAACACCAAATTGTTTTTGTATCTTGAATGGTAGAGATTTTTTTCATCTGAAATATTTTATAATTATCAAATCCTGAAGCCTGTTCCAACTGCAGCAGCTGCAGGGATTAACATTATCACTTGGGACCCCTCAGGCAAAGTCAGAATGTTCTTACCTACCCTGAAACCAACCCAGCTCCATTGGAAGTGGTTGTGTTTGACTCCAAATTGGTATTGTGTAAAAAAGTGTGCTTCTAGAGGAAGATTTCTATACCAGTTTTGATATTTACCTGTGTGACATTGGGCAAATCATTCTACCTCTCTTGCCCTCAATTTCCTCATATGTAAAGTGAGGACTTTGGACTACACGATAGTTCCTATCCAACTCTGGAATCTATGAACCTATGAAGCATAACATCATGGAAGAGAGGGCCTTGGAACCAATAATACCAAGTCAATATACCAACCTCTACTAGTTAAATGTCCATGTGGCAAGCCATTTAACCCTTTCAGTGACTGAAGTAATTTTCTTAAACTATAAGTTACACAGATGTTATTAATCTGTTTTGATAAATGGAATTCCCACCTTAAAAGTTCCCTGTACTGGGGCAGCTTAGGTGGTGCAGTGAATAGAGCATCCCCCCTGGAGTCAGGAGGACTTGAGTTCAAATCAGAGCTCAGACAATTGACACACTTACTAGCTGTGTGACCTTGGGGAAGTCATTTAACCCCAATTGCTTTGCCTTCCCCCCTCTTAAAAAAATCCTTTCCTGATCACTCCTCCCTTTGATCCTTCCAAATTGTCACTTGGGGTAGATCATTTTGTGACATCCAAGAATCTATTTTCATTTGCTATGAAATACTTGATATGAGCATTATTGAGTCAAGAGTTCTAAGGAGACATCATTATCCATGCCATCTTTTAACCAAGTACTGTGGCTCTAATGGAGGAGGGAGGAATCACTAGACCTAATAATCTACAGATCACAACTTCAGTTCTGTTCTCCTTATGTTATTGCAAAGTTGTGCAAGTGAGACAAAGCAAATAATTCAATTGAGTTTTACAGTAAACCTCACAACTCTTCTCATCTTTAAGAGACTTTTAATATTCAGTGTTTCCTTTTGCTGTGATAACATTTTATATAATCTGGCATTGAGTTCTAGAAATTTTGACATGTGGTATTTAATTCTTCACCATGAAACTATACTTTTATTATATTGGATATTAAGCATACTTTTTATCGAGTCTATTTTTCCAAATCTTCTTGTTTTGTTGTTTTCAGTCATGTTGGACTCTTTGTGACCCTTTTTTTGTGCAGAGAGCTTCTTGGCAAAAACAATGGAGTGGTTTGTCATTTCCTTCTCTAGCTCATTTTACAAATGATGAAACTGAGGTAAACAGATAATAAGTATGTGGCTGTATCTGAATTCAGAACTTCCTGACTTCAGGCCCAGCACTCTATCCAATGAGTCACCTGGCTGCCTTTTCCAAGTCTAGCCTTGATTATATCTCTTAAGTTTTCAATGGAATTTCAATCAGGGCTAGGTCTGAGGTCACTGAATCATGTTTCTCTTCATCTCTTGTATAAATTTTTTAACATTTTGTGTCATTTAGTATGTGGAAAATCTGCTATTCCAGAAGAATTCTACTTCTGAGCATATCTAGTCCAAATAACCAGCTGATTTTGCGAGCAGCTCTGAATGCCATAATCTTATGCTAATTCATAATTCACTTGTATCTGGTATATTTAATATTCCCTTAACCAATGGAAGGGACAGCCTTATAGAAGGGGAGGTGCCAAATGAGTGCAAACAATATGCCAAGAGGTTCTTAGGCTATAAAGTTAGGAGATACCTGTGTGTCCATGTACAAAAGATACACTAGAAAGAAGAATCAAACTACATACAAGATATCTGACTATGTATAACATATTGATACAATAAAATATGGAAGACAGCTGTGGAAGAAGACAGGTATATGCCTAAGCAACTGTTTTTATAAGAACATGTATGCAATCTATCATTCTAAAAGTTATTGATCTCTTTTTGTGATAAAGGAAACCTATCTATTTCCTATTCACCAAAAATAAGTGCTTTAAACATGCAAGAGGTATAAATGAGTATTGACAGACAAAATTTAACAGCAATAATACAAATACTGTTATACTCACTTGATATGTCAATACTTAAATATTAACTTATGACATACTTTTTAGGTCTGCTAAATAATGCCAATCGCTTCTTGAGAAAGCATGGGCATTCCTGATTTCACTAACATGCCAAGAAACTTCTTCAGCCTGGAAGTTCACCCTAACCTTGGAATTTACATATTGGAAATCCACTCTGTCCCTGCAGCATGTCCCTCTCATTGGACAGTTCCTCACAGAAACTCCATTTTAAGTGGGGACTCAATGTATTCTTCTCCAGGCTGTACTCTAGAGTTTCTCTATTATGCTTCTAGTCAATTAACTCTCCACCTTTTCAAATTCCTTGTGTTCTCTTATCTTCGCCCATTAGAATTTAAACTTCTCTCTGGCTGTCTTTGCATTCTCCACCCTTAGCATCTTGTAAGCACTTAATAAAAGATTATTGACTTATTCCCCAATTGATAAATGGTCATAGTATATGAACAGGCAGTTTTCAGAGAAAGAAATTAGAGATATTGGAGGGTGGAGCCAAGAAGGCAGAATAGAAACAGCACATCCAAGCCACTCTACCCCCAGATTACCTCCAAACTATATAAAAGGGGACTCTGAACAACTTCTGGAGCCCCAGCACCCACACAACAACACAGAGAAGCTAACCTTCCGCTGAGGACAGCCCAGCAGCCCTGCAGGAAGGACCAGCACAGCGGTCTGGGAGCCAGCAGCGCAACACACAGAGCGGGGAGCCAAGCACAGGTCTGCCTGAGTCACGGTTTTAGCCCCAGGGCGGCCGGGCCAGCAGCTGGCTGGAGGGACCCCAAAACACCAGCAGCTATGGCGATTGCAGAATTATCAACATAGACATGCCTAGGACAAAGTGAGAGGTTAGTGCCCTATGGACTTTGGGACCAGTATTTGGGGAATGCGTCAGCTTCCTCCCCTGGGGGCTAGAAGCTGCTGAGGAGACACACCATTTTGTAGTTTTCAGAGGCAGCTCCAGCTCCTGGCCTGCGAACTGTAGGGACATCCAACGATCAGTCTTGGGGGGTAATCACTCTTGCTTTAACCTCCCTGGATCTGGATTGTGATCTGGGGTGGAGGTCATGGGTGGGTTTCCAGCTTGCCAGAAACAGAAGTTGCCCCCCACAAGTTCAGGATGAAAATTCCCCTATCTGGCGGCAAAGACATACTATGGCAACAAGCCCAAAAGTCAAGTAATTAAGTGGCAACATGCCAAGGCAAAGGAAACAAATTAAACAGAAAAATGCAACCCTAGACTCCTACTTTGGGGGCAAAGAGGGTTGAAGCATAGGGGAAGAGGACTGTGAGGTCAGAAGTCCTGCTCCAAAAGCCCCAGGGGAAAACATGAGTGTGTTGCAGGCCATAGAGGACCTTAAGAAGGACTTTAAAAATCAAATAAGAGAAGTGGAGGAAAAATTAGAAAGAGAAATGAGAAGGATGCAGGAAAAGTATGACATGAGGGTCAACACCACTGAGGAAAACAACACCTTAAAAAATAGACTAACTCAAATGGCAAAGGAGGCCCAAAAAGGCAATGAGGAGAAGAATGCCTTAAAAAGTCGAATTTGCCAGATGGAAAAAGAATCTCAAAAGCTCACTGAGGAGATCCATTCCTTCAAAGTTAGACTAGAACAAATGGAAGCTAATGACTTTATGAGAAATCAAGATGCTGTTAAGCAGACCCAAACAAATGAAAGATTAGAAGGCAATGTGAAATATCTCATGGGAAAAACCACTGACCTGGAAAATAGATCCAGGAGAGACAATTTAAAAATTATTGGACTACCTGAAAGCCATGATCAAAGAAAGAATCTAGAAATCACCCTTCAAGAAATTCTCAAGAAAAATTGCCCTGATGTTTTAGATCCAGAGGGCAAAATAGAGGTTGAAAGAATCCACAGATCACCTCCTGAAAAAGATCCCAAAAAGAAAACTCCCAGGAATATTATAGCCAGGTTCCAGAATCCCCAGATCAAGGAGAAAATACTCCAAGCAGCCAGGAAGAAACAATTTCAATATTGTGGAAACACAATCAGAATAGCCCAGGACCTGGCAGCTTCTACACTGAGGGATCAAAGGGCATGGAATTTGATATTCCACAGGGCAAAAGAGCTGGGAATGAACCCAAGGGTCACCTACCCAGCAAAACTGAGTATTTTGTTTCAGGGGAAAATATGGTCATTCAGTGGAATAGAGGGCTTTCAAGCATTCTTGAGGAAAAAACAAGAATTGAATAGAAAATTTGACATCCAGACACAAGCATCCAGATGCAAGAAGCAAGAGATGCCTGAGAAGGTAATCAGGGAAAAGAAATCAAAAGGAACCTATCAAAGTTGAATTATTTACATTCCTATATGGAAAAACAATAACTGTGACTGATGAAATCTTTCTCACTATGAAAATAATGGAAGAAGGGTGTATGGTCATATGAATACATATGTGAATGTGTGTGTATGTGGTTACAGTTATATATGGATAGAGGGCATAGGTTGAATTTGTTGGGAAGGGAGGATACTCAAGGGGTGAAATTATGAGTTGAGAGAGGAAATTGTCAAGAGGAGATGGGGAGAGACAGGGTAGGGTAAACTATCTCATGTAGAAGAAGCAAGGGGAAGTGGTTGCAAGGGAGGGGAAGAATAGGAAGGCAAAAAGGCAAAACCACATTCTCATTGAATTTGGTTCAGGGAGAGAATGACATACATACTAAATGGGATATCTCAACCTACAGCAGAATAGGGGGAAGGGGGATGAGAGGAGGGATGATGGATGGGAGGGCATCCCTGGGGGGAGGGGAGGTTGGAAGTGCCCACTATAAAAGAGGGACAGGATCAAGTAGGGAATGGACCAAGTGGGGGCGGATGAGTGGGAGGGAATTACAAGTAGCCTTGCACAATATATATACAATAATGTTTTGCATAGCTAGACATGTACAACATACACTGAATTACTTATCTCCCCAGAGGGAATGGGTGACAAGGGAGGAAGAAATGGATCTGAAATTTGAGGTCTCAACATTAAATGTTTCAAATATATATAAATACTATTATTAATACTCTTTTGCTTATAATTGGGAGATAAGATGTACAGGCATTTGGACACAAAGATTCACCTTCCTCTAATGGAAAAGTCGAAGGGGCTATGGGAGAAGATATGGGAGAGAGCAGATTGGAGGAAGCGATATCTTGTGGGACTGCTATTCTGGGAGGATGGGTAGGGGAAAAACAGGGGGGGGGAGGGGAAATGATTGTAACTCAAAATCTGGCGGAAATGAATGATGTAAAACAGAAGTTAATAAAGCATTTGTTTAAAAATAAAACAAAACAAAAAAAAAAGAAATTAGAGATATCTGTAAGCATATGAAGAAATGCTCTAAATCACTATTGATTAGAGAAATGCAAATCAAAACAACTCTGAGGCACCACATCTCTCCAGTCAGATTGGCTAAGATTACAAAACAGGAAAATGTTAAATGCTGGAGAGGATGTGGGCAAATTGGAACACTAATGCATTGCTGCTAGAGTTGTGAACTTATCCAACCATTCTGGAGAACAATCTGGAATTATGCCCAAAGGGCTATAAATAATTTCATACCCTTTGACCCAACAATACCACTTCTAGAGTTATATCCCAAAGAGATCATAGAAGTGGGAGGAAGACCCATATGTACAAAAATATTTATAGCAGCTCTTTTCGTGGTTGAAAAGAATTGGAGGGGCGGCTAGGTGGCGCAGTGAATAGAGCGCCGGCCCTGGAATCAGAAGGACCTGAGTTCGGAGCCAGCCTCCGACACTTAATCCACACAAAAAACAAAAACCTAGCCGTGTAACCTTGGGCAAGTTACTTAACCCCAATTGCCCTAAAGGGGCGGCTAGGTGGCGCAGTGAGTAAGAGCGTCGGCCTCAGAGTTTGGATGACCCGAGATCAGATCTGGCCTCAGAAAATGAGCACCCACGCATAAATAATGACTAGCCATGTAACCTTGAGCAAGTTACTTAACCCCAATTGCTTTAAAAAAAAAAAAAGAAAGAAAAAAAAAGAATTGGAAATTAAAGGGGTGCCCATCAATTGGGGAATGGCTAAAGAAGTTGTGGTATATGTGTGTAATGGAATACTATTGTGCTATAAGAAATGAGGAGACAGACTTCATATTTACCTGGAGAGGCTTATACAAACTGATGCTGAGTGAGAAGAGCAGAACGAGGAGAAATTTGTACACAATTATGGACACATCGTATGTGTGATGACCAGCTATGACAGACTGGACTCTTCTCAGCAATGCAGTGATATAAGTCAATCCCAAAAGACTCATGAAGGAGAGAGATGCAACATCCAGAGAAATAACTAGAAAGAACTGAGTTTGAATCCTGATGGAAGCAAACTACTTGATCTTTTTCTTTTCATTGTTTGTTTGTTTTTATTTCCTCTTTACCATTTTTCATCCCATCTAGTACAATCAGCCTTTGTAACTTGACTAATGTCTATTGTGAAAGTATTTGCAGATCCTATACTGGACTATATGCTGTAGTGGGGAATGGGGGGAGGGAGGGCAGGGAAATTTGAAACTCAAGGAACTATGGAATTGAATCTTGTAAGCTAAAAATAAACAAATAAATTAAATTTTAAAAAAAGATTATTGACTTGACTTAAATTTGACCATGGCCGAAGCATGAGACTTGACCCACATAAGATAATATCTAACATTTAAAGTATGTTATACAGACCACCAGATCTTACATAAATCCATTTCATCTTGTTTATGTCATATTCTGACCAAGGGGAGGTCAATATGTGTAAATCATTAGATATGTACTGGGAGAAGGAAAGTACAATCTCCCACAACAGAAAGTGGTTCTGAGGCAGACAAACAGCAGAAGACCAGGCTAATTCAGTAAGTAGTATCAGGAACAGGGAGAGAATAAACTAAGGCCAACTCCTCTGTCCCTTCACTCATACAACACCAGTGACTGCACAAGATCAGGAGAGTCAAGGCCATTGTTGGTATGAAGTCACCACAGTGGCAGCTCTCTATGCCTTCTCAAACTCTCCTCTCTCAGACTGAAACTGACAGCTGACTCTTGTGTGATTACTGGTGCTGTGTGAGTGAAGGACAAAGGAGTTGGCCAATGAGCTAGCACTCTAGCACTCAGCATTGAGGTTCCTTTTTACCCACTCTTGCTACCTAGACTAACCTGTTTCCTTCAAAGAACTGCCATTAGTTGCTTTCCTGTCTAGTCATATCCACAGTGCCAAATAGTCAAGAGGGAATTTTCTCACAATAGCCACAGCCCCCAAGTCTCTGTCTTCCTATCAGCCCTGTAACTTTCAGAATGTCAAAATCTATGTCCACCCCACAAGGTTCAACCTATGATATTTAATTATAAAGCCACACTTCTCACTATACGTACTCCCTCTCCACCCTTGTAAGTGCTGAACCCCATTGCTCACAAAGGTTACTCCCATTCTGTGTTAGTCCTCAGTCCCTCCTCTGCCATCATGTGATCTTCTTTGTTGATGTCACTGGGTTGTTATACTCTTGTTTTCTTCCACCCTTTTTCTATACCTTTTGATTTCCCATTTTGGTTTTCTCTTGTGCCCTTTGAACATCTCTTTGATAAAATTCCATCTTCTTTCCTTCATATTTGTGATGACCTTTTTTGTACTCTATCACTTTCCCGTCTTATATCCACTGTCCTTCATTGTTTGGTCTACTGTCTTGGTTCTCTGACATAGCCTTCTACAGTAACAGCTTTCTGTCCCCATGTTTGATCATTTGATCTGTTTTCCTCTACAGGAGGTATAAAGAACACTTTGAGAATCTCTATTCCTCTCCCTGTTGCCAGTGCCTGGTTATTAACAAATCTAAAGGTTAAATATCAGTCTTGAAAAAGTCCCTCAATCAACTGATGAAATTCAAATGAAAAGCCATTGGATGAAGAAAATTGACTCAACTGGATGATTGACAGATCATCCATGCCCTTGTTGGCTTTTAAAAAGCAAGACTCCCCTCTGAGAGTCAAGAGGGTCAGCTAAGTAGGAAGAAGTCAGTTTAAGGATCTGCTCTTTACCTCTTCTCTTGTGAGATAATAATTGTAAAGTGTAAAGAGCACAGTGCCTGGCACAAAGTAAGTGCTATAGAAATGTCACCTGAGGGTGGGGCAGAGCCAAGATGGAGGAGTAGAAACAGCACTTCCAAGGTGCTCTCCCCCACACCACTTCCAAACCATGTAAAAGGTGGCCTCTGAACAACTTCTGGAGCTCCAGCACCCACAGAATGACACAGAGAAGCTAACCTCCCGCTGAGGACAGCCTGACAGCCTGGCAGGTAATGGCCAGTGCAGCGCCCTGGGAGCAGCCAGAGCAGTGCTCTGGGAGCCGAGCCCAAGCCCACATAAGCCGCAGTTTTAGCCCCAGGGCAACCGGGCTAGCAGCTGGCTGGAGGGACCCCAGAACCCCAGCAGCTGTGGCAATTCCAGAATTGTCAACACAGATATGCCTGGGACAAAGAGAGAGGTTAGTGCCCTATGGACTTTGGGACCAGTATTTGGGGAATACATCAGGCTTCCTTCCCTGGGGGCAAGAAGGCACTGAGGAGACACAGCACAGACACCATTTTGCAGCTTCAGTGGCAGCTTCAGCTCCTAGTCTGCGAACTGTAGGGAGATCCAGCGATCAGCCTTGGGGGTAATCGCTCTTGCTTTAACCTCCCTGGATCTGGATTGTGGTCTGGGGTGGAGGTCTGGGGTGGGTATCCAGCTTGCCAGAGCATGTAGAGGCTTCACAGAGGCCACCCAACTAATACCTCCGGAAGTTGTGAAGACCCCAACGTTTGGGACTGAAGCTCCCCTGTCTGGTGGCAGAGTCCTACTGTGGCAACAAGCCCCAAAAGTAAAGTAAGTGAGTAGCAACATGTGTAGGCAAAGGAAACAAAATAAACATAAAAATGCAACATTAACCCCAATTAACCCCAATTGCCCTGCCTTCTCCCCTCAAAAAAAAATAAAAGCAATCTATGTTTGGGGTGGCTAGGTGGCACAGTGAATAGAGCACCAGTCCTATAGTCAAGAGGACCTGAGTTCAAATCTGGCCTTATACACTTAACACTAGCAGTGTGACTTTGGGCAAGTCACTTAGCCCCAACTGCCCTGCCTTCCCCCTCCAAAAAACAAAGCCCAAAAAAAAAAATAGATGTCAGTCCAATGGAGCAAAGCCCAACATCAGAGTTCAATTGAGTTGTTGAGAGGAGGGAGAACCAAAGCCTGGGGTAAGACCTTGTTGCTCAGGAAACTGGAGACCTCAGAACTAAGACTCTAGAAGCGGAATAAGAAAGTCCTCCACTGATTCCAGGGTAAGGGTCTAATTTCTTTCAAAGAAAAAAAGAAAGCATAGTACAATAAGTGTCCCAGGTGAGTGTTTCAGCAGATTCGGAAGTTAGAAATGGTGAGGACTATAAGGAAGCAGTGAAACAGCATCCATCAGAGAACTGGAGGCCAAGATCAGTGGGAGGAGCATGGGGTAATCAGTGCATCAGAGGAATGAGCTACCCCTCTTCCCACTGGCCTTGGCCACTGTCCCCTATTCATGTGCCTCCTCTCCCCTGCTGAACTCCATGTGTTTTACTATTTTCACTGACCCTTCTGTGGATGTCCCAGGTTCACACATGAGAGTTTTGCTGCTATTGTTCTTATAACACTATTTCAGTAAATGTCTCAGAGATGACTTGTGGGATAAAACAGGTCTTAACAGTGCCTGGCATATAGTGGGTGCTTAATAAATGTTTGCTTCCTTTTTTTCTTCTTTCCTCCCTTCCTTCCTTTGAGCTACTTGTGTCCTGCAGCCACCCAGAGACAAGGTAAGCACACCAATGGGGCTAGTCAGATATGGTTTTGGAGAGTGGACTCGGGGGGTACCTGGAAACTGGAATAATCATCTTCAGCAGGAATCCAATCCAGGAATTAAAGAAGAGCTGGGAAGCATAATGATTGGGATTATTTGTGTTCATACCTCTTTTTCTGGGATTATGAATAGCTCTGTGGCTCTCTTTTTAGCCTTCTGGATTATTGTCTATTTGCCCAAGTAAATCCAACAATTTCAATCCAGATTTAAGAAGAGAAATAAATCTTCTCTTTTTCCATATAATTTCTCCATTATTTGTCCACCCCTCATTTCCTCTAACCTCTCTTTTATGGTCAATCATGAGAGTAAACTGAATTTAAAGGAGCTATTAAAGATGCTTTGAAGAAAGTACAGTATATAAAAGTGAAAGATGCCTAAATATGAGAGACTTCTGCTAGGCTCTGGATTTCATTAAGATAGAATGATAGGTTACAAATTTCCATGGAGACCATTTGGTTGTTCGTAAACTTGATCAGCAACAGTGCAACCTTCAGATGAAGTTATTTGCTAACAGTGATCCACCAAAAAGAAAAGTCATTGCTTCAGGGTCAGTTACTGCCTTTGGGGCTGGCCTCTGTGAGGGGGGCAGGAGAGGGGGGTGCAAGGGACAGAAGGTGACATAGCCAAAAGTTGTCTTTAGTGCCCATCTAACTCAAGAAAAAGCATCGGGTTGTATTTGGCAACACCCCAGGCCAGTGTCTTCCTGGCCATTTCTCCCCCAGGGTCTTCTCACTCTGAACACACTCCTTGACAAGACTAGAGCTCAGCTAAACTCAATTAAGATGCATTAAGTTATGCAATCAAATCTTATTTATCAAGCCCTATGGATAAAAAGACAACAGAAAACAGTCCCTGCACTCAACAAACTTACATCTGAGAATTGGCAGTGCCCTGGTCCCAGCTTTACTAAGGCAGCATTTATATACTACCTGCTATGTGCCAGGCACTTTACTAATCACTTAACAAATGTTAGATCTCATCCTCACAATGATGTTAGCATTATCCTTATTGTACAGCTGAGGAAGTTGGAAGAGCTGGAGAGCTAGAGAAGAAGGTGGCAAACCACCCCAATATCTTTTCCAGGAGCACCCCAAATGTGGTCAGAAAGAGTCAGGCGCGACTGAAAAACAACTACACTGAACAGCTGAGAAAATGGGGGCAGACAGGCGTTAAGTGACTTGCTCAGGGTCACATAGCTAATAAGTTTCTGAGGTCAAATTTGAACTCAGGTCTTCTTGAATCGAGTCCCAGAGAGCTTTCACCCGTACTACCTAGTTACCTCTGCACCAAGATCTATGTGTGAGATCTTTCCTAAACCCTCCTGTCTAATCAAAAATGACCTGGCCAGCACTGTTCCCATTTTCATTAGGACCTACTAGGCCAATAAACTTCATCTGATAAACCAGCCTCAGGAACTAATGACTGATAATAGATTAAAATGCTACCCCTCCCAGAGAACACATTGGCCTTTCACCTGAGGCCTTCCATATCTAGTTGAAAAAAGTGGCTAATTATAGAAATATCAGGTACTACAGTGGACCAGTGGAACAAGACACTATCAAAACCTGTTCAGATTAGTCTGTGAGGCAGCAGTGGGCCAAAGAGGAAAAAGTCTTGCCTTTTGAGTGGCTCCCTATCAAATTCCCATCTCCATGATATTCGAATAAAAGGAGACCAGGCCCATCTCTGCAAATGCCAATTGGGCAGGCATTCCTGGGGCTATGCCAGCGGTCTTGCCTGTGCCTGCTGGAAGGAGTAAGTTCATATTTTTGTGATTATACCTTCTCAAGTAAATATTTCTGTGCAAAAGCTAATCTATTCATGGCTAAATGGAACTGGAATGCAGAAGGCCTCACACACAAATGGTGTGTAACACCATTGGTGGGGGCTAAAGCCATTTGCAAATAGCCTAGAGATCCCTACCCTGATTCTCTTAAGGGTCCCAGAGAACAGGGGGAGGGGGTAGAGAAAAGTGAAATCTAACCTACATGGCCTTCAGGAAATGTTGGCTAATGAAACAAAACCTGGGTCAGTTGTAATCACTATAAGAATTTTCTGTGATGATATCTTTTTAAATCTTATTTAATTTTTAATTTATGAAATAAAAACTTTCTCTTCACAAACATTCATCTCACAAACAGCATGAAAATCAGAAAACTATGATCATATTTTCTTAAGGACTTTATGGATTGACATATAGTGAAAAATGTGGTCCTGAAGAGACCTTCCTCCCACTTGGAATGTGATAGCAGGGAGAGAAAGCCATAGTTGACAGGTATGTAAAAGGAGCCTTTTGGCAGAGCTGTGATTAAGGACATTTTAATGGGGGCAAAAAGGGTTTGTGAGATGAGAGATCCCACCTTCGGGCGGAGGCCTTTGCTAGTTGTCCCACCCTCTCCCCCCATAGGCAGCACCTTCCATCTACTCTGCATATACCTTGTACATAATTAGTTGTTTGAATGTTGTCTCCCAAACATTAGAATGTGAGCCGTGTGAAGGCAGTAATGGTTTTGCCTTTCTTCACATCTGACCCCAAGTCCTACCTATCACATAGTAAGGCTTATTGACAGACTGGCCAAGACTGTCTGACAGACAGCTGACGCTATGGCATCAGAAGTGCTGGTCCTACATTTACTCTTAAGTGAATTGCATGTGGGTCCTCTAGGCAATAAGATCATGGGATTTGTAGCCTAGGAGCAGGTGCTCAATGGCAGCAACTGGGCACTGGGACAGTACCTCCTCCCACCAAATAGTTGCAAAGCCCCTGGAGCAAAGTTCCCTTTATCCTATGCTAGGGTAACCTGGGCCCAAGCTTGCCTAACGTGGAGGCCATTGTGTCCTCTACCATGAGGGTGGGGGAATCTAATACCTTTTATTGGCTACCTATAACATTTTAAAAGTTTGAGAGATATGGTTTCTGAGGAATTCCATTATTTTATTAATAAGGCTAACATGTTTATTAATAAAACAAAGTCAGTGATATTCTCGAATGGCAAATACCTCTCATGGTGGTGAGCTCACAGTTTATAAGCTTTTCAAAGTGCAGGTGTTCCTGAGGGTGTCAATCAACTCTGATTGGCTAACAATTAATGAGAAAATGAATATTACAATGAGAGGGTGGGCTATATCACAGTGAAGGTCTTGGGGTACATGACTTGGACCACACAAATCTTGGCCAAAGAAACTTAGCAATTTCCATATCAACTGCCTGACAAAATGGAGAAACAACATTTTCCCAGTATAAACACAATGAATAGGAATGTGTTTGTTAGCCCAAACTTAGAATTTCTTTTGCTGTCTGATTAGATCTTTGCCTGAGTAAATCTTTGAGAAAGATTTCCCACATTGGTTGATTTCTGGATGAGGAAGTAGAAAAGGGGAGAAACCTTGGTTCCAATACAATAATTACTTATTAAATACAAGAGAGAAATAATCATTTCTCTCATGGCTATGACTTTAAAACTCTCAAGACTAAGCCATTCATCCTTTTTCTGCTGCTGTTTTTCCACCTGTTTTCTAGTCACTCTTGCCTGCATCCTGCAAAGGGTAAAGATCTCAGTGCACCCACAGTAAGGACTCCACAAATTAAATCAGTGAGAGGGGTAGGACTTTTCTTTCCCTGCACACCCCCCTCACTCACTCTCTCTCTCTCTCTCTCTCTCTCTCTCTCTCTCTCTCTCTTTCTCTCTCTCTCTCTCTCGCTTTTATTCAAGCTCTGAGAAACGAGAGTAGGGGTGTTTATTTCTGATTTGTGCCGTTTGTCCTTCCTCATTCTCGGTGCTGGAGGTGATCCTCATGGGACTGAGGAGTTCAAACTATGGTGACCTTGGAGCCAGGATTACAGGTGGGATGATGGGACCAATGGAAGTCCTGAGAAGCTGGGGTGCTTGGAATTTAAACCTGAGGGGGAATTTGGACTTGAATCAGAGGTTTTACCCTAAAGAAACCAAGCTAAACAATGAACCCTATCCCTTTTCCCTTCCCAGTGATGGAGGTGGTATGGGGAGAAATATTGCACATCTTATGTGCTGGAAGGAGTAAATTTATGTATTTGTGACTATAGCTTCTCAAGTAAATGATTCTGTATAAAAGCTAATCTGACTGTTAGTGGCAATGGAGTGCATGGGACTCACACACACACACACACACACACAATTGGGAAAACACCATGGATGAGGGCTAAAGTCATTTGCAAAGAGCCTAGAGACACCATCATTGCCTTAATGGTACCAGAGAACCCTGGGGGGAAAGGAATGAAATCTAACCTATATGGCCTTTGGGAAGTAGAGGTTTGCTAGGATAGTCTGTGTTATACTAGTTACATCTGAATTGTGGTGACCCTGAAATTATACTATGGTGTTTGGAGCACCTAGGTGGTGCAGTGAGTAAAGCATCAGCCCTGGAGTCAGGAGGACCTGAGTTGAAATGCAGCCTCAGACATTTGACACTTACTAGCTGTGTGACCTTGGACAAGTCACTTAACCCCAATTGCCTTGCCTTCCCCCCTCCAAATAAAAAAAAAAGAAATTATACTATATTGGCAGCTAACTGTTCTATCTATATCAAGGGTGGATTTTCTTTCTTCAAACTGCAAAACTACTTAGCATGCTCACTCTAAGCCACTTTCTGGCCTAATCTCTATGAACTAATAATCCTTCTTTAACAACCAAATAAGAAAAAAAAACAAAAAACAAACTCGGGAATGATGGCAATCTCACATTATTAGCTAACTCCTGGATAAAACAGCAGGCAGCTCTCTGAAGGGAGATCCAATGCTAAGATGATTGCTTATAAATCACTAAAATGAGTGGCTCATAATTTCCATAGTGTTTGAGAGGTTTAAATTCTTAATTTGAGCTAATTCATTCAGCTATGGCACTTAAGAAAATGGAATCACAGCAAAGGGATTTTCATCAAATGATAAGGAGATCAGAGAAAAAAAATGCTAACAGGTCAACAGAAATTATCTCAATGTCTGAGTGCCAAGCAAAGCCTTGGCCATAGCAGAAAGAGATAAAGGAAGGAGCTGAGATGAAGGAAGGTGCTGATGGACTGGGGATCAAGACAGAGCAAAGGACACCTGGAGCTAATCACATGTAGAACTGTGGGACTCACAGGGCTATTTTGATAGGAACAAGGTTAACACCCAACTAAAGATTAATTGTTATTTCCCTGGGAAATTTATTGAGGAAGGGAAATGTGAATATTAAGGGAGCAGGTACAGGGTTTGTTAGAGATTTATCATTACATGGTGATGGATGAAAGCCTTCCAAAGTGAATAATAGGATTTTAAAGTTGAGCATAAGGAGCATTAACTAGATCCCGGGCTGTTTTCTCATAAAAACTATGGCTGATATACAGGGGAGGGTTCTGCTTAAAGTATGGTGGCTAGAGGTCAGCAGGCTATTTCATTCTGAATTTCAAGGGTTTTATGTGTTATGGGGAAGGTCATCATTGGTCCATGGTCAGGATCTGAGTCGGGGTAGCTCAGGAATTCCAGTTATTTCTCTATGTCTCCATTACCTGAGTTCATGGGATCATGGATTCGTAGCTGAAAGGGACCTTGGAAGTTATGGGATTTTACTTCCTCATTTTGCAGGTGAGGAAAATTGTGTTGCAGAAAGGCTGAGTCTTGGCCACAATGTAGAGAGAGAATTCGAACCCAAGTCTTTCTAGTATTCTATTGACTATGCCACATAGCCTGACTCTAGTGATTTGTTTATTTTTCTAATCAAATTGTTCTTTATTCAACTTATCCAGTGCTGAATGGACTCTGACAGGATTGACTCGTGTTAGGTCATTTTATAAGAAACTGACGTAAGAACTCTAGGGAAATGTCTCAAAACTTTCTTTTGTACCATGAAGCCCTTTGGAAGTCTGGCAAAATCTACAAGCCCTTTCTTAGAATATTGTTTTTCTATATGCATGTAATAAAATAATGCAGTACAAAGGAAACCAAAGGTTTATGAAAACACAGGTTTAATATTTTTCCTGTCCAGTTTCACAGACCTCTTGATATCGATCCATGGACCTCAATGGTCTTGAGCCTCAGGTTAATGAGTACCTACATTAAGGGGCAGCTAGTTGGCTCAGTGAATAGAGCACCAGCCCTGGAGTTAGGAGGACTTGAGTTCCAATCCGACCTCAGACACTTAACACAAAATACTAGCCATGTGACCTTGGGCAAGTCACTTAACCCCAATTGCCCTACCTTCCCCCTCCAAAAAACAAACAAAAAAAAAGTACCTACATTAAGAGGTTATATAAGGACAAAGACACTAAAATACTCTTGGTTAAGCTGTGAATTGGTCCAGCCACTCTAGAAAGTGATCTGGAGCTTTGTCCCCAAATTCACTAAATTGTACTTACCCTTTGACCCATCACAACCACTGTTAAGTATATATTCTACTAAGGTCAGTGCAAAATGGAAATAATCCATCTGTACAACATCATTTAGAGCAATGTATTTTTATTGCAACCAATAATTGGGGAAAATGAGGGCCCATCAATTAAGGAACAACTGAACAAATCATAGTGTATGAATGGAAATCATAGTGTTGTGCTAAAAAATAATGAACACGAGGGATTCCAGGAAACATGGCTGTGCACAAAGGGCTTTAAATGACATGGTATTTATTGGACATTCACCCATAGGGGTCTGTCTGAAGCACCTCCTTGACCCAAAAGGTACCACTATTTCCCATCTCATATTCAGAAAAGTTCTCAGACTGAGGAAGAAGAAGTCACTGCCCTGGGAAAACCACCATCCTAAGAATGTATTCTCACCACTCTTAGGCATCATGGTTCCTTTTAAGGCCAAGAGCAGCTCACCCAACCAGGGCAAGAGCCAAAAGTAGCTTCCTTGAAGGTTGTCACATGAAGACACACCATATCAGCATAATTTCTTTATTCCTCTTGGTTGCAATGCATTCTATCAAATGCTTTTGACCTCAATCTAGCTCAAGTCAAATGCCTCCAGTGCCTTTATCCCTATCAATCTTCTCCCTTGAACCTCACATTGTTTTATACCTCCTCTCTGTGGCATTTAGATGTTACCATGTGGTAATTAGATATTAGCATACCTTAGTATATTATCTGGGTGTCTGATCCTCTAGTAAATGGTAAGCTCCATGAGGACAGGGATAATGTTTTATCTAAACCATAGATAATTCTCTCTCGGTGCCTAGCATAGCACTATTTTCCCAAATAGGCATTTAATAATGTTTATTGTGTAGGTGAATAAATGAATGAATAAATGCTGCCCTCCTCTGGTCTTTTCCAACATGTCCCAGGAACCTCTTCATCCTGCAAGGTAATTTCCCCCTTGGACCTTGGACCTTATCAAACCCCCTGGAAGATCCATTGAACCCTAGGCCTCACATCTCCTAGCTATTCTACCTGGGAGGCCTTCCCTTCCTCTGACTAGATAATGGACAGGGGAGAGCTCTTGCAGGACTTTCATTTAATGATCATGCCAGTCCAATCATCTCTTCATTTCTTATCTCCTTGAATTCCTCTGGATTTTTCTATGTTGTCTTCTAACAAGCTTCTTAAGGGCAGAGACAGTTCTTTGTTTTCTTTGTATCGCTTGAACATAGTACGTGATTAATAAATATTTACTGACTGACTATCTGATAGTGTACTTTTACTGAGGACATTTTCCTCCCATGAAGCTCCATTCTATCCTCCATTCCCCACTGGCCATTCCAAATTCCATCTCCAATAGTAGCAAGCTGATTAGTGCAAGTTCACACCATCTAGGTGCTCCCATACCTATAGAGATGCCCTGCAGATGTGCTCTTACCATACCATCTGTACATATTGACAGGTAAGTGGCATATGGGGCTGGATGCTAAGAGGCCTGAGTTGGAGGCCTACCTCAAGCATTTAGTAGCTATCACTTAATCTCTTTGAACCCTAGTTCCCTGGGCTATAAAATGGGAGTAATAATAACTGTCTCACTGGGTTTTCCACAATCTGGTGCCATAACACTAAGAACTTGAGAATTCTAACAAGTAATGCATTTTATAAAAATAGATCCTAAACTCTGTAATAAAAACAGTTCTGAAGGCAGTTAAAAGCAGTTCATGAAAGTAAAAGCAAAGAGTAGCCACCTTCAGGTTAAAAAGAGTAAACAACACAGTACCCCGGGGTCGGGAGCTCACAAGCATGCTCCTTGCATAAATGGCACACAGTTGGCCAATCCTCCTGGTGGCAAAATTAAGCCAAATCCCCCATGTCCGGAATAGCTTCCTTGCTCTCTCTATTCCAGGCTACAGTTATGAGAGTATGAGAAGGATCTTGGCCCACAGAAGGGCTGCTGTGAGGATGACATGAGAAAATAGATGTAAAGTCCTTTGTAAATAATAAGGCCATAAAGTTTGTAAGTTATGATGATGCCTTTCCACTCGTATTTCTATGGCCCTTTAATGTTTACTTAACACTTTACAAATATTATCCTCACAACAACCAGGGTAGGTAGATGCTATTATTTCACTCAGTTTACAGATGAGGAAACTGAGTCTCCAAGATATTATGGGAGTCTTCAGGGTAATATAACTACTGAGTATCTGATATACAGTCAAATCTGCACCCTTCTAACTCCAAATAAAGCATTCTACCGATGATACCACTGACAGATTATTTCAAGTATGGAAAGAGTGTGTATTTACATGTTGGACTGTGGGCCGGAGTCATATTGAGGGTCAAAAGACCAGTAGCCCTAGCATCTGAACTAAGTTTTGTAGAAAGGGTAGGGAATTGGCAACTTCGAACTTATACAAATGGAGGGGAGAATATGAGTCAGCAAGACTGAAGAAGACAGAAAACTCTGGGTTCCATTTGGAGAACAATGAATAATAGCCTGGGTTATCTAGAGCAGGGATGGGGAACCTGTGACCTCAAGGCCACATGAGGCCCTCTAGGTCCTCAAGTGTAGCCCTTTGACTAAATCAAAACTTTATAGAACAAATCCCCTTAATAAAAGGATTTGCTCTGTAAAACTTGGACTCAGTTGAAAGGCTGTGCTCAAGGACCTAGAAGGCCATAGGTTTTCCACCCCTGAATTCTAGAGCATAGGCTTCAAAATTTATAGCTGGAAGAGACTGCAGAGGACATCTCATCCAGATCTCTCATTGTACCAATGAGAAACTGAGGTGCAGAAAGATTACCAACTTGGTCGAAATGTCAGAACCAGAATTCAAACCCAGGACCTCAGAGTCCAGATCTAGCCCCCTTTCCACTGTACCACACTGCCCATCCTGGAAAGGAACAATGAGACAGAGGGCTGAAAAAAGCACCTAGAGGTCACATCATAGAGTGTCGTGGATTCAAAGATATTTGAAGTTTATTCAGCATGCAAGGGGAGTAACTGAGGTCTTTTGAGAAAGTAGGTTATGTTTGCAAAATATGAATGTTGGGTAGCTTTGTTTAGGACACTTTGGAGAGAGGATAGCCTAAAGGCAACACAACTGAAAATAATTGTTAAAAGGTCAGGATGAACTTTCCACTCTCTCTCCAAAGGGGTCTCTCTTTCCTCACTCCCCACCCCTGCCCCCCATTATTACCTTCATGTCCCAAAGCCAAGAACTTTGTATACTAGAACATACAATGGTCCTACAAATTGTTTAGAGGCTAAGCAAAAGGAACCTGAATTGGGTTCCATTCCATTCAAGAGTAGCCACCCTACAAATTTCTTTTACCTCAGTCTTGGCAGCCTCCAGACTACCTTCCTTCCAGCTCTAAATGAGTCATCTAAAGATCCTTCCACCTTTCAAATGACTTCCTTGGCAAAAAGGAAGAGCAAATCAGGAGCAGGAAAAAGAGGAACAAGATGAAAGGAGGGTGGGTTTGGTAAGAGCAAACTCCATTCTTTGTTCTCTGAATATACAAAATGATTAAAATGCCTCAAACCAGATGCTGAAGCCGGACCCCACATAGAGCATCCTTCAGACACTTAATGAGCATTTTTATCATTGGCATGAGAATCTTGTTCAGGAAGAGCTTCCTTTTATCTCAAAGGATGTTTAGCCTGCATATAAATGGACCAGTCAAGATGATCTAATTCATGACTTCCTCCACCCACCCCCTTGCCTGTCCACCCACCATCACCTTTGTGAATAGAACGTGGATTTCCTTCCAATTCTGTTATACAAGTTCACCATGAGACCATATAGTCTATATGAGTAATTACTGATCAGCCTGAAGAAAAGATGCTAAAATATCGCCACATCTTTATGCACTTTGGTTTGGACACATGAGCTGAATAAAAAATAGTTATCCTTTGTGTCCCTCTAGGTATATCCAACTTCTAAAATAAACGCAACTGAACATGACATTTTTCTCCCATACAATGTTCAAGCAGAAAACTTCCTTCTAGCTCATAATACCAAAATAGGCTCATAGATTTAGAGATGAAAGGGGCCTTGATGATTATCTGGTCTAATACTTTCATTTTGCCTATGAGGGTCCTGAGGCCCAAGGAAGATAGATGAGGGCCACACAGAGACACAATGAGAGAGTCAGATTTATAATCTTGGTCTCCCAATTTAAATGAGGGAATCACAACCAGAGAGGCATCATGACATGATGGTTAGAGGTTCAGTCTTGGAATCAGAATGACCTAGAAAAATCCTGTCTCTGGCACAATATAGCTGCATGACCGTGAGCAAGCTCTGTGACCTTTCCATTCCCCAGGCAACCCTCTGGGACTCTTAAATTATGTACAAGCTAGAGGGAGATCAGCACCTGGAAAGGAGATTGTTCCCCATATGGCTGAAATCACAGGTATAGACTTTTACCGGAAGTCTCCCCCAACCCCTCATAATTCTAATACTCTCCCTCTATTATCTCCTATTTATCCTATGATATAGCTTTCTTTCTACATATTGGTTTACATGTCTTCCCTGGTTAGATTGTAAATTCCTTCAGGGTAGGGACTACCTATTTTTATATCTCCAGTACTTAACACGGTGCCTGGCACATAATAGGCACTAAATATAGATATAGATGTGTGTGTGTGTGTGTGTGTGTGTGTGTGTGTGTGTGTGTGTGTGTGTAGAGAGAGAGAGAGAGTGAGAGAGAGATGCAATTATGCAATTGCATAATTATGTAACAATTATGCAATTAGACCTGAGATTTCATTGGTAGAGAGTTCTCTGGATTAAAAATCTCTCTCCACCAATGCAAATCTCCACCTTCTCTGAAGCTTTGGGTATTAGAAAGCTGTGTAAAGCACTGAGAGGTTGAATTGGAACCCAGGTGTCACGGATTCCAGGGAGGACTCTCTATGCCTTCTACCTCATAGAATCATAAATCTAAAATGAGAAGGGGCCTCAGAAGCTTTGTAGTCAAACTTCTTCCTCTTATAGATGAGGAAACTGAAGCTCAAAGAGGTTAAATATTAACCTGGGTCCTTTGATTCCACAGTCATTGGTCTTCCAGTGTGGCTCTCAACTGTCATCTATATAACACTTTGCATATTATCTTGTTTGAGGATCATAGCAAGTTGGAAAGGGCAGGTATTATGTATTATTTTACAGATTAGAAAACAGATGATTAGAGATGCTTAAATGGTCTTCCCATGCTACCACAGCTACTGTCAGGCAAGAATGGAACTCATCTTTCTGAAGTTATTCCAACCATTTAGCCCATCTCTGTGCCTCTGCACAGATAGAATGATTAGCCCCCTGGGTCCAACTCTCGATTTCCCTGACTTCAACACTAAGCTATACCAAGAGACCCTTTCCAGTCCCCTAGCTGCTAATGCCCTCCTCTCTCAGGCTGCCTCCCATCTACTCTCTCTGTTTCTTGGTGATTGACATGTTGTCTCCACCACTAGGATGGGAAGTCCTTGATGGCAAAGATTATTTTGACCTTTGTCACCCCCAGAGCTTAGAGTACAGCACCTTGCACATAGCAAACATTTAAACATGCTTGTTGGCTTGACTTAACCAGCTATATGTCATGCCTGTCTTAAAGACTTGAACAATTTGCTGTCTGTATTTCAAGATACTTTGCCAACCTATTTTAGAACAACAGATAGTTTGACCATGACAAAGCACCCTAAAACTATTTACTGCTTGAATAAAGGAAACACTTTGGTCATATAATGGATTTATAGCCATTAATCCTCAAAGGCATGAATAATCGATTTGTATTTAATGATGTTCAATAAATACCTAATGGGAGCCCCTCCACAGGGAGTGCATTTCAGAGAAATTGATACTTGCAAACTCCACTCCAATTTTCTAATACTTCACTGAGGGCTGATTTCAGTTCTAGGTTCTCAAAGGCTATTTTGCCTCAGTGGTATAGCTTCTGTAAGCATCATAGCTTCATAGATTTCAAGCTTAAAGGGATCTCAGAGGCCATCTACTCTAATCATCCTCATTTTCCAGCTGAGTAACCTGAGGCCAAGGAATGTTAAGGGGCTTACCTATGGTCCCACAGGCAATAAATGGCAAAGGCTAGGTGTGAATCCTTGGATTCTAAATTGAGTGCTCTTATATAGCAAGGTAGATAACAGGGTTTGAATTCTCCCTCTGCTACTTATTTCCTCTGTGGCTTTGAATGAGTTACTTTTCCTTAGCTCAAAAATGAGGATATTCAACAAGATCAAGAATTCCTAAATAGAACCTATGAATTTCTTTTCTTTTTTAAAATATTTGAATAAGTGCATTTAGATATAATTGGATTCCTTTGTAATCCTATGCATTTTATATTATCCATTAAAAGATATTATTTTGAGAAATGGTCCATAGGCTCCACTGGACTGCCAAAGAAAAAAAAAAGGTCAAGGTCTCCCACTGCATCCTGGCCATTTCCAGTTGTCCTGATCAATATCTAGCCACTGGACCCAGATGGCTCTGGAGGAGAAAGTGAGGCTGGTGACCTCACACAGTCCTCACTCACTCAAATCAAAGTCAGCTGCAAGTCATGACATCATCTCCATGATGCCATGGTCCTCTTCTAAAATGAAGGACAAGCTACACAACCACACACACATATACCACATGAGACATGGAGAGAGGGAAGGAGGAAGGGAGAGAAAGACAGAGACAGAGAGAGAGAGAGATTAGTAACCTCTAGACTCAAATCTCAAAGTCTCTTTCCAGTTTAAAAGATTATAAGTCATATGTGATAATAAATATGAAGATATTTTGAAAATTTTAAAGGGCAGTAGAATTGTAGGGCTTTTATTAATATACAAAAATGATAGTCATAGTGTGTTTCTCTGTGTATGTGCATAAGAAAACAGGATATCTGACAAAATAACTACTGAGCTAGGAGGCATCCTGGGCTTTAGAATAGATAGGGTCTCAGGACCCCAAGGGTGACTGAAGTATCTCCAAAGATTACAACTAGCCCAAGCACTAGTCCAATTAACCTTGATGGACCTGGCAGGAATTCCACAGGATGGTTTGTGGTCTAGACCAGTAGTGTCTAACTCAAATAGAAATGGATCCCCATGGGCTTGATATTAACTAGAAACTAACTAACTAACTAAAAACTAACTAAGATAAATTAACATCTCTATTGTACTGTATTTTTCTTTATTTTGTTAAAATATTTACCACTTACATTTTAATCCAGCTGGGTTTTACTAAGGAGTTTTATCATAAGTTTTACTCCTCTGATCTAGTCCCCTTTTGGGGCATTCAGGAAGGTCAATGAACACATGGTTGATAGCTAGTGAGATGATATACAAGACAAATGATATGGCTTAACTAATCTCTTCCTAACTGACTTTTTTCTGCTGAATGCCCCAGGAAACATGGCCTTCATCACACATTATAGTATTTAATTATGCCTTGTATTAGTTCCTCTTATTTCATAGGCATGGGCTTTTTTCTCTAATTAGCTTGCAAGTTTGAGAGCACACCTTGAGAGCAGACTCTGTGCCTACTGAGCACATAGCAAATATTCAATAAATATTTAGCATCTTACCTTTGTAGTTAGAAAGGTCTTTCTAGCCCTCCCCTATCCCCTCCCCCATAAAGGTAAAGACTATGAGACCCAAAGAGAATAAGTGATTTACTATTAGCAAGGATACATAGATGGTAAGTCATAAAGTCAAGGTCAGAACCCAGATCCATTACTCTTTTTCAATGATTTAGTACAACCATTTTTTTCATATTTAACAGTGATATTATCCAAATGAATCATCATGGTGATGACCAACTGGTTTGTAAATGAAGAGACAATGTCTATTTAAAATAGCTTGGTACATTTCCCATTACTCCACACTGCCTCCCAGTGCCATGAACTCAATAATTGTTCAATGATGTTGACTATAGTCCATCTTTGGGGGTCCTCTGTGGATACAACAATAGTCTCATTACTTATAAACCAGTTGGGAGTAAATAGGGGAAATAGCTCCAAAAGTCAATGGCAGTGTCATGAACTCCCACCAAAAGGCATACTGACACAAGATCTTGACATATATTCTTTAATTTTTCATCATGAAACCATATTTTATTACATTTAATATCAAGAATACTTTTGATGAATAGTATGTTTTTCCATGACTACCCAACTATAAATCATAGGTTTTCAATGTGGTATAAATGAGATCAATTTCTAGGTCATTGAAGCTTGTTTATCCCCACCTCTTGAATCAATGTCCTTACTTTTTGTGGCATATAGCATAATGCAAGGTCTGTTATTCCAAAATAATCCTGCTTCTCAGTATCATAGCTCATCAGTGTTTAATGAGTTCAAGATTTCCAAGCCCAGTAGAAATGGAAAAAAAGCCCAGAACATGGTTTGGGTATTTTGCAGTTTCATGAAGATACCTGTCCAGGTTCACTTAAACTTCATTTGGCAGTAGTTTGAGGATAACCTTTTATGAAAAGAGGAAATTTCACCAGAAAAAAGTGCCTTTTTCTAATCTTTAATATTCCAGTCTTTGTATTATTGTGCCCAAAACATGCTTGTTTCCCCTTCATAGCTGCCACTGGCAGCTATATTTTTCTTTGCCCTTCCATTCTTCCCAATGTCAAGAAATTTACATTATACCATGGAGGGATCAATAATAACCTAATTGCTGGGTGCCTTGGAAGGCCTTTGCTTAGTTTCTAAGGGCTTCTTTGGTTGTTTTGTGACAACTGATAATCACTTCTCAGCATCTTTTGGGTTGTTTTTGTTTTGTTTTGTTTTGTTTTAATCTCTGTGCTTCAGTGTAATGGTGTTTGAATTCTTGGCTTCCCCACACCAACAACTTCTGCAATACCACTAAAATTCATTGAAGTGTGCTCTGAAAGAATTGAAATATACATTTCTTTGGAGTAACACCACTTTCCTAAAAATCTCAGAATTAAAAATACACCAAAAGCGAACAATGAAAAGCATGTGTTTTATGTCATTCATGTCATTTTATGACATGAAATTCAGCACCCAATTGACAGAAAACTTAAGGAAAAATGAGGTAATCAGTTAAATCTAGTTTGATCTGGCTTTAAAATCAGGCTATCTGAGCCAGCCTGTATGTAGAAGATCCCCGTATGGCCACTGAGGTTCCAAAATCAAACCTTATGGAAATGTTTGCTTGCTGTTACTAGTTTGCATAGTCCTTGTAGTTTACAAACCCCTGTTTGTGCATCCCAAATTCCTGTGGGGTACATGTTAGACCAAAGGGAATTAGACTGAAAACCTGGGCTGAGTACTTGCTCTACCTCATATTTGCAAAATATGGCACAAAAGGCCCATCCTTTCCCCTCTTTGCAGCCCACTCTTCTCATTTGTAAACAAGGAATGACAATACTTGCACTGCCTACATCATATAAGTAAGGTGTTCTAGGGACCTCAAAATTCTGTAAAGATATCAGAGGTCCATTTCTAACTTCTTTTTCTCCTTAACACTATACCTTGATCTGATTTCACTCCATAGACAGTGTTACTATGTCAGAAGGGAAAACTATGTGTGATTTTTTTTTGGGGGGGAGTCATCCTATACCCCCAGCTTATATGCAAACAACTTTAATCCAAAATATATTCTTTTCCCAATTTCCTTGGTGTCTCCAATTTGATTCGACTTAAAAAAAATCTTTATTAATTATCCATTTGCACCAAGGATACAAAAATGAAAACGAAACCAGTCCTCCAGCCCTTAAGGAGCTTATAGTCTCCCAGAGAAACAGAATGTAGATACAGATAAGAAAAGACTAAGAATCTACAAAATAATATAAAGCTGTTTCAAAGGAGAGCTTGCACTAATCAGCAGGAGGAGAAGGAGGAACAAAAGGATTCCTTTGCAGAGCTGAGGAAGGAGAAAAATCCAGACTTTGGAGATTATTTCTGCAAAGGTTCAGAGACAGGTGAGGGAATGTCTTATATGAAGGAAAACAAGCTGACCAGTTTGGAAATGCAAAGTACATGAAGACAAAGTCTAAAGCTAATCAGTCTGGCAACACATGATGAGGGAAGAAAAAAAATAGACTTTTGTCTAAAGGATTCAGATTGTCCACCAACAAGGACCAGAATTTTCTAAATAAATGGGTAAGCATTGCTTTCCAGGGACTGCATCCACCAAGATGATACAGTAAAGGGAATGAGACCATTCTGTATCTATTAGCCAAGAACTGGCATGTCAAGAGATTTCCCATGTTGAAAGCTAAGTAGATCATCTTAGAGACAAAGATTACTTCATTCCCTGTTTTTAATAAATTTATGTATTTTAATGTTGAATATCTGACCATAAATTATATTAAAAGCAATACAAAATGCATGCCCATTAATTCTACTTATTATTCATTGTCCCAGAGGCTAGAAATGAATAACTATCCTATTTACCGTATCTCATACCATCTGAAAATATGAAAGCATCTGAAACCCACTGATAGCTTTCTATCGTAGACATAGCAAAACACATTGCCCTGACGGGACTGGTGAATGTTTGGAATTTGGACTTCACCATTGCAGAACATTTCTGACAAAACAAGACATTTTCTACACAATGATACTTTGTTCTTAATTGATCTAGAAACATATAAACTCAAGAACCTCAGATCTAGGAGAGATCATATAGGCCATCAATCCCAAGACATATTTATTACATTCTATAAAATGCTAAAAAAAAAAAGTGATTCTCTAGCCCCAGTTTGAATACTTGCAATTAATACTGTCTTATTACCTCACACAGCAGACCATATCAGTCATTATTAGAAAGTTCTTCCTTCGTTTGAGTTATCTTCCCCCTCTAAATTAACCCCTAAAATCGGTTATCCCCCCAACCTATCAGAACAAGTCTGATCTCTGGTATCATGTGGCAGCCCTTCATATACCTAAAGATAGATACTGTGTTCTCTCTATGTGTTTTCTTCTCCAGAATAAACAAAGCCTATCTTAGGGCTGTAGCATACACATATATGAGTATATAAACACATAAAAAGTCTGTGTGCATACACATGCACACACCCGCACACATCACACACACTTTTCTTTTTGAGAAGCAATCCAGAATTAGTGGATGGATAGAGGTTCTTAGAGAAACAAGGAGAGCAGTGTTCAAGTTCTTTCTGTCCCTGAGGCATAAGGGCCATATGATCATGGCCAAGTTTCAACCTCTCAGTGCCTCTACTCTCTTTGACTGAAGTTGCTAATCTACATTTGTAAGGTAGTAGAAGGTACTTCCCTATATCTAGGAAATAACAGGCTGGCCTCCCTTCTCTACTCCTCCCAAAATCTATACTCTGTCTATCTGCATATATGTATATATTTATGTATGTATATATGTATGTGTATGTATATGTATGTGTGCATATATACACATATGTATGTGTGTATACACACACCTATCTACAATCTCTGTGAGGATAGGGTCTGACTTCTATGTATCATTATATCCCTAATTCCTAGTATGAGTTTTGCATATAGTAGATGTTTACTTTTTTTTTAATATTTTGTTACAAAAGCTGTGCCATACTCCTTTGCCATCTCCCCATGTCAAAGCACAGAACAGGGCACATAGTAAATATCCTACAACTATTTTCAGGTCAATTAATTAGAGCCCACATCTGGACACAAAGATCCCTGCCAGGTCAGGCTAAGGGAAAGAAAGGAGGAGGAGAATGAGCAGGAAGCGCAGTTTCCTTAGGACCAATGTGAGAAAGATGCTGTGCCCTCAGCCTCAGCAGTGATCAGTCATCTATGAAGCAGTATGTGATGCAGGAGAGAAAATTCATTTCAGAACCAAAGAGAGCTTAGTTCAAATCCCACCTCTGATCATGAAAGCTGTAGAATCCCAAGTAAACCACTTGACTACTCTATGTCTCAGTTTCTCCATCTGTATAATGGGGACAATGAGAGCACCTACCTCACGGAATTAGTGTGAGGCTCTAACTCAATAATACATGAAAAGTGAATTACAAGCCCTAATGCCTGATAGAAATATGAGCTACCAAAGTCTCTGTAGTTTCACAGTAGGCTGGGCCAAGAAACTGACTAGGAAAAATCCAAGGTATTGTTAAAAGATTTTTATTGAAATATTTTGATTTTACATCACTTGAATTTCCCTCTTCTCCTTCCCAGAGTCTTATCCTTTATAGCAAAGAATTTAGAAGAAAAAAATCAGCAAAATGGATCCACATATCCAAAAAATCTGATAATATATGGAAGTTACAGGGAACCACTCCCTACCCCTGCCATGCACACACACACATGCACATACACACACACACACACACACACACACACACACACACACACACACACCTCTGAAAAGGAATAGAGAAAGTATCTTCTCCTATGAAAATACTACCTCTCTTTGGGGTCAAGCTTGTTCTTTATATCTTAACACATTGTCTTCACTTCTTAGGCGGCTGTCGCTGAAGAATGACAGGCGACTTTTACATAATGCTTTTAACTGAAAAAAAGCATCCTCAACTCATTGTTGCCTACCCACAACCCCCAGAAAAAGACAGTAGAGGCTTAATTAATTCCATCTAACACATGATGAAAAGGAGAACTGCGGAGAGCAAGAGGCAAGATTTGATCCCAGGTTTCATTGACTTTGAGCACAGGATGCCACCCACTGGGCCAGGTTGCTTCTCAAAGCCAGCTTCTTCCAGAGGAGGCCTACATAAGTTCTACGCCATTCGCCCCTTCAAACATTGGAAGCAGGGTGATTGAGAAAGAGGGAGGAAAAAGAAAAAAAGGTGACAAACCAGAGATTTAATCTAGGAGCTTTAAAATGAAATCCCAGCTGCCTGCTACCACCCTCTGAGCTCCATGTTTCATTCATCCAAGAAAAGTTATACCTCCCAGAATTTGCAAGCTTTCAGGTGGTGTCCACAAATAATCACGATTTCAATTTCCACCTATTTCTATATTCGTTTTCTGAGGTTTTTCAGTTTTAACAGTAGATCTAGATAACTAAAAGTAAGCTGTTAGTTATTGACTCCCTGTATATATTTTTTTCTCATTCTTGCAACAGAGGGACTGTATTTTGAAACTAAAAAAGCAATTCAAGATTCCCATGGGAGCCAGCAAAACTGAATAGAAATGAGTATATTTCCACTGAAACAGACTTGTTATTCTTCTAGTATCTCATAGCTGCTTATGAATAATTGTTATAAGACAAAGAGGTCTTGCAGGAAGAAACTCTGCATTTTCCTTCAGAATAGACTAGCATCCTGAAAACCATCAGCACGTTTCTGTATTTGTTTTTAATATGCTTGCCTGTGGATTGTTTGGGTTTTTTTTTTCTTTAGCTCACAAGTCAGGGATTGCCACAAATTCAGGAATCCCATGGGAAATATTTACCAAATTTGTCCGAATAAAGGTACAATGAGCTGGGGTTTTTTTACTCTTTGCTAGAGGAGTGTGAATTTAGATAAAATGATAGTAAGCAAAGAGATTTGACTGTGACAGCTAGATGGTCCAATGGTAAGAATACTGGTCCTAGAGTCAGGAAGACCTGATTCGAATCCAACCTCAGACACCTACTAGTTGATGACCTTGGGCAAGTCACTTAACCTCTGCCTAGGGGGCAACTGCATAGCTCAAAGGATAGAGTGCTGGGCTTGGAATCAGGAAGACCTGAGTTCAAATCTGGTCTCAGACACCAGATGTGTGACCCAGGATAGTCACTTAACCTCTGTTTGCCTTATTCAGCTGGAGAAGGAAATAGCAAATAGCTCCAATATCTTTGCCAAGAAACCCTTCTGGACAGTATGCTCCACAAGGTCACAAAGTATCAGACATGATTAAATTCACTATACAACACCAATAAGATTGAGGCAAAGAATTCCACTGAAACCTCAGTGCCAGAGAAAACACATTTGGTTTGTAAACAGGGCACCTTGACTTGCTTGACTCTATCACTTAGCACTTGGGTAAACTGGTAAGTGACAACCTCTCATGATTTTAGCTTTATCATGTCTAAAATTGGGCTAGACAACATCTGAGGTCCCTTGGAGATCTCTATCTGCTCTTCTGTGACTCATAACCATTGTTTGATGATTTGTGATGGTACAAAACCATAGTGTTCACCTCTTAAAGTCACAGGAATTTTATATAACCAACTTCCATGCAAAATTAATTACTTCTCCTGGGACTCTCATGTCTATTCTCATCAGCCCTATCTCCCTCCCCACAGTTTTACCCCTATCTGATTCATCTGTCACCTAACCCATTCTTCTGGGAGCTCTTTTGTCCAAAAGTCACATCTTCATTTAGTTCAACCACCCTTCCTTCCATCTTCTCTTCATGAAACGACTCCAAATTGAGAATACTTCAGCCTTGAGATCCCTTTCCCTGAGACATTTCTCCAGTATCCATAGAATCAGGAGGATGGTCTGGTGAACTCATTACTTCTTCACTACTGTTTGGAGATCATTTCTCCACTCCCATCTTTCTGTGCCCTTTCTTCTTTTGAATTTCATATAATCACCCATTTCCATGCTTTTTGCCCAAGTTAGCCTGCCTCAAGTGTACTCACTCCTCCCCAGTGGCATAGAAGCCCTGGGATCCTGTAATGCTCAGCAGAAGTACATTTCCTGCTTCTCCCAACTTCTAGTGCCTTACAAAATTATTTTGGTGAGACAGAAAAGTAAAGAGAGACAGAGACAGAGTTAGATAGTTTAGATTTACTTATGTATATAGAAGTTATTCAAACAGATGTCTATCAATTGGGGAATGGATAAATTGTGGTGCTTAAATGTAATGGAATATTATTACTATACTATAAGAAATTAGATACATGATAAAAAATTTTGGAAAGACGAGATGCAAAGAAAAATAATATATAATACATACAATATCTTATATATTGTATAGAATATATAATACATAATGCAACATATATATTGTATACAATAACTGCAACAATATATATAAAGAACTACATCTTTTTTCTTTAACTAATCTATAACTAGAATTTAGCATTCCCTTTGACTATTTAAAAAGTGATTTTAAGAAAGAGTCCATAGACTTCATTAGGCTGCCAAAGGGGCCCATAACAGAGAGACAGAGACAGAGATTAAGAATTCTTGTATATTCTTTTAATGGGTGAAGGGAGAGAGGGAACCATTCTCCCAGTCTACTTCAACCAAGAAATTGAGCCCCAACAAGGGATCTTGATTGGCTAGATTAAGGAAGTACCTTTCTATTCATGATCAGAGTAGGATCCCTTCAATTCACAGCTGACTCTAAAGTTAGAAGAGGGACATCATGTCCACTGCCCTTAGAAAGTACAACCCTGTCTTCAACTCTCAGGAAGTAAGACTTGAGGCCACCTAGATCCTAGTTAGAAGGACCATGGCCATGACACATGGCATGCCCAGATAAGAAAGGGTATATGGGGATTTAAGACATAGTTCCCTGAGTGCTCTCTCTTAGCCCTGCTATCTTCTCCTTCCTGCGAATCTGGTATATCCAAGTTTGTTCCTCTTTCCCATTCCCAGGAGTCAGAACAATATTTCTAACTTGGTTCTTCTGCTGATCTGGGACCTGTAAGGTAAATCCTGCTAGGTCTAGGACAGGTATTTATTCATAATCCATTTCTGCTTGCTGGCTAACAAAGATATCTAGGTGAGAACTGGACTAGGTGGCATTGTTAGAGCTGGAGTTTTCTCATTAACATCATAATCCTTGACTCATATCTGTTGTCTCAGTCCATCTCAGTCACTTCCCAGCCTTGGGCTCTTAGCTAGCTAATTTGATATATTGCTAGTCACTGACTCAGAATGTCTTGCCCTACATGACTTGTCTCCATTCCCAACTAGCAAACCTCTATCCCTTGCTAACCCCCTTCATTGATTTCTTGAATCCTACTTCTGAGCTGTAGATACATCCATCAATGGAGAACACACTACAAATTTGATGTTATATAACCTCTCTTGGCCTTGGCTGCCACTTTAAAGTCCTTCTATTGTACCTTTATTGACTCCCTATCTCATTTTGCAGAGAATCTGTTTCAATTTTTTTTCTTCTCTATTCTTCCCTTTAACCTCACACTTATAGCAGATGACCTTGCCTGCTAATTCATTGAAAAGCTTGAAGCCATCGAACTTCTGTTTCTTCAGCATCCTCCCTCATCCATTACCCAAACTTTCTCCATATCATCTTTGGTGAGCTAACATCTCTTGATTAAAAGTAATGATCTGAGGAAAACCAAACAGTATCATCTCTGTTCTTGCATCTCACAAGGAATCATATAAGATTTTAATATATTTATGGTGAATATGTTCTTTGTTGCAAGAGATAGTTAGGAAGTCATTTTACTCTCCAGAATTAAATCGTTGTTTTTAGAATCAACAAACATTCATTCCAATTATATCTTGTTATCTGCCCTGGTTCTTGTACCAACTGCCTTGATACTGATATCCTTCTTCTCTTCACTTAGATCTACCTTTACCTCCAAACCAGACTTTTCGGAGGAAAAAAAAAAATGTGCCCCCAGTCCAAAGGGGAGGAAATTAACTAAGATCTATACAATGATTCCTGACATGGAATTATGCTATCTTGATTAGTAATTATGAAAGCACAAATATAACTAGTCCCCTCTGTTGACATGGCCCCAGATGACCAGATGAAACCATGCATCATATCACATGCAGCTATCAAATCTAGCTATAGCTACCTTGCATTTACCCTCCTGTTGCTAACATTTTCCTTTTTTGCCCCACTTAAATTATCACCTCTGGCCTGAACTAAAAGAGAGAAACCCCCTCCTCTTCAAAAAGCATCTTTACCTTTTTCTCTGAGAGCAGTAATCAAATCGATATCTAAAACTACCATTCTTCCAGAAAGGTATAGGTCAATTGACTCCCCTGTGGGTCAATTCACTGTCCCTGTGACTGCCCATATGCTCCCTTTCCCAATCACCATTCTCATATGTGTGCTTTCTACTCTATTAAACTATAAACCCTGTAAGGGCAAGGACTACCCATTTTTCATTAGTAATAATATCTGTGGTTTCTTCTTTGGGTATATCACCTCCCCTCTTTCAGATATTTTGAGAAGTGAAAACTTAAAGCCCTCAAAATTGTATTGCCAACAGTATAAATAGACCCTCCTCCATATATGTCTGGTCCAGTTCAGCAATTCTTCTTAGTTTGGTCTTCATTATTGCTATTTTCTACTTCCTTGTATAATCCATTGGCAGCTGCAATGTTAGCATCCAAATATGGTGACTCTGGTGTCAGTGAAGGAAAAAAGAAGCTGATAAAAAAGTTCTGACAGATCTTTTCTACTTTTCAATGGTTTGCTGTACTCTTCCCAGTTTTGTCAATTTTCTAGGAACATGTGGATTTAATTGAGTCTCTAAGCTTTCTAAACTTATTTTTTGATTTCCCATTTCCCATTCATTTAACAATGTAATATTGCTCCTAATCTTCCACTTTCCCTCTCTATAAGATTTTTATAAACAAATTTATATGCTAAACCATGCTGCCCTTGGCTGACACATCTCTCCATTTGGCAGGGAGATCAAGGATTTGCTGAATGAGGCTGTTTCTAGATTCCTCCAAAACTCTACTAAAAAATCTCTCTATTCCATACATAATATGATCAAGAGAGCTTTAAGTTAAAATAAGAGAAGGAAAAAATACCAACAAATCTGATACTACAGAGAGTAACAGGTAAAATATAAGGAGAATAGTAGAAGAGAACCAGTATTTCTTGGGGGAAAGTTTTCTAAGAAGAGAACCAACAGGAATATGCATGGCCACAGAAATATGGATGCAGGGATTAGAATTAGAAATTACCTTAGATATTAATTAGTCTAACCCCAACCTTTCTTCAAAAGAGAAACACAGAGGTACAGAGAAGGGAAAGAGTTTGCCAAAGTCACATAGATGGCAAGTAGAGAAGCCAGATTTAGAATCGATTGCTCTTTCCATGACAACAAATATCAGAAACTTGCAAAATAAAGTTCTTTGAGAGTTTCTAGTGGGAAGGATTTTACTGACTGTTCAAGGATTCAAAGTAGTAGTAGTAGTTTTAGTAGTAGTAGTAGTAGTGGTAGTATTAGTGGTAGTAGTAGTAGTAGTAGTAGTAATAGCAGCAGCAGCAGCAGCAGTAGTAGTAGTAGCCAACATTTGTATAGCACTTACTACATCTCAGGCATAGCACTAAGCACTTTAAAATTATTATCTCATTTGATCCTCACAACAACCTGGGGAAGTAAGTGCTATTATCATCCCCATTTTACAAAAGAAGAAACTGATACAAACAAAAGTAAAATGATTTGCTCAGGGTCAAAGAGCTAGGAGATGGTGAGTGAGGCCAAATTTGAACTCAGGTCTTCCTGACTGCAGGCCCATCACTCTATCCCTTCCTCACCTGGTGGTCCAAGGAAGGCTTTCTGGAGGAGGCGGCATTTGAGTTGAATTTTAAATGCTTCCACAAGCAAAAATGCTGGAGAGGCATTCCAAGAATAGGGAATAGGATGAAAAAGGTGAAAAGATGGTAAAGCCACTTCTACCCATCAATTCTGCTTCTCAACACATCTAATCACTCTTTCATAAGGAAAAGCTTCAGAAATGTTCTGCCCTGCCTCATGTTTTCTCTTACCCAGGCTAAACATCCCCAGTTCTTCTAGGAAAACTGATGGTATACTTCCTAGTCCTCTAGTGATGCTTTTTACCCTTTTCGGACTGTTCTGTCCAGCCTGATAATGTCCTTCCTAAGATGTGGAACCCAGAACTGGACAGAGCACTCTAGATGTGGTCTGTTCAGCTCCAAGTACATCGAGACTTGATATCTCATCACATGTCCTGGACCTGATGCCTCCGAGATCCCTTTAAGCTCTGAAATTCTGTGATTTAATTTGAGTGTCTTATTCCCCAATAAAATAGTAGATTCATAAGAATGAAAGTTGTTTTATCAACATGTTGTAACTTCCCTAGTACCTACTGCCATACTCTCCAAAAGGGTTGTTGAAAGAATGAATGAATTCTAGTTAACCAATATATTCTTTCATCTTTTGAAAACTAAAAAAAATTAAAATAAAAAAGTTTTTAAAAACAGATTAAATCAATTTATGGTCCAAGTTCACATAATCTAAGCCCTAGTGGGTTGGCTTTGATAGCTCCCACTTTATAGCAGCAGTGGCCTTAATGGGAGCATATTTAGAAGCCAACTTCAGGAGAATAAAGGAAAAAATCATTTGTCAGAGTGACATGATGGACTGTTAAAAAAATACAAACTACCAAACATAATAGTGTTATTTTAAAGAGTGAGATTTAGAACTGAGTTCCCAGGGATTTATATGTACCATGATGGCAATACACCCCTTTACTCCATGAATTTTAAACTGACCAAACAGCATTGAATTATTCCTGACCTCATGAAGCCAGTCAGCCACAGCTTTTATGGTTTCAGCAAACGCATTTTTCTCAAGCACTACCAGTCCAACTGTCACCTTTTGCACTGACTTTAGTTTACATGTCTTTCCCCCAATAACACAGACTATTAAGAAAAGAAAACTGGTCACAGGAGCCAAATGTGTAAAAGTCAAATGAGCATCTACCCCTAAAATATAGTGAGAGTCAGTCCCCAGCACAGACTGAATGAACTGGGCTCCAAAAGTTGATTTCTAAGTCACTAGCTTTGAACTGAAGGTATATTTTCCCAAAGTCACTTAATTTGGGACCTCAGTTTCCTCATAGGTAAAATGATGGAGTGGGAAGAGTTAATTCCTATTCTCCATTCTGTGATTCAGTTTACTACACACTAACCCATTCATCTAAAGAAAAAATAGACAGTGATATGTCCTCAATAACCTATGCCCTAAAGGGAATGAGAGATAGCATAAAGTACCTACTTCCCCCAATTTTTAAAAAATGTACAAAAATACATCATTTATGTATAACTAAAAAATTCATCACTAAATGGAGGCTTTAAATCCTGCCACAAATATGGATTTTTTTCCCTCTATGGATAGAATATTTCAAAACATTTTAACAATAACCACCAAGATTTATGGGTTAATAATCCATCTTGATTTTTCTAACAATTGATAAATATCTTTAGACTTCTATTGGTTTTTCCATTATTTGGAGACTGGCCCCTGTAATGAAGGTCAGGCTTATGTACAGACCCCCATAAGCTTCCATGATTGATGCAACTTCCTCAGGCAGGGAAACTAGGATATGTGTTACCAGGAATCATGATAATGTGCAAGGGAAGGGTCTTGGAAAGACTATGGAGCATGCAGAGAAATCCTGTGACTGGTTCCAATTGGCAGACCATGTGGTAAATAAGAGGCTTATTGATTGACTATAGAAGTATTCAAATAGATCTGCCAATATCACCTACTTTCTAGTTGGACTCATTCACTTGGGAAAATCAGTGAATTTTTTGCTCATGTAGCAAGAAGAAATTCTGTCAGGCCTTCTACCCTTCTGAAGCCATAAGGCCCTGAGAAACACATCATGATCCTGGGACTTTTTGTTTGTTCTTTTATTTCCTGGGTAAAGAAGGGGAGGGGCGGTGGAGATGCTCCAACCTTAAAGGTTTCAAAAAAATGAAGAATGAGCCACAGAAAATTGAGAGTTGGAGTCCAGGATGGGTTTTCTGGTCAGCACAGCATGGCTGCCCTAAAGAGAAAGGAGTGACATTCTGGATTTAGTGCAGTATAATCTGAAATGAGGGCTCATCTGGCAAGCATGCTGCCTTTAGATTGACCTTGGTGTGGTCAGGTATATGTGGTTCTGAGCCAAGCTTTGAACCTGCTCTTTCTGTGCCCTGAGATATTTAGGAAAATATGAGAGAAGAGGACATCTCCCCGCAAACCACTTAGAGAACCCTAGAGCCCTGAGAGGTAGTTGTTACAACTTGGCTCTGGGAGAACGGGCCAGAGCACACTTGCTGGGATGCTTCCCTTTAGAATTCTAGATATAGTTATAGTCACTGTTAATACTCTTTCTCTGTTTCTGCATATTTTCCCTGTATTGATACATAGAAATGTCCCATATTTCTTATAATTCTTCATGTTTATCTTTTCTTATTGCCTAGGTTATATTCTATTATATTCATATTTCATTGTTAGCTTGTCAGTTCATCAACTAATGGACACCAGCTTTGTTTCTGTGTCTTTGCTAGCCCTAAAGGTATTCTGAAGATTAGTTTGGTATATGTGGTACTTCTTTGTCTGTCTGACCTCTTTAGAGCGTGCTGTAATCACCAGTCCACTTGCAAACCCCAGCCTGGGCAAAGGTAAACATTTCAATATTGTGATAGATATAGGGTTTTACTGATGTGGGTATTCCCTCAAAAGAGGGTTAATTGCTACTGATCCACACATATCTATACTTCTGGTAACTCATTCATGGCCCCTCCAAACTCTCAAACATTGAACAAGGGCTTTCTTCTTTTTCTCTTGACATTGAGTGAATGATGCTAGGACACATGTGTTGCTCATCAGTTATCGCTGGCTCTTACCCCATGATTCCCCTACCTTCTCTCCTGGTCATATGTGAACATTCATGAGATTAACCTTCAGAAATACTTTAACATCCTTGTCATATAAGTTACAGCCTTGCTGTGACACTGTACAAGACATCCTTCTATCTTCCAAGCCATCTTTTTACAAATGAAAAGCCAGGCTGAGATGCTATACATTTAGAACTCTAGGAAATAATGAGTAAGACATCATGGAATAGTAGAAAAAGCACTGAATTGGGCATCAGAAGATCTGGGTTCTAATCCCAGCAGTCCTGTTACATACTGTGGCCCCTTGGGTAAGTCACTCGATAGTTCTGGATTTCAGCTTCCTCATGCCTTAAGCAAGGGGGTTAGACTGGATGGTCTCCAAGGTGCCCTGCAGTTCTAAGTCCTATGAGGCAACAAGATGTTATAAACATGCCATTTTGAACAAAGAAGCAATATAACCCAAGCCTGGATTACCAGTCACCAAAAACAGATTCAGTAAGTACATAAAAGCAGTAATAAAGGGACTAGCAATCACTGATGCATTTTTTCTCCAACCATATTCAAAGAAAATAGTAAGAAACACCATTACCACATCTGCTCAAGGAGAGGATAACCCCGATTTCTACCAAGTAGCGGGTCTGCTGTGGCCTTAATTCTACAGGGATCATGTTGCCTTTTGGTCATGGCATGGCTATAGAGCTGAACCTCACAAAATCACTGAGGGGAGGAACAAAGACACAGAAAGAGACAGAGAGGTATAGGAAGAACAAGGGCAGAGACAGACAGACAGAGAAAGAAAGAGACAGAAAAAGACACAGAGACAGACAGACACAGAGAGAGAGGGAATCTTTAATAGGCACCAAGAAATACATAAACTATTAGAAGAGACAGAACCCCATTACATCAGTTACTAGCCTCTAATCTATCAAAAGTCATTCCTACATAAGGAACATCAAACCTCAGCAAAGAGACCTCTCCAGAAAAGGCACATAATAATTCCTAACAAGCACATGGCAAGGATAGCCATCAATAACTATCCTAAACCTATTAAATTCTCCTTGGACAAGAGCACCCACAGATTTCTTGATTCCTAGATGACTTAGAGAAACATAGAAAAATGAGTGAAATGGCTACAAAACCAGGCCTATACTACATCACTTCACTCCAAGTCAAAGCAGATTTGGGAGAGCAGGTGATCCTGGAAGAGGAAGCTCAGAGTCCAGACAATGACCATAAATATGCCCAGAGCCAGGAAAATCGAGAAGTATGAGAGGAGTCACAAGGTACCTATACTCAGCACCTGATAATCAAAAGAGACAAGAAGAGAAACCAAGGATCGAACCCTGAAGCCTTTGACGATGTCTTCTAAGCTCTGACCCAAATCAATAGAATCCAATGACTCTCCATCACCTCCAGGATCAAATGTAAAATCCTTTATTTGGCTTCTAAAGACCTTTATAATATCACCTCTTCCTACTTTTCCAGACTCCTTATACCCTACTCCCCTCGAACAGAAAAACAAAAATGTAGATACTATTGTCCCCCTTGCTTTTCCTGTCACAAAACATTACTTCTCCCAACTTAAAGAATTTTTACCAGCTGTCCCCCATGCCTGAAATTCTCTCCTTTCTCATCTCTGCCTTCCTTGACTTTCTTTAAGTTCCAGTTGAAATCCTGCCTTCTAAGAGAAGCATTTCTCAATCCACCTTAATGCCAGCACTTTCTCTCTGTTGATTATCTCCAATTTATCCTATATATATATATATATGTATATATATATATATATATATAATTTGTGCATCTTTGTTTGCATGTTGCCTTCCCCATTAGATTGTGATAGTGCATCCTCTCCTTCCTCTTCTTACCCCTCCCATGTATAGCATAATATCTTGCACCAAAGATGCAAGACATATAGATGCTCCAATAGGGTTTCATTTATTCATAGGAACAAAAGTCATCAATTAAGACAGAGATTCACACTTGGAATAGTACATTTGCCTTGAAAGTATATGTATAAACAGAAACCTAATACCTCAATTTGCTAATCACTTTTCCCCACTAGCAATATTACCTCCATTATCTTTAGCTGTGCCATGCAGAAGGGCCTCACTTTCCCAGGAGATAACCTATAAGAATGTGTTCTAGATATATCTCTATGAAATGCCTCAATTCCAGAAGTGGTGAAAACAGTTCATTCTGTATCATCTATTTTCAGCAAAGTGTGCAATCTGGATACTAATGAGAAGCTAAAAATGAATTTATCTTATAGGAGCCAATTTTACCAGGACAAACTGTGTTAATAACGAGAGAGAAGAAGCAATGGTATAGTTGCTTTCCTAATACCGAAAGCTTTAAACATTTGGTCATCCAAATTCTTATTTATATCCACAAGAGGGAGATTTAAACAAGAAAATAAAAATTGGGATCCTCACTTAGGTATCAGTAGGACTTAGCAATGTCTTCAATGTCACAAGGAGGACAGGGCAGAAAGGAAAAGCAGGGAACAAAAATGAAAAAAAGCAGGAGAAGAGAAAAGAAACAAAAAAGCAAAGATTAATCAATCAACAACCATTTATTAGGTCCCTAATGTATGCCAGGCACCCTGCTGAAGACTTGGAATGCAAAGACATAAATGAAAGAGTCCTTACCTTCAAGAAGCTTATATCCTATAGATAGAGGGCAAGTTGCACACATACAAATAAATTCAAAATTAAAAGTATGCATAAAATTATTTAAAATGTAATTGGGGAATCAGGAGGAGATGGGAGGGAGGAGGATCAGAAAAGGCCTTGTAGGTAATGTTCGAAATGAATTTTGCTGGAAACCAAGGGAACTAAGAAATGGAGGAAAAGAGGGAAGCTAGGTGGCCCAAAGGATATAGCACTGGTCCTAGAGTCAGGAAGACCTGAGATCAGATGTAACCTCAAATACTTACAAGCTGTGTGACCCTGAGCAAGTCACTTAACCCAATCGAGAAGAAGAAGAAGAAAGAGGAGGAGGAGGAGGAGAACAAAGAATTCCAAGCAAGAATGACAGCCTAGGCAAAGCCACAGAGATAAAAAATGGGAGATGGAATATCATGTGTGAAAATAGCAAGGTCACAGAAAGGGAGGTTGTAGGTCATGAAGGCTTTAAATGCCAAACAAAAGAGTTAAAATTTTATTCTAAAGGTAATAGGGAGCACTGGAGTTTTTTGAGCAGAGAGTGACATGGTCAAATGTGAGTTTTAAGAATGCTACTTTGTTAGTTACACTGAGGATAGATTGGAGAATTGAAGCAAGGAGACCAATGATGGGACTATTGTGATGGTCCAAGCAAAAGGTAATGAGGCCTAAGCTTAGGAGGTGGCTATGTGAGGAGAAAGGAGACCGGCACTGAGAAAGAGAGAAAAAAAGACTGTGCACTCTATGAGGGCAGATGCCTTGTTCATTCTAAACTTTATATCTCTCTCAAGCACTCAGTGCAATGATCTTCACACAAAAAGTGCTAAATAAAAGTTCATTTAATTAATAAATGAAGAACGAATGAATAAATTAAAAAGCATTTATCTAGATCTTAGTATATGCCAAGCGTTGTACTAGGTACTGGAGAGGCAAATGGAGATCCTTCTTCTCAAAAAGCTCATGTTGTAATGGGAGGGGACTCTATCACGTGTGTGTGTGTGTGTGTGTGTGTGTGTGTGTGTGTATCTATCCACCCACATATACATGGGTGGATAGATGGATGGAAAGATGGATAGGTGGATGGATGGATGGATGGGTGGGTGGGTAGATGGATAGATGGCTGGATAGATGGCTGGACAGATGGATGAATGGATGGATGGATAGATGGATGGATAGATGGATGGATAGATGGATGGAGGGATACATATATACATACATACATATATACACATAATGAGTGAAGGAAAATGGAGAGAAGCAGCAATAGTGCTCTTAGATATCTCCAGAGTACTGGTGCTGTATGTGGCTTCCCCTCCTCTGACCACCACCCCTTGTTTACACTCCCCCATAGAAAAGAGGTAAGCCAGTGAGACCCAAGTTAGAAATAAGCTTGTGCCCAAAGCCTTCTATCCCTTCTCTCTATCCTCTGCTGGCCTTTCTTAACCCTTCTAGTAAAGACAGAAAGCTATGTAATAAATTAGAGAGGTCTAGAAACCATTATAACTCAGAGTTGGCATGTTTATAGCACTTTCTGTTTTGCAAAACATAATACAAACATTATTGTACTTGATTTTTTTTGAGGGGGGAAGGCAGGGGCAATTGGGGTTAAGTGACTTGCCCAAGGTCACACGACTAATAAGTATTAAGTATCTAAGGTCAGATTTGAACTCGGGTCCCCCTGACTCCAGGGCAGGTGCTCTATTCACTGCACCACCTAGCTGCCCCATCGTACTTGATTTTCAAGATAACTCTATGAGGGAGGTAAAGATGGCAGCATTGTGGTAACACGGAAAGAGAACACTGGCCTGGGAGTTAGGAAGACCTAGGCTGAAATCAAGCCTCATACAATGACCAGCTCGGTGACCATGTGTAAGCTGTTTAACCTGCCTGAGCTTCAGTTGTTTCATTTGTAAAATGGGGGAAATATTAGCATCTCCGTCCCAGGATTATCGAGAGGATCAAATGAGATCACGTGTATGAGGTTCTTTGTGACCTTGAACCATCACAGAAACATCAGCTATTACTGTCATTCTCTTTTTATAAATGAAGAAAAATAACAGCTAGCACTTAACATTCTTCTAGAATGTGCCTTACATCTGTTAGAGCATTTTCTCTTCACAACAATCCAGGAAGGTAGGTGCTATTATTATCCCCATTTCATAGATAAGGAAATAGAAGAACCCAGAAGTTAAGTGATTTGTCCAGAGACACGGCTAGAAAGAGTTGATTTGAACTCAGGTCTTCCTGACTCCAGATCCAATGCCGTAGCCCCAAAGGTATCTAATTGCTCATGTCAAAGCTCAAAAGAGATTACATTGACACTAAGTCTATGTGAGCATGGAAGTTGCAATCAGAAATAGGTTTAAATTCCAGTTCTGGTACTTATGAGCTGTACAGCCTTATACAAGCTGGAGGAGATGGGGTGGGGGTGGCTTTGGACTACATGTTTGACCCTTTCCTTGCTTTGGCTTCTATTTTCTCATCTGTAAAATGTGGGGTTAGAATCCTATCATCTCTTAAACCCTTCTCAGCTCTGAGTCCTATGTGCCCTATACAAACAATAACAAAAATAAGAAGCTTTATTAATAGCCAGAGAAATGCACCCAGTTGTGTATAAATGAAGTATAACTCTTTCTCATTATGTGTTTACAATGTCACACAATAGTTAATTGGCTATTTTTTGCCTCTGTCCTCATTTCTAGTGGCAAAAAAATACAGGATAGAAAATGTGTGTGTAATAAAGGTTTCTTTAAATCTAGGTAATTTCCTCCTTAATTAGTATTATCAGGAATTCATCACCATCATAAAATTAATTGAGTACCTATTCTAGGCAAAGCACTGCTCTTGGCACTAGGTTGAGGAGAATGGGAAGGAGGCTAAAGTACAGGGGGACTTATTCCATTGGCCCAGGGAGCTCGCCTGGGAAGTACAGGATGGAAAAAACTGGATTTGGAGTCCCAAGATCTGGGTTGGAATTTTGGCTTTGCCACTTACTACCCATGTGACCTCCAGGAAGTTTAACTTCTTTGGGCCTCAGTTTCTCACATGTAAAGTGAGGAGGGTGGAATAGATGGTCTCTAAGGTCTCTTCTGACTTTAAATCTATGCTTCTATGATACCATGATCCTATGATCCCTGTCTACATTTTCATCTCTACATCCGGAGATTCTCCTACATCTTCCCTTTCTGTCCACCAGTCAGATGGGTCGATTACTGTCTCCAGATCACAATTCCCACTTTTGATCCAACACAATCCTAAAAGCATTTATTAATCACATACTATGCACCAGGCACTGTGCTAGGGGGTATGAAGACAAAAGGAACTTGTATTATACTGAAAAAATAGAACATATAAAGACATTCTCTGTCTCCCAGTCTTTTGGCCTTTACATGATGACTTATGTCATTTTGGGTAGGGGAGTAGAGGCAAGTTCCACATATATTTATAAGTATATATCTTGACCCTGCAACTAACTAGACTGCAAGTCCCAAGACACCAGAGATGAAGTCTGAGACATTTTTGCATTCTCTGCAAAACCAACCACAATGCCTTTCATACAGGAAGCATTGGGTGCATATTTTCCAAGGTTGTTTAGAGAAGTCTCAGCTATGTAACTTAGTCCATATAATATCAACAAGGCACATCAGCTGCCTAGCCCCTCGTTTCCTCACCTCAAAAATGGAGAGATTGGACTAGGTGACCCCCAAGGTCCCTGCCTTCTCCCAGCCTTGCATACTATGACCCTATGAGCCTAAGAATTGTCACATCATTGGATTTCCAAACCTAGCACCTAAAAGAGCACCTTGCACATAGTAGATGCTTAATAAATAGTTATTGCTTGGTTTTGGGATTAAGAATTAATAGACCGGTTTGAATACTAGATCTGAATCAAATCCTAGTTTGAATCCAAGTTGTTGGATACACCAGATAGAAAATTGGACCTGGAATCAGGAAAACTCATCTTCCTGAGTTCAAATCCAGCATCAGAGACTTACTAGCTATATGACCCTGGGCAATTCACTGAATCCTGTTTACCTCAATTTTCTAATCTGTGAAGTGAGCTGGAGAAGAAAATGGCAAATAATTCCAGTTCTTTGCCAAGAAAATCCTAAATGGGGTCACAACCAGGCAGATACAACTCAACAAGAATAGCAATAACAACATTCAGTGTCTATTATCTTGACGGCATTGTGCTAGGTGCTAGGAATAGAAAGACTAAAACAAAATGTCCCATGCCCTCAAAGAGTTTTAATATTCCTGAGGAATGAGAAAATGTAATATATTCAAGAAACAGTAGAAACAAAACATACATACAAAGTAAATTCAAATGAATTTGTAGGGTAAGAGAGAGAAAACACTAGTGACTAGAAGGGTCAGGAAAGGTGCCGTGTGAGGCATGGGAGATGAGCCTTTGAAGCAAGATCCAGATGTTTAGATTCAGAGATGAGATAACAATGGATTTCATGCAAGGGGGAAGGAACCAGAGGGAGACGGTACATATAGGGATAGTAGGTAGGATCGTTTGTATCTCACTGTCCTCATCACTAAATGGGGGGATTGGATTAAATGATCTATAAGGTCCCTCCCAGCTTTTCATGTTTGAGTAAGTCATATAACCTCTTTGTGTCTCAGCGTCCTGCTCTGTAAAATCAGAGAGCTGGTCCAGATCAGAGCCTACAATCAAGGATAGATTTCAGAGAATGTATGAACTTAGATGGGAAAAAAGTTACATCTCTAATTTCACTAACCCCTAATTGAAATTTAGCATGCCCTTCCATTGTGAATGTAGGTGACAAAACATTACTTTAAGAAGAGCTCAGAGACTTCACCTGATTGCCAAAGGGCCCCATGGCACACAAATGGTTAAGAACCTGTGAACTAGATGATCCTTAAGGTTCCCTCCACCTCTAAATCCCTTCATAACATATGTACAAACATAAACACACACACACACACACACACACACACACACACCAAACACATAATGTTTCTATGCTATGCATCATGCTTCCAATACATCTTTTCTGTCTCCCAGCTTAAGTTATATAACCTGCAAAACCCTCATCAGCTCAGTGTTTTCCCTTCAAAATAATCTATGAGAAAAGAACAGCTCTGGTATGAGCAGCTATGAAATACTTGATTTCAGGTTACAGTAGCTTTAAATTGTCAAGGAAGAAAATGTCATTGTCTAGAGTCCTTAGATATTTTTCTCCCTCATAAAAGAGGCAAGAATCAGAGGAGAGAGATTAAGAGAAACTCTGTGTGTGTGTGTGTGTGTGAGAGAGAGAGAGAGAGAGAGAGAGAGAGAGAGAGAGAGAGAGAGAGAGAGAGAGAGAGAAGGAAGATATAGACAGAGTTGGGTGGGGAGGGAAGAGGTAATCAGTTTAAACTGACAACAAAGTTGTAATTGCCCCTTGTCCTACATGTTACCTCATCTAGGTTTTTTAAGAAGTTAAAATAATAATATGTCACAAAATGAGTCAATAGTGTGATTTGACACCCAGAAAAGTTAATGACATGTTATGCTTCATCAAAAGAAGCAGAGCTTCCAGAAATAAGCAAGTTACAGTGCTGCTGTCCTCTTTCCTGATCACAGGCTTGGAGTGCAGGGCTCAGCTCTGGCCACATTTTGGAAAGGCCCCTGATCTGATGAATAACATTCAGAGGGTGGCCAGGACAGGGATGGTCTTTGACTCAGTGCCATACAAGGCTTTGTCGAAGGAATTGGGAATGTCCAGCCTAGAGCAAAGAAGTCTGACAGTGACATTATAGCTTACTTCCAAGACCTGAAAGGTTGTCATGTGGAAGATGACTGTATACCTGAAACTTTCCATGATCACATAGTATCCCCCTTAAAATTGTATGGCTTTTAGTTTGTATACATTTTATCTGTATTTTAATGTTTATATGTTGTATCCCTTACAAAACACAAGCTCTTCAGGATTCCAAATTTGTCTTCATAACCTTAGTATGTAGTACATACTGCTACCTACCAGGAAATTAATGAATGCTTGCTCATTGATTATAGTTTGCATTCTATTTAGAGTCTGAGTTCAACTAGGAGACCATCAAAATCCCTTGCAACTCTGATATTTATTTTGTGATTCTGAAAATATTGGTTAATTGTGGTCTTGGCGAGTCCTAAGAGAATCAAAAGAAACCTAGTCCAAGACCTTCATTTTCCTGATGAGGTCACTGAGGCCAGGGAGGTGCTTGGCCCAGATCACATAGGTGGTTAGTATCAAAGCTGGGATCTGAATACGTCTTTCTCTTGAATCCAGAAGGTCCTTCTGGATTAGAACCAATGACCAAGCTGTACTGCTGCATCCAATTCAAGTTGTCTCCATCACCTCAGCCTAAGCCAAGGAGGAAGTACCTTTGCTAATACAGAAAGACCTATATTTTTGCATTGACCACAAATCATATATCCCAACCTTCACATTTCAATTCATTTTTAAAGTTGGAAATAAAAATGATGCTAAATAAACTCACATTTCTATAGGGATTTAAGGTTTACAAAGTGCTTTCAAAATGCTTTTTTACAGTTAGCTGGATGATCTGCTGAAAGCAAATAAAAAAGTTTAAAGAAACCAAGTTTTAGGCAAAATGATTAGTCTGCTTATATAAAAGTGTGTTGCTAAGCAACCACATCAATGGAATATTTCAGTTCTGATTTGAAGTTCTCTCTCTCCCCTTAGCCATAACAAAAATAGACATTCCACGGCTAATGAAATCATCTTCTCATAAAATATGGAAACCTGAGACTAATTTTCCAAAACAATGTGTCCCGAAAAACATGGCAACATATTCTTATTATAATACAGAAGGACACTTGCTAACTTGAATCTGTTTTTCTTTCCTATGGAAAATGGACTTTTTTTCCAAACAAGCTCTCAATTACTCCAACAAGTTCCTTAGCATTCAGTAAAATAATTGGACATATATTTCCTTTCAGAAGAAATCATAGTTATAGTCATTAAGAATGGGTGAGTGATGTGATCGTTATACAATCCCCCACAGTCCCACATTTTCTTCCACATCACATTTTCTTCCACATTGCTCATTTGCCTTTTACAGAAAGACCCAATTTTTATGAGACATGAATGAATGAAGATTCCTTCTGATTAATTGCATTTTAAACCTAAGCAGCCACTTTAGAATGTTGCACATCCTTTTTTCTGGTTATTCCCCTTGCTGAGAAGTATGAGATCTTGGGACAAGAAATGCAGGATCACAGGGCGAGCAAGATTTGGAGTCCGTTTCTGATATCCTACTTCCTTCAGGTCAGCCCAAACCTGAAGCACTATTTGGCAACAGCTGCCAGGACTTTATTTCTTAAAAAAGTTTCTATAGCAGTATTGGACACAGTCAGCAATACTAGAGCTGAAATCGAAATATAAAGCTTATGTTGCATGAAAAAGACTCGGAATTTGGATTCCAAAGATCTGGGTCTTGACTCTTCTACTAACTACCTATGAGACCTTGGGCAAGTCATTTACACTCTTTCCAGGAGTGGGGAGTCAGGGCCACATGTGGTGCTCTAGGTCCTCAAGTGTGGCCCTTTGACTGAGTCCAGACTTCATGAAGTTTTAGATTCTGCTTTAGACTCTCTGGGCATCAGTTTCTTCAACTATAAAATGGAGTAACTAAATTATCTCAAAAAATCTATAAAACCATCTTTGAAATGGTTGGACCAAATGATCCCAGAGTCACTTCCAGCTTTAAATCTGTGATACTGCAGATCATGGGCTTAGGGATATGGGTCCAAGTATCATTTCTGCTATTTAATACCTGACCTGTGACAATTCATTTAATCATCTCGGGATTTTGCTTCCTCCTTTACAAATTTGAAGTGGTGGGACAAGATGTCCTCTAATGTCCCCCAGAAAGCTTTAAATCATCATGATTCAGCCTGGAATTATCCTAAGAACAACTCCAGAGTTAGGAAACCTGGATTTAAATCTTGTTTCTGAACTTTAAAATCTATGTGACCATGGACAAGTCACTTAATACCTCAAAAGTTGTAGTTTCCGCAACTACAAAATATGGGAGTCGAACTAAGGGACTCCAGAGGCCCGCTCCAGTTTGAGATCTATGATCCTATGATTTGTGAACTAATTTTAGTGAAAGTAGATTAGGATTAAAATGGTCCTTGCAAAGTTTTCCTCAGTAAAATGACCCTTCTCCCATAACCTCAAGTAGTAAATGTGAATATAGCTGACTTTTTGCAAAGGCATGTCACTCAGAAGTTCCTAAGTCATTTTGAATGATTTAAGCCCCATTTTAAACACTCAGGGGGAATTTTCCATTGAAAGAAACCCTTTCATAAAATGTGAGTTCTTTTATAAGCCAAAGAATCCATTTGAAATGAGAAAAATTCCCCTCCTTCTCATCTACTGAACTTATGATTCATAGTTCTGTACAATCTTTGTTTTCTTAAATCATATCTCACCAGTTGGAGTTTATTACATTTGGTCATAATTTTCTGCAAGAAGATGATGGTGGTGGTGGTGAAGGAAGAAGAGGAAGGGGAAGAAGAGGAAAGGGAAGAAGAAAGGGAGGGGAAAAAGTGGAAGAAAAAGAAAATGTTTATGTTGTGACCAACAAAACAAATATAGAGCTAAAAATATTTCCATTTCCACCATGTATAACAAAGTCTTTATAGCTTTCTTCCACATCTGGAGTCTTCTGGGAGACATTTAATATGGGCAGTGATGACTAGTAGCATCTGGAGAAAGATGACCAGAATGGCAACCATTCCATGTGAAGAGCAGTTGGGGGGCACTAGGTATGTTTAGCCTGGTGAAGCAAAAATGGAGCTTGGGACCATGAAGCAGAAGAGGGTAGAGCAGGTCACAACTGGCCTCAAGTATTTGAGCATGAAAGGGGATTTACCTCTGTATTATTTGGTTCTCAAGGACCGAAAGAGGAACAATGGGAAAAATTAGCAGAAAGTCAAATTCAGTTCAATGAAAGTAAAACCTAATCATCTATTCATTCATTAAGCAATTACTGTGCACCTAATATGTACCCAAGCACAGTGCTAAGCACTGGAAATCTAATTTTAAAAAACCAGCAAATACCTAAGAACTAGAATAAATCCAACAGAGGAATAGGTCTTTCAGAAGACAATATGTTTCTACTCACTAGACATCTTTTCTACTCACTAGAAAAAAAAGGCAAAGACTATAGAACTACTTATTGGTTATGTGGAAGCTTTTATTAGAGCAAATAGCTTTTTTTTTTCAAATAAATTTGTATTGATAGTTCTTGTCTTACATGATATGTATCCCAATTAATCCTTCCCTCTTTTCTCTCCTGGAGAGCTATCCCTCAAACAACAACAATAATAATAAAGAAACAATAAAGGAAAAAAGAAATAGTTGAGCAAAACTACCCAACCTGACAAAAATATCTACATCATATGCTTTGTTCCATATCCATCTTGGCAAAGAAACAAGGGAGAGTGCCCCTCATCTCTCACTTCTTTGGAGCTAAGCCTGGTCATTATCATTTACCCCATTCAATTTCTGTTGTTGTAGTAGGTTTCTTTTTCTGTTTATGTTATTGTATACATGCTCTTGTGAAGGACTGAAAATTCCAAACACAGTCAGTCAATAAACATATGATAAGCTCCCACTATGTGTCAGGCACTGTGCTAAATTGAAGATACAACCCCAAGAAGCTCACAGTCTAACGGGGGGCAACATGCCACCAACCATGTGCAAAGAAGTGATAGACAGGATAAATTGGATATAATCCACAGAGGGAAGGCCCTGGAATGAAGAGGGCTCAGGATAGGTGTCCTCTAGAAAGTGAGCATTTATATTCACTCCTGGGAATAATAGGTTGATACTAGAGTTTATTGAGTAAGAAGATGACAAGGTGATCTCTGGGCTTTCAGAAAATCTCTTTGATGGTTTTATGGAAAGTTCATTGGACTAGCATGGAACTTGAGGCAGAAAGAGTGATGATGAGATTTCATTTAGCTGATGAGGAGTTAAGGGACTTTCCAAAGGTCACAGAGGAAGTAACAGAGCCAGAATTCAAACTCAGGTTTTGTCTCTGCTCTGCTCATAATCCATTCTCAGACCGACTCCCATGCTGCTGCAAAGACTATCTATTAACTCTGAAAAGAAAATTATTGCATTAGCCACCAAACCACATCTCATTCTTCTCTGTTACTCTTCCAGGGTCACTTTATGGTCATAGATGTGGAAGGAAATTCAGGGACCATCAAGTACCAACTCTGTCATTTTATGGAGAAATAACTGAGGCCCAGGGAGACTACATGATTTTTTCACAGATACACAGGTTGTAAGTGGCAGAAACAGGATATGAACCCAGGTCTACTGAGTTCAGAGCCAGCGCCCTGCCCATTGTACCAAGTTGCCTCTCCAGGGAGTTTACCCCAGAACTCGAGTCCTTATGCTAACCTTGCCAGCACAATCTAGATATGCATTCATTTTCCCAATGCGCTCTTTTAATGACTATTTTTACTCTCTTGCCATGGAGAGAAGTCCTGGAGGGGAGATTGTTTGACCCTAAGGGAGCCATGGGTAGCCTAGATGCTACATGGACAAAGAAAGGAGGCAGAATTGTAAAGGCTGCATTGTAGGCCCAGAGGCACAGTCATAGGCACAGCAGGAAGGAAAACTAAGCAGACTTGTTGGTCTGCATTTGCTCACTCACTCACTCAGACTGGGAACACCATGAGCAAAGAGTCTCTCTCCGCAGCTGAACTGGGATCTCTTCCTCTAACCCACTTCTTTCCCAGATGCCAATTATCAGCCAGGCAAAGACAAACCAGCAAAAGAACTTTTTGCCGCTGATCATGAATTTAGACAGGCTGCTCCCACGGGCATGCCAAGGGAATTATTGTGCAGTACAATAATTACATGTTCAACAGATCTGAGGATTTCTCAGAGCCATGGACCTGGGGCTTATTTATTACACTCAGCATCATGTAAAGGAGTATCTTTCCTTGTAAGTCCTTGTGTGGGAGTTGTGAACACCTTCCTTGCTTTTGTGCTGCTGGTCATTGGAACTGACTTAGAGCTCAGAGGGCCCTCAGAGTGTCTCTCAGATGGGTCTTCTAGGGCAGGGATTCTTAACCATTCGGGGGTTGGGGATCACTTTTGAAATCTGGGGAATTCCATGGACTCCTGCTCAGAATCCTATTTTTAAATGTGTAAAACAAAAGGGGATGACAAAAGAAGTCAATAATATTGAAATACAGTTATCAAAATATTTTTTAAACAAAACAAGTTCACAGCCAAGCCCAAGCACCCTGCTCTGAACTAGGAGTCAAGGCAGGCTTTGAGCCCACATGTGGTCCTCTAGGTCCTCAAGTATGGCCCTTTGACTGAACCAAAATTCACTTGAGAACCTTGAGGTCCCTAGAGGGACACATGTGGCCTCAAGGCTGCAGGTTACCCACCACTGATTAAGGAGAAAAAGGCCACTGAGACTCAGAGAGATTGAACGAATCCTCACCTGTGCAGTGCTGGCTTCGGGACCAAGTGCCCTGCCCGGTGCTGAGGAGAATGGAATTCCTCTGTTCAAGGGTCTATCAAGGCACAGTTATTGGGCAGGGGAAGGGGGAAAAGAGCAGGGAACAGTTTCAACAATACAAATTCAAAGAATGTTTATTAAGCACCTATTATATGTAATGTATTAAGCTAAGAGCTAAGCTTAGATAGACCCTAGACCCTGACCTCTTGAAACATACAGGTTAGTAGGGAGGAAGAATCCCTACATGGGTATCTAGAATGCAAAGGAATACATAAGTGTCTTAGATAATTACAAAACCAAGTACTACGAAAAGTCTGAAGAGAAAGTTGATTACAACTGAAGAGGGGAGAGGAGCAGAGGCTTCATGGAGGAGGTAACTTTTGGATATATAGAGTTATAGAAAAGGCTGCTTTGGAGAAGAGGGAGTAGAGCTGTGATTGCAACAGAATAGGGAATCCTCACTGTGGACCCTCTTTCTATACCAATACGGATTAGCAACTTATTTGTAACTCATACTCTCAGAGAGTGGCCTGGGACATCAAGAGGTCAAAGTGACTTCCCAAAGGAGACAAAGCTAATATATGTCAGAGGTGAGACGTGAATCCAGGTCTTCCTGAGTCCAAGGAAGTGTCTATACAACACTACCTCTCAAGAACACATTTGCTAAAGAAGACAAAGAATGCAAGGAGAACAGAAACACTGAGTAACTTATCAGAGAATCCATGTTATGTTGTTCATCCTTTATTTTCTCAAAGGACCACTGACATCATGGGGTGATGTCTTGACTTGTGCATGAAAGATTTAGAGTGGCTCAAAGTCGTCAGCCTCACTCTCTATTCCAGACTCATGGAAGACCAGACTGAGGGTAATATAAGAATTCAAGTGAGATACTGAAGAGTAGACTTGCCTGGACAACATGGAGAATTCAATTGGGGATACAATTCCAAGGACAGTCAGTACAGCACTGAAATATCAGCACCAATGGAAGCACCAGGCTGAATACCACAGTATATCAACAGCTTATGCTGGCCCTTCTCAGGTTAATAATATAAATTCTCTCTCCAAGTTAATGATATTTATTTGTGAAGAACTATCTTGTTTGAATACCCAAAAGTAATAATTCAGTGTCACAGACAAACAAGTATAGAGAATTGTTGGCAGATGGATTAGAACTATATCAAATAAGCTAAATGTCACCCCAAGCCCAAGAATTTATTTCTGTTTCAGAATCCTCATCACAGTGGGACATCATGGGGGATGAACCAAAGGAGGTGAGTGTGGGAAGTTGCCCCAGACATTGGCTGAAAGAGCTTGTGGAACTTGCTTTCTCTTTCATCCCAGAATCTGCCCTCATTTCATTCTAACTTCTGTAAAACACAAACTCAAGGAGCAAACTTTAAAAGTTATAACTAAGAATCACATACCTAGGGCAGGTACTGAAAATAACAAGCATCAGGAAGTGTGTTCTCTTTAGAGAAGGAGAAGGGGAGAAGGTAGAGATTCCAGGAAAGTAGTTTTCTCATCTGTAAAATGAGAGGGTTGGAACAAATGCCCTTTGAAGTCCTTTGGGTCCAGTTTCTATGATTCTCTGACCTCCTTACTATCACAGGACCTACTGAGGAGGCTGACTCATTAGGAAGAAGGAACAGGACAGAGTTAGGGAGCAGCACACGCCCAGCCAACTCTCAAATATCTTCCTAGTTTAATTTATCATTCTTACTAAGGCATATAGGTTCTGTTGCATCTGTGTTATTAAAAAACTGAAAAATTTTCCACTAACTTGGCCTGAATTCAGCACCCTCTAAATTCATTTCCTAGGATCAAAGCCTTCTTTGTGCCACTCTCATCACAACTATGCAGAGAAAAACTCAGAAAGTATTCATTGTGCCAACATCAAAATTGAGAAGAGTAGGGAAAACAAAGTGACAGAGACTACCCAGAAATACAGTTCCCTAGACAAATGTCCACTAAAGGCAAGACACAAAGAGCCATTGCTGAACTAATCAAGGCATCAGACAGCTGCCTGAAGGACAGAATGCCCTTCCTATAAAAAAATAACACAAATGCCTATTTTCATGAGGGCCATATGAAAAAATAAGTCAAGTTAGTTAATGGTATTGAAAAGGTAGTTTGTTTGTTTGTTTGTTTTAATATTGTACAGCCTTAAACATATTCCAAATTGGAACACTGATGAAGCTTTTTATTACCTGATACAAGAGGAAAGTTGTTTTGTGTGACTGATTAAAGCTATATTTTATCTAGGTAAGAAATTAGAGGCTCCCTCCAGTCAGCATAACTGATTGCATTTGTTAATGTGATCATTCCAAGTGGATACTCCAAATGGCATTTCTGATTTTTTCAAATCCTTCAGGAATGTATTTCCTCTCCTTCTCCAGAGCATCCTCTCTCAAAAATCTTTGCTCTTCTCAGCTCCTTGCTTCCCATATTTTCATTTTTCCCGTTCTCTGTAAGCATCAGCTTTACATAGCTTTTAAGAAAGAGAACCACCCCCACAGTAGCACCTAGAATTTGGTCCTTTTTTGACTCCTCCTTAGATACTTCATTTTTCCAGCCTAGTCTCAGTGAACGCATCCTTTTCCCTTCCTTCTCATCATTCTTCATTTCTCCCTCGATTTGAAATTTGTTAGCTCTGTAAATGTATTATTTATAGAAAT
>WOXC01008162.1:0-181492 GCA_011680675.1 Gymnobelideus leadbeateri | reverse complement strand
ACATTCATATACCACAACTTGTTAAGACATTCCTCAATTGATGCAAATCCCTTCAATTTCCATTTCTTGGCCATTATGAAAAGAACTGTTATAAATATTTTTGTACATGTGGGTTCTTTTCTCATTTGCATGATCTCTTTGGAATACATCCCTAGAAGTGGTATTATTGCAGGGTCAAAGGGTATGCACATTTTTATAGCCCTTTGGGCATAGTTTCAAATTTATCTCCAGAATGGCTGGATCAGTTTGCAACTTCACCAACAATGTATTAGTGTTCCAATTTTCCCACATCTTCTCCAGCATTTATAATTTTCCTGTTTTGTCATGTTAGTTAATCTTATAGATGGGATCTGGTACCTAAGAATTGTTTTGATTTGCATTTCTCTAATTGATAGTGATTTAGAGTGTTTTTTTTTATATGACTATAGATATCTTTAATTTCTTCCTCTGAAAATTGCCTGTTTATATCCTTTGACCATTTATCAATTGGGGAATGACTTATATTCTTATATATTTAACTCAGTTCTCTATATATTTTTAGAAATGAGGTCTTTATCAGTGTAATAGTAACAAAATTTGAATATCCCTTTGTATTGCCAAGCTAAGAGGTACTTAGAACCTAGTTTTAAATTTAGCCTCTCTTAAAGAAACAGAAGCTATGATCCTAAGGAAGGGACTGAACAGGGAACCCCTGTTGCTTATGTAACAGGAAGGGGCTGAACAGGGAGGAGCTATACTGTATTTAAGGAAGAGCACAAGCTGCACAGACAGAATTTCCTGGGGTAAGCATTATGGAGCAGGGCAGCTGCTGCTATCCTGAAGACTGAACTGAGAATTGAGAAGAATTGAGAAGAGGAATGAGAATTCAAAAATGAGAAAGAATTTCTTGGAGCAAGCCACATGGAGGCTGGTTAAAGTGATATTAATTTTGAGAATGGAGGTTGTGCTGCTAAAGGCTTCCAAAGGCCAGCTGGAGCTGCTGAGGATTTCTAAGGGCCAGCTGGAGCTGCTGAGGATTTCTGAGGGCCAGTCGGAGCTGCAGAAGACTGAGGAAGCATGACTGTCGTGCTGGTACTTTGTACAAATATTGTTGTGACTTTGTTAATGTGAATGAATGTTCTTGTGGCTTTGTTAAGCTTTGTCTTCCCAGGAACAAAGACTGTGATGGATTTGAGATGGACTAGACCCTGTGAGCCACAATGTGGAGCAGGAACTGCGTGGAGAGCTAGACAAGGAGCTGGGAGCTGTCTCCCTTTGATCTCAGGTGGCAGTTGGTTATATTCGAGCAGGAGCTGGGACCATGGAAGAGGAACTGTGGAAGCTGAAAACCTACCCCAAGTCAAGATGAAAAGACCTCTCTGTGAGTACTGAGTAGTGACTGATGAAATTGTCTGAGTAGTGACTGATGAAATAGGATACTTGTAGTGACTGATGAAATTGTAATTTAATTATGACCTAGGTGTAGATGGATTTGTACTTTCTACTACCCCTTAAGAGGGTACTGAGTAGTGACTGTTGAAGTTGTAACTTAATTACACACAATGGGTGAAGGACTTTGACTTTTGTACTTTGTATCCCTTAAGGACCAAGCCTCTTTAAGGATGATTGAATGATTAACTTAGTAAATGATTGAGTTGCTAAATAATTGTACTTTGTTGAAAATTATGTGATCACTTTGGTGAAAACCATGTTGCATTTTAGTGATAAGTTGTTGAGTTGTGACACAGTGAACAGTGTACCTTCATTCTCTGCGAATGTTTTGCTCTGATTTGTTATTGAATATAGAGATCTCTATGCTATATAATCAGAACCTTAAAAGCTGTTCACAGCAGCAGTCCTCTGTAAAGCTGCTCGTACCTGGCTTTAAAATCAGAGACACTGGTTGTAAAAATTGCTTCACAGTTTTTTGTTTTATGCTTAATTGTATTTGCATTTGCATTGTTTTTACAAAAGCTTTTCAATTTAGTGTAAACAAAGCTATCTCTTTTGCATTTCATAATGTTCTCTATCACTTGTTTGGTCATAAATTCTTCCATTCTCCTTAAATGAGAGGTAAACTATTACTTGCTCTCCCAGTGTGCTTATAGCATCAGAATTTATATCTAAATCATGTATCCATTTAGACTTTATTTTGGTATATAGTAAAAGATATTTGTCTATGCCCTGTTTCTGACATACTAATTTCCAGTTTTTCTAGCAGTTTTTGTCAAATAATGAGTTCTTATCCTAGAAGCTGGAGTCTTTGGGTTTATCAAATACTAGATTACTGTAGTCATTGACTACTGTGTCTTGTGTGCCTAACCTATTCCACTGATCTACCACTCTGTTTCTTAGCCAGTACCTAGTAGTTTTGATGATTGCTGCTTTATAATACAATTTTATATTTGGTATGGCTAAGGACACCTTCCTCAGCATTTCTTTCCATTAATTCTTTTGATATTATGGATCTTTTGTCCTTCTGGATGAATTTTGATATTATTTTTCTAACTTTATAAAATAATTTCTTGGTAGTTTGATTGGTGTGGCAATGAAGAGGTAATTTAATTTAGGTAAAATTGTCATTTTTATTATATTAGCATGCCCTACCCATGAGCAACTGATGTTTTCCCCATTATTTAGATCTGACTTTATTAATTTGAAAAGTGCTTTGTAATTGTGTTCATATGGTTCCTGGGTTTGTTTTGTCAGGTAGGCTCCAAAATATTTTACAAAGTCCACAATAACTTTAAATGGAATTTCACTTTCTATCTCTTACCGTTGGGCTCTGTTAGTAATATGTAGATGTTGAAGATTTATATGGGTTTATTTTATATCCTGCAACTTTCCTAAAGTTATTATTTCAAGTAGTTTCTTTTTTACTTGATTCTCTAGGATTCTCTAAGTATATCATCAGCAAAGAGTGATTTCCTTGTTCCTTTTTTGCCTATTCTAATTCATTCAATCTCCTTATCTTCTCTTATTGCTAAAGCTAACATTTCTAGTACCATATTGAATTACAGTGGTGATAACAGACATCCTTGTTTCACCCCCAGTATTATTGGAAATGATTCTGGCTTACTTCCATTACATATAATATTGTTGGTGGTTTTTGGTTGATGCTTGTGTTTGTCCTTTGTTTTTGAAGAGGACCAAGACATCAGGGAAATGATATGACTTGCAATGACTTTGATTTGAATGAGGGAGGGCTGTGCAAGGTCACCAGTCTCACTTTCTCCTCCAGAGACATTTAGGTCCAATGGCCAGATAATTATTAGGACAACTGGAGATGTCCCAGGATGCCATGGGAGACCTTGGCCCTTTTAGACTGCGGTCTTTTTAGGTACTCACTTAAAGTGAGGTAATGCCCATTCAGTGAAGAGACCACTTTAAGAAGTAAGTAAAGGGATGGTCCCTTTACTTAGTAAAATAAAAGAAAAAAAATAAAGCTGGGAGGGGAAGCCCCACAGGGTTGTTCTTCCAAAGAGAAACAGTTACCTCTGATATTCACTGTAAGCCTGGAGGGCCGAAGATACAGCTATCAACTGGAGCTTAGGCTGGAGCTATTGTGGTCCAATCTATGAGCTATGAGTATATGGAACTTATCATTTTAAGGACAACTCCATTTATTTCTATGCTCTTTAGTGTTTTTAATGGGAATGGGTGTTGTATTTTGTCAAAACCTTTTTCTGCATTTATTGAGATAATCATATGGTTTCTGTTCTGTTGATATGATCACTTATGGTGATAGTTTTCCTAATATAGAATCATCTCTGCATTCTTGGAATAAATCCTCTTTTGATAAATTACTGTAATCATTTTTTTATGTTCTATTTAAATTTTTGCATCTATATTCATTAGGGAAATTGGTCTATAATTTTCTTTCTCTGTTTTGACTCTTCCCAGTTTAGGCATAAATACTATATTTGTGTCATAAAAAGAATTTGGTAGTACTCTTTCTTTGCCTGTTTTCTTAAATAGTCTATATAGAATTGGAATTGATTATTGTTTAAATGTTTGATATATTCACTTGTAAATATATCTGGCCCTGGAGATTTTTTTTTTCCTAGGGAGTTTATTGATGGCTTGTTCAATGTCTTTTTTCTGAGATGGGGTTATTTAAGTATATTGCTTCTTTTCTGTTAATATGTGCAATTTATGTTCTTGTAAATATTCAACAATTTCATTAAGATTGTCAAATTTATAGACATACAGTTTGGCAAAAAATTCCTAATTATTATATTTATTTCCTCTTCATTGGTGGTATATACCCACTTGTCATATTTGGTACTTATAATTTAGTTTTCTTCTTTTTTTAAAAAATCAAATTAACCAAAGATTTATCTATTCTTTTTTTTTTTTTTTAGATTTCAAATGCTTTATTAACTTCTGGTTTACGTCATTCATTTCTGTCACATTTTGAGTTACATTTTTCCCCCATTTTTCCCCTACCCACCACCCCAGAATAGCAGTCCCACAGGATATCCCCTCATCCAATGTGCTCCATCTTTTCTCCTATACTCCCTTCAACTTTTCCAGTAGGGCAAGGGGAATCCTTGTGCCCCAATGCCTGCACATGTTGATTTTTCTGTTTATTTAGTTTCCTTGGCCTAGACATGTTGCCACTCAATACTTGATTTTGGGGCTTGTTGGCATAGTAGGACTCTGCCACCACCCTGGGGAGCTTCTGTCCAAAATGCTGGGGAGGTCTCAGCTGCCAGAGGTATTAGTTGGGTGGCCTCTCTGAAGACTCCACATGGTCTGGCAAGCTGGTCACACAGCCCATGACCTCCACCCCAGACCACAATCCAGATCCAAGAAGGTTAAAGCAAGAGCAATTACCCCCCAGACTGATCGCTGGTTCCCCCTACAGTTTGCAGGCCAGGAACTGAAGCTGCAATGTGGCAATGTAGTGCAAGCTGCACTGGTTCCTCAGGGGCTTCTTGCCCCCAGGGGAAAGAGGCCACATGCTCTCCCAAAGTCCATAGGCCACTGACCTCTCACTTTGTCCTAGGCATCTATGTGTTGATAATTCTTGAAACACCACAGCTGCTGGTGTTCTCTGCTCCCTCCATCAGGCTGCTGATCTGGCCGCCCTGGGGCTAAAACTTCTTACTCACACAGACCTGGGCTTGTCTCCCATAGGGCTGTGCTGGCCGCTCCCTGCTGGGCTGCCAGGCTGTCCTCAGTGGGAGGTTAGCTTCTCTGTGTCATTTTGTGGGTTCTGGAGCTCCAGAAGTTTTTGAGAATCCCCCTTTTACATAATTTTAAAGTGGTGTGGGCAAGAGCTCTGTGGAAGTGCTGTTTCTACTCTGCCATCTTGAATCTGCCCCTCAGGTTTATCTATTCTATTAGGTCTTTATTTTCATAAAACCAGCTCTTGCTTTTATTTATTAGTTTAATTGTTTTCTTAATTTCAATTTTACTAAGCTCTTCTTTGGTTTTCAGTATTTCTAATTTGGTATTTAATAAGGGATTTTTAATTTGTTCTTTTTCTAGTTTTATTAGTTGGATGCCAAATTTATTGATCTCCTCTTTCTCTATTTTGTTCATGTAAACATATAGAGATAGAAAACTTCCCCTATGAACTACTTTTGTTGTATCCCATTAGTTTTGGTATGTTGTGTCATTACTGTCATTTTCTTGCATGAAATCATTGATTGTTTATATGATTTGTTGTGTGACCAATTCAATCTTTAGGATTAGATTGTTTCCTTTCCAATTGATTCTTAGTCTATCTTTCCATGGTCCTTTATTACATATATGTTTATTGCATCATGATCTAAAAAGAATGCATTTAATATTTCTGCCTTTCTGCATTGGATTATGAGGTTTTTATGCCTTAGCACATCATCATTTTTTCTGTAGGTAGCATGTATCATCAAGAGAAAGGTATATTCCTTTCTATCCTCATTCAGTTTTCTCCAGAGGTCTACCATATCTAATTTTTCTAAAATTCTATTCACTTCCTTCACTTCTTTCTTGTTTATTTTGTGCTTAGATTTATCACATTCATAGAAGGAGAGGCTGAAGTCCCCTATTAGTATAGTTTTGCTATCTATTTCTTCCTGTAACTCACATAACTTCCCCTTAAGAATCTGGATACTATACCACTTCATACATCTATGTTTAGTGATGATATTGCCTCATTGTCCATAGTGCCTTTTATCAGGATATCATTTCCTTCCTTATTTCTTTTAATTGGATCTATTTTTATTTTTGCTTTTTCTGAGATCATGACTGCTACCCCTGCTTCTTTATAATAAAGCTGATGCATAATATATTCTACTCCAGTCTTTTGCCTTTACCCTGTGTGTATCCCTCTGTTTCAAATTTGTTTCTTTTAAATGACATATTGTAGGATTACAGTTTTTAATTCATTATGCTTTCTGCTTCTCTTTTATGGAAGAGTTCACCCCATTCACATTAAAGTTATGTTTACTATTTGTGTCTTTTTTCTCTCCATCCTATCCCCTGACATGTTTATACTTTTCTTTCTCCTTTCTCCCTTTCCCTCCTCACTAGAATTTTGCTTCTGACCACCACCTCCCTCAATATGCCCTCCTTTCTATCAGTCCACCTCCCTTTTCTTTTTCTTTTCCCTTACGATTACTTCCCTCCCTTCACTCTCTTGCTCCCTTCCTCCCTCCCTTTTTCCCCCTTTCCCTCTAACTGCTGATAGGGCAAGTTAGATTTCTATACCTAGCTGAGTATGTTATTTTCTCCTTGACCCAAATCCAATGAGAGTAAAGTTCAAACAATGTTCATTATGCTCCCTTCTTTCTCTCTGTAATGTATCTTTGTGTCTCTTCATGTGATGTAATTTACCCTTTTCTGCCTCTTCTTTTTCTCTTCCCCCTTTACAACTGTTTTCATCACTTAATAAGGTTTTGTATCGCCATATCACAATCAACTTAAACCAACACCCTCTATGTATTTCCCTTTTATATGATCTAATAAAAATATAATCTCAAGAATTGTAAGTATCACATTTCCATGTATGGATGTATAACAGTTTGTCCTTATAACATGTTATTGTTGTTGTTGTTGTTATTGTTTTTCTCCTTTCCAGTATATCTTTTTGTGCCTCTCTCAAGTCTTTTATTTGGAGATCAAATTTTCAACAGGAAAGTCTGGAAGTCCCTTATTTCATTGTATACCCTCTGAAAGATTATGCTCAGTTTCACCAGGTAGTTGATCCTTGGTTGTAATCCCAGCTCCTTTACCTTATAGAACATCATATTTCAAACATTTTATGTAGAAGCTGCAAGGTACTGCATAATCTTGACTGTGTTTTCATCATATTTGAATTCTTTCTTTCTGGCTGCTTGCAGCATTTCCTCCTTAACCTGATAATTATGGAATTTGGCTACATTATTCATTGCCATTTTCAATTTGGTATCTCTTTCAGGAAGTGATTGGTGAATTCTTTTGATGACTATTCTACTCTCTGGTTCAAGGAACTCAGAGTAGTTTTCCTTGATGATTTCTTTCTTTGTTTTTAATCAAATGCTTTATTAACTTCTAGTTTACATCATTCATTTCTGCAAGATTTTGAGTTACAAATTTCTCCCCATTTTTCCCCTACCTACCACCCCAAAATAGTGATCCCACTGGATATCCCCTCCTCCAATCTGCCCTCTCCCATATCTTCTCCCATATCCCCTCCAACTTTCCAGTAGGGCACAGTGGATGTCTATGCCCCAGTGCCAGTATATGTTATTTCCCATGTACATGTAAAATAATAGTATATATATATATATATATATATATATATATATATATATATATATATATATATATTCAAACATTTGATTTTGAAACTTTGATTTCAAGATACATTCCCTTTCTCCCTTGTCACCCACACTTACTGGAAAGATAAGCAGTTCAGTATAAATTGTGCATGTATAGCTATACGAAACATTTCCATAGTGGATAAATTGTAAAAGACTGACTATATTTCACTCCCTCTTATCCCACCTCCCACTCATTCTATTCTCTACTTTGATGTTATCCCTTTTCAAAAGTGGGTGCTTCCAACTTCTCACCCCCCCCCCCCAGGCTACCCTCCCTTCCATGATCCTCACTCTCATGCACTTACCTCTTCTCTCCTGTAGGGTGATATATCATATTGAGTGTGTATGTCATTCCCTGCCTAAACCAAATTCAGTGAGAATAAGTTTGACCCATTGCCTTTTGCCTTCCTGTTCTTCCCCTCCATTGTAACCATTTTCCCTTGCCTCTTCTATATGAGACAGTTTACCCCACTCTGTCTCTCCCCATTATATTCCTTTCATTATATTCCTCTCTCACCTCTTAAGTATCATCCCATTCCTATTAAATTTGTCCTGTGCCCTCTATCTATGTATGCCTGTGCACATGAATACACACATTTATCTGTGTATTCCTATGGCCATATATCTTCCTATATAGTTATATATGTATGTATGCACACACACATATATAATATATATGTACATATGTGTATATGTGTGTGCGTGTATATACATTTTATTCCCTTCAACTATTCTCATACTGTCATAATGAGAAAAGTTTCATCAGTTACAATTATCATTTTTCCATGAAGGGATGTAAATAGTTTAACTTTGATAACTTCCTTATGATTTCTTTTCCCTGTATATCTTCTCATGCTTCTTGTATCTGAATGTAAAATTTTCGATTAAAATTTTTTTCATGGTTTTTTCATGAAAATTTTCAATTTTTCAATTTTCAATTCAAAATTTTCAATTTCAAATTTTAAATTTTCAATTTCAAAATTTCATTTCAAGAATGCTTGAAAGTCCTCTATTCCACTCAATGACCATATTTCCCCCTGAAACAAAATACTCAGTTTTGCGGGTAGGTGATTCTTGGTTTTAATCCCTGCTCCTTAGACTTCCAGAATATCATATTCCAGGCCCTTTGATCCCTCAGTGTAGAAGCTTCCAGATCCTGTGTTATCCCGATTGTGTTGCCACAGTACTGAAATTGTTTCTTCCTGGCTGCTTGTAATATTTTTCCTTGATCAGGGAATTCCAGAACCTGGCTATAATATTCCTAGGAGTTTTCTTTTTGGGTTCTTTTTCAGGAGGTGATCAGTGGATTCTTTCAATCTCTATTTTGCCCTTTGGTTCTAAAATATCAGGGCAATTTTCCTTGAGAATTTCTTGAAGGATGATTTCTAGGTTCTTTTTTTGGTCATGGCTTTCAGGTAGTCCAAAACTTTTTAAATTGTCTCTTCTGAATCTATTTTCCAAGTCAGTGGTTTTCCCAATGACATATTTCACATTACCTTCCATTTTTTCATTTGTTTGGATCTATTCAATAGTATCTTGATTTCTCATAAAGTCACTAGCTTCCATTTACTCCAATCTAATTCTGAAGGAATGATTTTATTCATTAAACTTTTTTTTTTGCTTTTTGGGGGGCAATTGGGGTTAAGTAACTTGCCCAGGGTCACACAGCTAGGTTTTTGTTTGTGTTTCCTTTAAGTGTCTGAGGTCGGATCCAAACTCAGGTCCTTCTGACTCCAGGGCCGACGCTCTACTCACTGCGCCACCTTGCCGCCCCTTCAGTAAGCTTTTGATATTCTTTTTTCCTTCTGGCAAATTCGTTTTTTTAGGGCATTCTTCTCCTTATTGCCTTTTTCAGCCTCTCTTGCCATTTGATTTAGTCTTTTTTTTTTAAGGTTTTATTTTCTTCAGTCAGGTTGTTGACTCTCATTTTATAATTTTCTTGCATCATTCTCTCCAATTTTTCCCCAGTTCCATTATTTGGTTTCAAAATCCTTCTTAAGCTCCTCTATGGCCTCTAAGCAGTCAGATTTTTTTTCTTGGAAGCTTTTGGTGCAGGAGTTCTGACTTCACTGTCTTCCTCCTGTTTCATGCTTTGATCCTTTTTGTTGCCAAAATAGGATTGTAAAGTTGGGTTGCTCTGTTTGCTTTGCTTCCCTCATTTGCTCATGTTGCCACTCAATTACTTGACTGTTGGGCTTTTTGCCACAGTAGGACTCTGCTACCAGACAGGGGAGCTTTGTTCAGAATGCTGGGGTTTTCTCAGCTGCCAAAGGTATTAGTTGGGTGCCCTCTCTGAAGCCTCCACAAGCTTTGGCAAGTTGGTCGAACACATCAGGACCTCCACTCTAGACTGCAATCCAGATCCAATTAGGTTAAAGCAAGTGTGATTACCCCTCAGACTGGTGGCTTGGTCTCCCTACAATCTGCAAGCTAAGGGCCAAAGCAGCCATGTGGCTGTGCCTGCAAGGCTACTGCACCTCAGCCACTTCTTGCCCTTCTAACACAGCTAAGGCTGACCACAGTCCCTAACTACTGGATCCCAAATTCCACACTGCACTGACCTCTCACTTTGTCCTTAACATGTATGTGCTGGTAATTCTGGAAACCTCCACACCTGCTGGTGATCTGAAGTCCCTCCAGCAGGTCAGTCCTGCCCTGAGGCTAAAACCTCAGGCTGTAGCAGGGCTGGGCTTGGCTCCAAGATCACTTTGCTGGCCACTTCCTGCTGGCCTGTGGGGCTGTCCTCTCTGGTAGATTAGCTTCTCTTTTTCATTTTGTGTGTACTATAGCTTCAAAGCTCCTTCAGAGTCACCTTTTACACGAATTGGAGAAGGTGAGAGCAGGAGCCCTGAGGAAGTATTGTTTCTACTCTGCCATCTTAACTTCCCTCCTGATGATTTCTTGACATGCTTTACAAACTCTTTTTTGTTGTTTCATCATGGTTCTCAGATAGAACAATAATTCTTAAATTATCTCTCCTGGATCTATTTTCCAGGTCAGTTGTTTTTCCAGTGAGGTATTTTATGTTTTCTTCTATTTTTTTCATTCTTTCAATTTTGTTTGATTGATTCTCAATGTCTCATAGAGACATTAACTTCCACTTGCTCAATTCTAATTTTTAGTGAATTTTCTTCAGTTACTTTTTGTATCTCCTTTTCCATTTGTCCAATTCTACTCTTCAAGGAGTTGTTTTCTTCAGTGTACTTTCCCCTCCTATTTGTCAATTGTGTTTTTTTGAATTTTTCTTCTACATCTCCTATTTGACTTTTAAAATCCTTCTTGAGCTCTTTCAAGAAAGCATTTTGTGCTTAAGACCAGCTCATATTCCCCTTTGAGGTTTCTATATTGTGTCTATATTGACAATGCTTTCTTCTCCTTAATTTGTGTTTTGATCTTCACTGTCACCAAATATTTCTCTATGGTTATTGATTTTTTTATTCTTCTTGTTCATGTCGTTTGCCTTTTTTTTTCTTTTTTGACTTTTTAATTTTATCTTTGCTTCTGGGGCCCAAGGGACACTATATTAGACTTCTTCTGCTGTGGATTAGGGCCCTGGTTACTGGTTTTCTATGCTGGGGCCTCAGGTGCTACGAATTGGATATTGTAGTGGTCTGGTAGTTTACCCTGTGCTGAGCTAAAGATGGTATGTGCCTGGTGTTAGCAGTTGAGTGCTCCTCAAACCTGGGGTTCAGGATCTCCTTCTGAACTGATGAGGTGGGGCTTGCTGGTAACTTGTTGGGATGCCATCCATCCTGTACTGGTCCCCTTCATCCACAGCATGAGGGCCCTTTCCAATTAATCCCCCAACTTCCTGAGCTAAAAGATTGCCATATACCATCTTTCTGCTGGCTCCACTATTCCAGGATTTTTGCTGGGGCAATATTTTCTGGGTTTTTCAAGATCAACAAGGGAGGGTAAGAGCAACTTACTACTTATTCCACCATCTTGGCTCCTTGACATTTAAATAGGTGACTCTCAAACATTCAGTTTGTGGGCTGATACCCCAGCAGAAGCTGTTGTAGGACTGTGTTTCCTTCTTAAGCAGTTCTGACAGATCCCCTCTCCTGAACTGAGAGGTCTGGGAATTGCCTCTAGTTCCAGTGATGCAGTCTGCTGGAGTCTGCTCTGGTTTTCCTATGGTCAAGTCTGCCCTGGTGCATCTTGTGCACCAATCTTTGTTCTTCTTCGAGTCTGATGCAACAGATCCTTCCTGTAAACCTTCCAGGATGTCTTGGGCTGGAAATCTGCCACACTCTGTTGCTTTGTGGATTCTGCCACTCTAGAATTTGTCCAGATTAACTTTGTAAAGGTAATTGAAGGAGTTTGTGGGAAAGCTCAGGTGAGTCAATGCTTTCACTCTACCATCTTGGCTCCTCTCTCCCTCAGTTTCTTTATGTGGAATGGAGGCTGCTGTGCTACTTGGTATGTATATTAGAGGAGAAGAGTCATTTTCTGGAAAATATTCTCAGAGAACAATTCTGTTAAATAGGAGGAAAGGAGAGACTGGATTTCATTTGAAAAAAATTTGCTTTACTTTCAATGATCCCCAGCTGCTTCAACCAGTAGTATAAATAACCACAAGATGAGAATACTTCACTTAGAAATTTAGTTCTACGTCTTATTTAAATTTTGTTTTCCATCTTATCTGACTTCTTTTCTTCCCTTTTTTGTCACAAAGTAACTGACAACAAATGTGTATTTCCTAAGGGTCAAACTTGCTAAATATGGAAGGTCTCATCACCAACCAAATTCTCATTAGGTAATAATGTCTATGAACAAAAGATCCTATCAAACAAATACTTTTATTTATTTCTGAAGTCTTACTTCAGGCCTTCCTGTGGTGTGAAGTTGATTCTGGGTTCTGCAAAGCTATGGCAGTAAAGTATAAGTCCTGGCAGAAGCTACTAAGCTGTAAGGTCTCAATGATGACTCAAATGATGGACTATATATCTGCAAAAAAACTCATCATCAGAAAATTGGCTGCTGGCTATTTTTTAGACCCATAACAACTCATGATGACCTTATATCAAAGATCTATAACAATGTAGAAATTGTTCACTCCCTTGATGGGGGCTGTACTCACAATTATAAAAATATAGATCCTTAAGATGTTGAAGTATGCAATAAACCAGAATGTTTTAACATTTATTGTTTCCAGAAGATATTTTTCATATCATAAATGTGGGGTTGAGGACCTGGAGAGAGGGACAAGAGGTATTAATGTAACCTTCTTCCATTAGCACAGAACCTTTACTTAGTACAATTGATTGTTGGAATATGGATGGTAAATGATAGAGGTGGGAGAAAGAAGGCCTGGAAAGGAAGATTAAAAAAGAGTCGTAAACAAAGAGTATAAAATGGGACAATTTTGTTGGAGCATTGTTCTCAAGAAATCCACACGTTCCAATAAGGGAGAAAATATGTAAGACAATTAGGTACATAAAAGATCTGTATAGTATGAATAGAAAATGATCTTGGGGTAAAAGAGGGGGGAATATGAAGGGGCTTTTACAGAAGGTGGAATTTTAGCTGACTGTTGAAAGGAGATAGGGAAGCCAGGATAGAAATATGAGAATGATAGACATTCCATCTGTTGGAGACAGACTACACATTCATGAAGTTGGGACATAAAGTGTTGCATGTAAGGAACAGTAAGTAACTGAACAATAGAATGTATGAAGGGAAGTAAAATGTAAGAATTCTGGAAAGAGATGAAGGAACCAAGTTGTGAAACATTTTAAATGCCAAATAGAAGATTTTATATTTGATCCTGGGGGTAATGGAAATCCAAGGCATTTATTTGAGTAAGGAGGAGACATAGTCAGAGTCTTTCAAAAGGCATGGTTGAGAGTTGATTGAAGGACTATTTTTCCATGAATAAAAGAAGTCAACACCCAAGTTCAGATGTATTTATTTGTTTTTGGCTTAGAGAGTCAAATATTTGAAGAATTGCATGATCTCTTGAGCTGTAGATTGCTGACCCCTATACTAGATGATCTCCAAGGTCCAATGACAATATTCCAATATGTAATGACTTTTAGATTATATTTCTAAGATGCCTTCAAAATCTAATGTACTTCATTTTGAGTTAGATCAATGCCATGATGTAGATAACTCTTACAAAGCATATATTGTATTATAAATATTCTTGTGAGGTAGCAGTATTAACTCCTTCTCTAACTTGGGTTGGGGTGAAACCTTGAAGGAGACAAGGGATTACAAATTGAAAAGAATTGGGTGGAAACTGTCCTTCAAAAGTTGCCTTTGACCTTACCCTGAATTAGGTAGCAGAGTAATCACAATGGAGGGGGAAAGAGTTATTTTTAGTCAAGAAAGGACAGAACTTCAAAGATCCCTTACATTCCATTGTCTCTTCTGTAAGATTAAAAAAAATCCTGAAATGAGAAGTTAATGACATATTTTTATCCCTTCTTCCCAACTGTATCTTTTTTTTTATTTTTAAATTTTTTATTTATTTTTTAAAATTTTTTTAAAATTTATTTGTTTATTTTTAGTTAACAAGATTCAGTTCCATAGTTCCTTGATTTTCAAATTTCCTTTTCCTCCCTCCCCTACCCCCCACAGCAGTATATAGTCCAGTATAGGATCTGCAAATTCTTTCATATTAGAAATTAGTCAAGTTACAAAGGCATATTGTAGTAGGTGGGATGAAAAATGGTAAAGAAGAAATAAAACTGAACAATGAAAAGAAAAAAGATCAATTAGTTTGCTTCCATCAGGATTCAAGCTCAGTTCTTTCTAGTTATTTCTCTAGATGTCGCATCTCTCTCCTTCATGAGTCTTTCGAGATTGACTTATATCACTGCATTGCTGAAAAGAGTCCAGTCTGTCATAGTTGGTCATCACACATATGTTGTGTCTATAAGTATATGAAGAAATGCTCTAAATCACTATTGATTAGAGAAATGCAAATCAAAACAACTCTGAGGTACCACATCTCTCCAGTCAGATTGGCTAAGATGACAAAACAGGAAAATGACAAATGCTGGAGAGGATGTGGGCAAATTGGAACACTAATGCATTGCTGGTGGAGTTGTGAACTTATCCAACCATTCTGGAGAGCAATCTAGAATTATGCTGAAAAGGCTATAAATAATTTCATACCCTTTGACCCAGCAATACCACTTCTAGGGTTATGTCCCAAATAGATCATAGAAGAGGGAGGAAGACCCACATGTACACAAGTATTTATAGCAGCTCTTTTCGTGGTTGCAAAGAATTGGAAATTAAAGGGGTGCCCATCAGTTGGGGAATGGCTAAACAAGTTGTGGTATATGCATGTAATGGAATATTATTGTGCTATAAGAAATGAGGAGGAGGCGGTTTTCATATTTACCTAGAGAGGCTTATACAAACTGATGCTGAGTGAAAAGAGTAGAACCAGGAGAAATTTGTATACAATCACAGACACAACATATGTGTGATGACCAATTGTATCTTTTACAAATGAATACTAGTATAGGCAGGCATTTAGGAATTCTTCAAAGTATTTGTGGGTTTCTTTCTGGAAGCCTCTGGAAACCTCTAATTTGCTTATTTTTTATTATACACTTAATAGAAATTGTTAAGTATGAACATTTCCACATACAAAGAAAAGAAAAATACATAGCTTTAAAAAAAAAGTATTTATGGGGGGCGGCTAGGTGGCGCAGTGAGTAAGAGTGGCGGCCTTGGAGTTGGGATGACTCGAGATCAAATCTGACCTCAGAAAATGAGCACCCACGCATAAATAATGCCTAGCCGTGTAACCTTGAGCAAGTTAACCCCAATTGCTAAAAAAAAAAAGTATTTAAAGGTAATTTATTTAAATTTAAGATTAAAATACTAACATTGCCTTGTCTGGTCCACAATTTGTTGGGCTCACTTCTGTGCTTTTTTTTTTTTGCTTTTGTTGGAGGGGGGAGGGTAGGACAATTGGGTTTAAGTGACTTGCCCAAGGTCACATGGCTAGTAAGTGTGTCAAATATCTGAGGCTGGATTTGAACTCAGGGACTCCTGACTCTAGGGCCAGTGCTATATTCACTGTGCCACCTAGCCACCCCACCTTCTGTATATTTTTAAATATTTAGTTGATGCTTTTTTCTCATTCCTTTTTTTTGCATCATTATGTCTGTGCACCCACTTCCTACGTTCAACCCTCCAAAAAGCTCTCCCTGGTTACCACTAATGGCAGTCAAACAAAACAAGTTTATACACTGGCCATGTCTGAGATTGCATATTTTAGTGGTTTTCCTTAGCTTCATTATCTGCAAAATGAGGATAATTATAACAGCTAACTCCCAGGGTTCATCTTGTGAGTATCAAAGGTGATTACATTTGTAAAGCACATAACATAATACCTAGGACGTAGTAGGTGCTATGTAAATTCTAGATAAAATAATAATAAGCTATTGTTGTTGTTGCTAAGTTTGCCCAAATCCCCACTATTAAGTGTCTGAGGTTGAATTTGAACCCAGGAATTCTGTATTCAAGGTTCAGAGCTCTATCTATAAAGCTACCAGCTGCCTCTGCAAAATAGAAAACTATCAATTTTAGATCAAGTAATAAAAATCTCACACATACAAAGTGTAATAAAATTTGCAAAATGCTTCATATATATATGTATATATGTATGCACAAGCATATATACACGTGATCTAATTTGACCAATATAGCAATTCTATGAATTAAATACTATTATCATTCCATTTTGCAAGTAAGAAAACTGAAGCTCAGAGTGGTTACTTGCTTATAGAGGCTATAAGTAAGCATTTGAAGGAGAAGATGAACTCTAGCTTTTCTGGTTCCAAATCCCATTTTCTATCCACTTGAACATAAAAAAAGACCAGACATTTTAATAACTGTTATTCATTTAAAAATAAAAATTGTTAGACTATTAGATCACTAATCATAAAGAAGCACATGTTTAAAATGCTCATTGATTTAAATGAATTTTCTTTTCATTAAAATGTTTTATTGAGACCTTGCTTTTATATTGTAGTCATTTCCAGATATTCACATTCCACCCCATATCTTAGTCTTTGTGAAAAAGGTAAGCCTAACTCTCAGACATAATGATAATATCTGACTATACATGGGGCATTCCACAACCATAGTCACTTATGTCTTTAATTAAGGGAGGGTTGTAAATTTCTACAGCTTTTCTTAAGGAACAAGTTCTGTCATTAGTAACTACACAGCATTGGGTTTTGTTATTCTTCTTTTCATTTACATTGCTGCAGTCATGTATATCGTATGCCGGGGTCTTGAGCCATTTTGCACCAATTCATATGTCTTCCCATGTTTCTATGAATTCCTCATATTTGCCATCCCTCATGGTAAAACAATATTCTACTATATTCATATGCTTCTTTTGTTTATTTCTCAAGACTTGAGCATTCACTTTGTTTTCAAGTTTTTTGTCCCCACAAAAGTTGTTGCTAGGAATATCCCAGTCTTTACAGAACTTTTTCTTTCCTTCCATCTTTGACATCCTTGTGGTATATAACTGAGAGTGTGTTTGCTGGGTTAAAAGTGAGGAACAATTCAGTCACTTTCCTTGCCTAATTCCAAATTATTTTCCAAACTTATTGGATTATTTGACAATGCCATCAATAGTTTATGTCTGTCCATCTTCCCATAACCTATTCAAGCTGGAATAAACTTGTCTTTTGTCATCATTGTCAATTTAACAGTATGAGGTCTAACCTCAGAGTTCTTCTTATTTGCATTACTTTATCAGTGACTTGGAGCATATATTTATGCACTCATTACTAGTTTGTCCTTTTTTGAAAAAAAGAATAAACCTCTTTATTCATATTCCTTAATACTTGTACTGTGTTTTTTTTTCTCAGCATTATATAGCATTATTCATGTATTTTTTGTCCTTATCTTCTTAGTAACTTATTATCTAAATAGCTTCTACCTCAATATATTTTGGAATGGATACATGTATTGGTGTTTCAGTTTTGAATTCATTTATATTGTATCTTTGTGTCCCAGTGTAATTTTTCATTCTTTGGTAACACATTAAAAACACTCATATTGATTGCAGTTTGGATGTGACATTGCTATTGTGAAATTCCCCATCCTTCCTCTCTCTGTCTCTTTCTCACTATCTCTGTCTGTCTGTCTCCCTCTTTCTAAAATATTGCAATTATGTTATTACATGATGATCAGCACACTAACAGTACAAATTCTAATGTTCCTATCTAACTTTGTAAATTAAAGCTATTCACATGGATTACACAGACATGTTCTAATTTGTGTCCCTGGGTCTTTGAAGGCCATGCCAGCAAAGCACAAGACTTTGAAATATTTCACAAAGTTGAAAAGACTTTTAAGAATAGTCCCATAGAAGGGCAAGTAGGTGGCACAGTGAATAGAGAACCAGCCCTGGAGTCAGGAGGACCTGATTTCAAATCTAGCCTCAGACACTTGACACACTTACTAGCTGAATGACCTTGGGCAATTCACTTAACCCTGATTGCCTTGCCTTCCCCCTTCAAAAAATAGTCTCACAGAGAGACTCTGGAATTTGTCTTTGAAGACAAATACCATTAAATTTACAAAGGATTTTTGCCAGAAGGTTGATGACCAGGCTCTGATAACCATAGCAGTGCATGAAGAAAACCATTTTCTATGGATTGGAGTGGTTGTGACCCATGGAATAGAAAAAAGTATTCCCACTTTTGAAATGGTAACAACTTATATTTCATAGTAAATCACTAAATATTAGTCTCACATGTCTATTGTACTGGGTTAGTTGATACAGATAGAAATTAAAAAACTCCATGGTTGCTGTTCATATTCCACTGGATGGTTGAGAGGAGATAATAACAAATCATGACTATTATCATCATGCATACAACACCTTAATGTTTGCAAAGCATCTTACAAAAAATATCTGATTTGATCCTTATAACAACTCTAGTAGGTAGATGCTATTGTCAACCCCATTCTATAGATAAGGAAATTAAAGCAACCATAGGTTAAATGACTTGTCCAGGGTCACACAACTAGTAAATGTCTGAGACTGTATTTCAACTTAAGTTTTCCTGATTCTAGGTTCAGTATACCATCCACTGAGATACATAGCTGCCTCATTATTATAGATTTCATGCATTAATGGAATTATAATATATGTCAGGCTATAATGAGGTAAAGGAGAGGTAATTTTCAGCAACTGGGGACAAGTGGCACTTAAACTGAGGCTTGAGGGAAAAAAGGATCAGGAAAGGCACAGAAGAAGAGATGGTAAATCCTAGAAACATCACCATATCAGGTCATGCCCTCAGTAAAACAATTACCTATACTGTATTTACTGGTCAGCCAGAGTTTTGGAAATAAGAAATAGCAAGTAAAATTTGGGGACAGCTAGTTGTTCCATTTGTCTGGAATGTAAAACATATGAGTGCGAGCAAAAGAAACTATAAATCTTAAGTCAGGGTAAGATTGTAGAGGGATTTACATGTTGGGATAATCAATGCAAATATTATCCCAAAGGTAATAGGGAATCTGAAATGTTTTGATCATGATGAAAGCTATGTGTGAAGGATATGTTCATGGCAGCTGTGTTAAGGATGGGTTAGAGAGGGGAGAGATTGGAAGCATGGAGATCAGACAGGAGGCTAATTAAACAATCCAGGCAAAAAAGTAATATGGGCGTGATCTAGTATAGTCACAATATGAGTTAATCAGCAGGAAAAGATGTGAGAGATGTCTTAGAGGCAAAAGTGGAAGAACTTGGTAATTAATTAGATGTGGGGGAAGGTGAAGTGAGAGAGAGGGAATACCTAGTAATATTATCTACAGAAATTAGGTTTTCAGGAGGCAGAAGAGTTTGAAAGGAAAAACCTATTAAAGTTTTACAAAATATGTCTACTATAACAATTCTCCGAGGTAGGTAGGACTAGTGTCATTTTGCAAATAAAAAAGGAAAATATCCTCGCCTTCTCCCCAGGGGAGAGGGGAAAAGCAGTGTAGTAAGGTACGGATCACACAGCTAGTAAGTATGAGAATGGGAATCAAGACCTGAACTCTACATAACATGGTTCTAGGTCTACCACTCTTTGATGATAACACGCTATGTTTTGGATGAGTTAAAACTTTGAAATGCACGTGAAGTAACTGATAAGACTCCTTATTTAATAGGTAAGAATTATTATTCTTGTCAGGATCAGGGCTTTTCCTTATTTAGGGAATTTTGTGTGAAGGCTCTCTAATGTCTGCTGTCAACTTCTCTGCAACATAGTCTTAGAGAGTTGTCTGGGACAAATCTCTATGACCACACAATAGCAGTCAGAAAAGAGAGTTACTGATTTATTGAATAACAGATAAAAATAACTTAATCATCTGATTTCATTGTTCTGTTTCTGAAAAAAAATTCAAATGACTTTCTTATGTAAAGATAGTTTGGTCTAGTGAATAGAGTCATAGACTTAGGGGTCAGGATAGATCTAAATTTCAATCTTGCCTCTGGGTTAGCATACCAGTTCTGTAACTCTTAGTAAGTTACTTAGCCTATAAATGTCACAGGTGACTCCCTTGGATTTATTAGCTAAATCATAGTTTCTGTTTGACTTCTTGGACACAGGAAATTCTCTATGCTTATGAAATCATGGAATATTCCTTTCATTGCTAAAGGCTATTAGCACTTATGTGGAGAGTGCATAGCAGCAGATAACACCCCTATTTTTCTCTCTTTCCTTACACCAACCAAGTAAAAAACAATAAATGAAACTTCAGTATGAGGGAAGAGGACTATCCTCCAAGTACTTACATGGACAAATTTATGAATTTACCCTTAGCTATTTTTGCATAGATTTTGAGAAAATTAATGATACAAAGCAGTTATTAAGAAATTAATTGTATCATTTTTTGGCTTTGTGTCTACCTGATATAGCTTTATCTACTCAGAAATAATTGATATTAGTGAAGGGAAATACTGTTTTATGATATTGAAAGTAATGCTTTAGTTTTAATTACTGAGAAAAAATGATGTGGTATTAAATAATGATATGACTTTGCTTTTAATGAGGGAAATATCCAATAAGTAGTTCTGAAACATCCACTGGAACTTTCTTAGCTTTGCCAAATGTTTCTCCAGATGTCTTGAAGTGTCAGATTAAACTTGCAAATTATTTTGCTTTATGTCAGCCTTGAACTGATGAATTACTTTTCCACCCTTTCATGATGATTACTACAGTTTGATAACTGGAATTACTATAAAAGAAGTTACCTTCAACACAATTAGATTGCTTCCTTCTTTTGGTACAGAGAAGCAACGGCCACATAGATCTCTTTATACATATGCAAGTAGTATCTGGCACCAATGGGAGAATTCCTATTCAAAGTAATTTTCAAAGTTCTTTATCAACAACTGAGATTATGTGCAGAATACTTTCTATAGAATTTGTCCCTAAAAGATAGAAACCCCCCTCCTCTTTTTATGTGGCTGACAAATCACTACATTGATAGAGGAAATCTCAGTTTCCTTCTTTTCTTTTTTTTTTTTTTTTTGTGAATGAATGAAATTTCCCCAGCCCTTTTTTCTGATGCCTACCATGACTGCTAACATTCTCTAATATAGATCAGAAACAGAAATTGAGGAATCTGAGCTTAAGATAGCTTCTATCTGCCTTCTTGAAGATCACACAGGTAGTAAGTAGCATAGTTTGGGTATGAAATCAGGTCTTCCAAATCCAGTACTTTTTCCCCAATTTTTGTGTGCTAAAGTAAATTATGCTAATTATGCATTTGGAAAGAAAATAGTGAGGATTATTAGACTAATGTTCCAGTTTGATACTAGATTTAAGTAATACACATACAGCTTCCATTCACAGGGAACTTATTTTATATGTCCACAGATCTGCACACTAATTGATGTTCATCTATTTATTGGTGCACATGACAAAAGTCACCCCTGTCTTCTTACCTTTTGTGTTTCTTATTCTTGTTTTCCCAAAGATTCTCTTAAGAGGACTCCTGGAGTGTGTTAAAGGCTTCCTTTGTATATTTTTTTTCTTTTAAGGAGTAGTTCTCGTACAGCATTTGGTTGGGCCATCTGTTGTTCCTTGACCTTATTGTATAAGCCTGCATATTCTCCCTGTAGCCCTCAGATTACTTAGTATTTTTGTATTACTTTTGTTCATATTTCATATTGAATTATTGGTTGTAGGATGTCTAGCTTGTTGGATGTGGGGGTGATTTCATTTTTCTTTTTGCACCTTTGCTTTACACATAATAGATACTTGATAATTGTTCTTTGAATGAATGACTAGCTCATCACCTTTTTCAAGCATGTATTTCATTAACAATATCCTTTATGCTACACTTTGGATGTAGATAAACATTTGATGTATTTTGCAGTCTATTTGTATTTGCCTCTTTTAGGCAGGGGTAGCAATCATGACCCTAGACAAAACAAAAGCAAAAAGGGACCTAATTAAAATATATAATCAGGGAAATTGCATTTTGCTAAAAGGTACCACAGACAATGAAATAATATCAAACAATTCTTACAGTAAGTTTCTCTGATAAAGACCTCATTTCTCAAATATATCCTGAGTATAGAAGTAAGTCAAATTCATAAAAATGAAAGTCATTGCCCAATTAATAAATAGTCAAAGGATATGAGCAGGTAGTTTTTTTTTATAAAAAAGAAATAAAAGCTATTTATAAGCATACAAAAATTATCTAAATCACTGTTGATTAGAGAAATACAAATAAAACAATTCTGAGCTACCACTTAGCATCTATCAGAAATGGCAAATGCTGGGGGGAATAAGGGAAAATAGGTGTATTAATGAAATGCTGATGGAGTAGTGAACTGGTCCAACCATTCTGGAGAACAACTTGGAACTATGCCCAAAGGGCCATAAAACTATACATACCCTTTGACCCAGAAATACTACTACTAGGACTATATCTCAAAGAATTAAAAAAAAGGAAAAGACCTATGTATACAAAAATATTTACAGCAACTCCTTTTGTGGTGGCCAAGAATTGGAAATTGAGAGAATACCTATCAATTGGGGAATGGCTGAATAGATTGTGGCATATGATTGTGTCAGAGTACTATTTTACTATAAGAAATAATGAAGGGGGTGATTTCAGAAAAGAAAACAACAACAACAACATGAGACTACCTGTATGAACTGATGCAAAGTGAAGTGAAAAGAACTGGGAGATCATTGTCCATCTAACAGCAATGTTGTAATGCTGATGAGCTGTGGAAGACCTGACTACTTTGATCAATACAATGATCTAAGACAATTACAAAAGAATCATGATGAAAAAAATGCTATTCATCTCCATAGACAAAATTGATGAACTTGAAGAGCAAATTAAAGCATACTTTACTCACTTTATTTTCCTTGCTTTAAAAAACATCTGGCTATTATACAAATATGTTTTGCATGATTTCACAGGTACAATTCATATATTGCTTACCCTCTCTCTCAGTGATTGGGGAAGGGTGAGAAAGAATACATAGCTTAATATTTTAAAATAAGAGTGTTAAATAAAAATAAATAAAAATTATTATGTTTAAAATGTAATTGGGAAATGTTTAACAAATAAATAAATATAAATTACCCCCCCCAAAAAAAAATCTGACCTAGTTGTGTATTTCTTGAATTGAGGTCATAGGGATGAGGTGGGGACAATTTATTATTTTCCTTGGAATCTAGGGTGATTTGGTGAGACCTTTTGAAGAAGACTAAATTAAATGAAGACATAGGGTCCTAAGATGACTTTAGAAATAATTCTGTTAAACTCAGTCTTTAGAAGTCTTCATTAAATTCCCTGTAGAGCAGAAGGGATCTCAACACAACCTTCAAAGATTCTTCAGGGACCTTTCATTCTCAGAGAATACACTGGGGGGCAGATCTTAAAGTTTACATTTGAGCTCTCCAATGACAAAAGAAGAAAGAAAGAAAGAAAAAAGATAGATACTGAGTACTAGTCACTTCTCCAGCTTTCTTTAGTTTAATGTGTATGAGTCTGGGGATTTGCAGAGGCGAGGGAATAGTTATAAAGGTTATGTTAAGGAGCATGGAACTGTAGTTCTGTTTGGTACAGACAGGGTACCTTAGCAAATTCCTTTTTTGGAATTAGAAATGCGTAAAACAGGTCACCAATCTCAGTAGATGACTTGGAAATGAGATCACAAGATCACAGTGCCTTATTCTTCAAGTCCTGAATTTGGTAGTGAAGGTAAGGAAAATTCAAGGCAACGTGCACAAAAGAAAGGAGTTAATTACTTTGTAATCCAAATTAATGATTTAGAAAAAAGAAATTGTAGAATTTCTCTGAGTTATTGATATGGCTATAGAGGAGGAAATTAGGGATCTGATGTAATTCTTTAAAAATGTAATTAAACTTTCATTTCATTAAAACAGTATCCACTCAGCTGCTTCTGCTTCAATCAAATTAGCACAGGGCTTTCTAAGCACAAAGCATAATTGAGAGGCAAGCGACTTTTTATCCTATCCAAGTTCTTTAAAGGGAGCAAAAAAGATACTGCATTAAAGGGTTAGTCACAGGAAGATATGGACTTCAGAATCTTCTCAAGTAGAGAAGGCAATTTCTGAGAGGTCAAAATGGATTTATTTTTTCAGTGGAAGAATTCATTATGCACTCTGTTATGTCAGGGAGATTTTTTTCCCTGGAAGGAGAAATGATCTTTCTTTCTAAGTCTGAAGAGAAAACTGAACTTAGAAAATTATAAAATCTATAGAAAAGAGATTCTCCTTAGGTGTCATAAAAAATAGCCCCCAGGGATCAGACTGCTTTCTTTGTCTTTACTTCTTTCATTTTCTTTCACATTCTCAAAAAGGAAGGTATAACATTTAACTATTCTTTCTTCTCTCTCCCTCCTTCCTTTCTTCTCTCCCTCCCTCCCTCTCTCTGTCTTACTCTGTCTCTCTGTCTCTCTCTGTCTGTCACTCTCTCTCTATCTCTCTCTTTCTCCCTCCCTCCTTTCAGTTTCATTACATCCTCCCTTGCTCCTTCCTTATTTCCCCTCTTCCTCAAAAACAATTGTTTCTTTACATTAGTTTCTTTTCCCTTGCATAGTTTTCTCCTATTTTTCTTTTTATAGATATTACATAAAATGTCTCTTCTCTAAAAAACAAAATTCCCCTGATAGTTTTGAAAACTGACTTTATACTGATTTCACCTGTATAAAAATTTCAGTGTGTTTTGAATGATATCTTTGTAATACACTTTCTCTATAATATATGTATGTGTGATATATATGGATATACATGTATATTTAATATTATCCATTTAATTCGATAAGCTTTTCATGTTCCTTTTATGAGTGCTATGTGTTGGGGAAGATAAGTTATAGCCCTTGCCCAGTTTTAGAAGAAACATTTAATCACTGAATTTTAAAGTTTAAGGAGAACTTAGTGATAATTCAATGTAATTCTCTCATTTTGCAAATAAGAAACTGAGGCCAAAAAATTTTGAGCAATGCAACAATAGTTCACACAATTATTTAGTGGCATAAGTTGTCCTAGAGCTCAGAATTTTTATGGAGAAATTCCTTAATAAATTGCCAATTTCACTATCATATAGGATGAAGGAATTTAGTTATTGAGGAAATGACAATGAAGTCATTCTTATAAATTACACTTATTAATTGCCCTATAAAAGACCAGATAATTTATTTCCAATTACTTCAATATTTTTGTGTGCATATAAGTATGGTGAAATAACTGATAACTCACTATAATAATGGACGCATGGTCACTCATCTAGGGTTAATCATGCTTTTGGTTTGCTAAAGTAAAGATGGATTAAGTAAGGCTAGATATGCTTTAGTCTTCTGCAGTCTGGGTAAAAAATAGTCCTGGAATTTTATAAAATTAATACTAAGAAAGTTTTTGAATGAGTCAAGTGTTCTTGATTAGTTAAATGGAAAAAGAGTCTCTGCCAACTTGGTTATGTTGAAACTATTGAAAAATATATGATGAATTGTGTTATAGCTCCTTCTCATAAAGGTTAACTTCTTACAGTTGCAAAAGAAAGCTGTTCATTATGGTACAATGCATGATAAAAGTTTATGTATATTTATTCCTCTGCTAAATTCCTACTTCAAAGACTCATTATATCATGGATATGACCTTGGGATTTTGAGAACTATGCCAGGGAGTACAACCTCTGATTTTGCCTTTTTGAACAAGTTATATGGTAGTAGAATAATTCGGAGCATCAGAAAGTTACCTCTGACACATACTAGCTGTGTGACCATTGTGAAGATATTTAGCCTCTCTGTGCCTCAATTTTCTCATCTGTAAAATAATAATATCCAAACTGTCTATATAACAGTGTTGTTGTAAGGTTCAAAGGAGAGAATTATGTAAATAATTTCAAAATTATTAAATCCTATAATTACCAATTGTTTTCATTATTATTTTGATCATAAAGACTAAAAAAATAATATATCCAGAAAGAGCAAATTAAAAAAAAAACCTGGCAAAACTTAAAGAATACTTCATATATTTAAAATCCAAAAATGCAAAGCTAAATTACAATGCTTGGTGTGACAATCAGAGTATTATCTATCTCCCTCATAATATGAAAAAATATGAATATCATACTCCAGTAAACCCTGACAGAAAATTACTGAAACTACTAGAAATAATGGAACATAAAATGATAGAATCCATTCTATTATGTAAGAGAAGAACTCTAAATCTAATTCACTAAGAAATATGGTTTCCAAATTCTAGAAGATTAATGTGAAGAAGAGATCCATACAAATAGTTAGGATGAAGAAAATTACTTCAACAAAAACCAATTTTATTTCCCCAACCAGCAGCATTCATGATCTGTGATGATAGTCAACCTGTTCAAAAGCATTTAGCATGTGCTTGCTGAATGCCTGCCACATATTCTGCTAGGTAATGAGGATCCTGGGACCTCGAAATCATCCTTGACTTTAGGAAATGTACATTCTTAGGGGGAGAAAATCTTTAGTTTAACTAGATGGGAAATATGACTGCATTGGCAGCTTGGAAATTCTCAAGAAATTCTTTTGCTTTTTTTTTTTTTGGACTTGCCCAAGGTCACACGGCAAAGTTTTTTTGTTTTGTTTTGTTTTGTTTTGTTTTGTTTTGTTTTGTTTTGTTTTGTTTTGTTTGTTTGTTCGTTTGTTTGTGTGTGTGTGTGTGTGTTAAGTGTCTGAGGCCAGATCCGAACTCAGGTTCTTCTGACTCCAGGGCCAGCACTCTACTCACTGCGCCACCTAGCCGCCCCACAAGAGATATTTTTGAAGACAGGAATGGAAGAAACAGAGAATGCCTGATTGAAGGAATAAATGATGAAACAAGAATTTATCAATTCCAAAGCACATGAAAAATCACTCTTCCAATCAGCTTGGAATACATATAATAAAGAAAACAAATTTCTGGTCTGAAGCAGCTTACTATTTAATTGGGAAAAGAATGGCATAGGATGCCCTATAAGTATTTCAAAGGACTGGCATGGGGTGTGGGAGAGAGAGAGAGAGAGAGAGAGAGAGAGAGAGAGAGAGAGAGAAGAAGAAGAAAGAAGAAGAAGAAGAAGAAGAAAGAAGAAGAAGAAGAAGAAGGAGGAGGAGGAGGAGGAGGAGGAGGAGGAGGAGGAGGAGGAGGAGGAGGAGGAGGAGAAGGAGAAGGAGGAGAAGGAGAAGGAGAAGGAGATGCAGAGAGAGACAGAGAGAGACACACACAGAGGGACAGAGATGGAGACATAGAGAAGAAATACCCTGTGGGTCAAAAGTATCAAATTCTCCCTGTAAGCATGAGGTATACCATGCATGCCTAGTCCCATATTTTCCTCCTCAGAACTTTTCTTGGATTCATGGGATGCCTGCAGATTCTTGATCCTTTTGAGAAGAAAGGTAGCCTCTGTGATAGCTTCTTTGTCTTCACATATTCCTAAGCCAAACGATATCTTAGGGATAGATATTTCTCTTTTTTTGCCCATGTGGATAGTTAGGCCAAATTCTTCTGAATGAGAAGTTATAGATCGCATTTATTAGACTCTAGTGTGACAAGCTTTGATGAAGTCAGCCCAATCTCATCTGCAAAGGTCATCCAGTAAAATCTGGAAGACTATACCTTTTATATTAACTTGTAATTCTCTGGATCTCCTTCATGAAAATTAGAAGCATTGTTGATAAGCATACACCTCCTTTTTATATCTTTCATTTGATTTTAGTGATTAGTACCATCAAATACTGTGTGCTTGTACAATATATGCTTGTATCTTTCAAGGAATCCTGCATCAATTTGACATGAATAGCTGGCATTTTATTAGAAGAAACCTTTAAAAATGGTGTTTTGCCCTATTGAATCAAATGCTTTCTTATAGTAAACAAACAATAAAGATTCTGTATTCTTTATACCCTTTAATGAATTGTGTAATGATAAATTTGGGTTTAACTATGGAAAATAATTTTCAAAAGACTTCTGATTCATTTAAAATACCCCTACTAAGGACAGTATCAACATGTGTGTTGATAATAATTATAAAAATTTACCCTGATGGAAAAGTAGGGAAAGGGGTCACTAATTATTAATTTTCTTTTAGTTGCCTTATTTTTTTCCATTTATTTATAACTGTAGGGTCCAACTATTTTGCTATACATTTAGCATCTTTTCCCTTCAGATACCTTGAGCATTAGTTCCTCAACACCTTTAAAATAGAGTATCCCATATTTATTTTCTTTAATGACATTTCCTTGTTCACTCTGAGCAAATACATGGCTGTGACTTTAGGGCTCAATTGTAGTGGTCCCACTTCCCTTGATAGTAAAAAGAGCTTGTTTAACAATCTTTTCAGATACTTCCTATATTTTTCCTGTTGACCATTTTCCTTACAATTTAATCATTAAATAATATCGGGTCTTTTCCAAACTTATTCATTTATTTATTTTTTTGCTTTTTTTGGAGGGCAATTGGGGTTAAGTAACTTGCCCAAGGTCACACGGCTAGGTTTTTGTTTGTGTGTGCCTTAAGTGTCTGAGGTCAGATCCGAACTCAGGTCCTTCTGACTCCAGGGCCGACACTCTACTCACTGCGCCACCTAGCCACCCCTCCAAACTTATTTAAAACTTTTTTTTCTCTCCAGTGCTTGCTATTTTATGAGGTATTGTTGCTCATAATCTTTGACCAACCACTTTAAATAAGATATTAATTTTTTTTCAAAACTGTTACTATTCTTGGTTGAGATATCTCTGATTGATAAATAGGTAAAATGTTTTGCTTACAAAGGCACTTTTTAGGTTCCTTTGTTCTACTGCTATGGCAATTGATTTATACTGGTTAAACTTTTCTGAGTATTATGTCCTCTTCCTAAACCATTCCAATTTTTAAATATCAGTAATTTATTTAAATAGGCACTTTCTGATGGAATTCTAATAAAGCTGCCTCCAGCCGCAATAGTCTAACTTCATTATGGGCCCAGCCCCATTGAACAGCAGCCCACTTTACCTACCTGGCCTCTCTCTTCTCCCCCTGCCAATGTCCTAACTTCTTCATATATGCCTCACTGCTCACTAGAACAAAAGGTGTGTCCCTGAAACTCTTAGTTCCCACAGAAATAGCAGGTATGTCCATATGTCCATACTTCTACCTATCACTTCCCCCAGATCCATTCCTACAGAAACATGTGTGTTGTATTCAATAAATTCCAATGGATGTTACAATTATCTTCATACATATGTATGTGTATATTTCCCCTTTTTGTTTTATTTTTAAGATAGTTTACTTATTTATCATTTTCATTTACTTCTTGATGACCCCTCCCCACCCACAATATTTTACCCTGTATAACGCACCTTTATGATAACAAGATTGAGTTAAGAAAAACATATAACCAAGATGACCATTTGCAAATGTATGCCTCATTCTGTAGGTCCATTGCCACAAGGAAGGAGACAGATATTAGTATTTGCGTCTGTAATTAGTCCTTGCAAATATCTGGGCCAAGCATCCCTTAAAATTGTGTTTCTTCCTGACTTTGGATGTGTAATATAACTGAATCCAGCAAATTAACAGGCAGTATGGTAATGTAGAAAAAAGCCTAGATTTTAGAGTACCTGAGACTTATTTCCTACAAGTTACTCCCTGTATGAATTGGGGCAAATCACTTAATTTACCCTGGCTTGACTTTCCTCATTTGCAAAATATGGAAGTCTGACTAGATGATCTACAAAATCCCTTCAACCTCTAATTCTGTGATCTTCTGAACTAATTTTTTTCTTCATGGATTACCTTAGAGCCATACTTCCATTTATTTGTGATTTCCTTTTGTTTTCTGCCTTATTAAAAGGAAAAATATCAACATTGAGAGGATTCATTTGCTCCAGGAGCCTTGTCAGAGGATGATGATTTTCTGTTTAGAGTAGTAATAGCTAAGTAAATGTGTATATACCATATAAAATTGTGTATTAATCTAATGGCTACCTGTCCAGATACATGTCATACTTGAGAGAAAATAATCCCTTTATATAAAAAAAGGCTTCTTCTAGAGTCCAGTGAAAGAACTCAGCAGCTCATTTTTTTATACTTTTCTCAAAATAAACAGTAAGAGCTATTGTATGTGGAATTCAGGTGGTGAACTGATTTCTATGTTTGAGCAGTCAGCATATTAGGGACCTAAGTTAACTCCAGGGATCTTATGGAAAGAGCAGATTCTAAGTTATGAATATTTTTTCTTGAGGAATTTTTCAAACTTGTGACTTTGATGGAAGAGACAGAAGTTAATCATAGCAGGAAAAGGAGCTCTGGGGAAAGAACCTGGCAAAGAATGCATTTTGAAAGAAGTACATGAGAAATATGTAAAAAATATCAAAGCTTCAAGAATATCAAGATATGGGGTGGCTAGGTGGCTCAGTGAGTAGAGCGCTGGCCCTGAAGTCAGAAGGATCTGAGTTCAGATCCAGCCTCACACACATAACACACACAAACAAAAACCTAGCCATGTGACCTTGGGCAAGTTACTTAACCCCAATTGCCCTCCAAAAAGCAAAAAAAAAAAAAAAAGAATATCAAGATATATTTGTGTTAATCTAATAGGAAGCCATGTAATCAATTGCTTTTCTTTATTTTTATTTTTCCAGACTTAACAATTCCCATTAAGAAAGAATGAGAATAATTGCTTTTTTAGAACTGGGAGAATCTTCAATGTATCCACTCCTCTCCTACAGTTACTGACACTGCAGCACCTCCCTCTGGGGAGTAGCCCATGCTTGATCATCTTCATTGGCTCACACCAGGTAGATTGCTTAAAACCAGCAATAAGGTAATAGGAAGAATAGCTGAAAGGGAGTTTAGTGATCATTAGTTCCAAATCACTCATTTCATAGATGAGAAAAAGGTCCAGGGAATAAAGTCATTTGTTTATAGTAACACATCCTACAAATAGCAGAGCCAAGCTTCAAACACAGGTCCTTCATTCCATATTCATAGTTCTTTACAAGAGCATGAACTCTTGCACCAACAGTCATTGTGTTTTTTCTACTGTAGCTCAGATTTGCCAACTTGTCTCAGATATTGAGATGCTATTCCTAATCTCCTAATCTGAATTTCATCCTTGACCCATTGTTTGGTTTGAATAATCAGTTATAAGTGCATCCAAACTCAAACTTTGTGTCTGTTTCTGCCTGGTTTGGACCTCCATGTAATAATACTAGCTCACCTTTCAAAAGCACTTTGTGCACAGAAATTCTGAGAGGTAGGTTGTACAATTAATATTATTCATATATATTTACATATATACATACATACATACACACATATATATGCATATGTATATGCACATATATATATATATATATATAGAGAGAGAGAGAGAGAGAGAGAGAGAGAGAGAGAGAGAGAGAGAGAGAGTAAACTGAGTTTCTGAGAGGTTGTGATGTAACCCTGTGACTAACTATCCCACATTTAATAATTGTCAGTAACAATGTGAAAGTAGATCTTTTAACACAGTCTAAATATTCTTTCCATAGGTTTTGGGATTCCTTCTAAGGCTAAGCAGAAAAGTCTAATCCTTCTCCCTCCCTGTCCCAATTAATTGTCTTTCAAAAGGAAAACAGGAAACTAGGGAAATTTTTATAGGAAGTTTCTCTGACACAGGTCTCATTTCTCAACTATATAAGGAATGGAGGCAAATTTATATAAACAAGAGCCATTCCCCAATTAATAAATTGTCAATGGAAATTAATAGACAGGTTTTAGAAGAAGAAATGAAAACTAGTCAGATAAAAAATACTCAAATCACTATTGATTAAAGAAATGCAAATTAAAACAACTCTGAGATGCCACCTTATACTTATCAGAATGGCTAATACGAATAGAAAGGAAAAATGACAAATATAGGAGGGAATGGGAGGAGGAGGAAAGGGACTCTAAAGCCTGTAGATGAAGGTGTGAACTTGTCTAACTATTCTGGAGAACAATTTGGAACCATCTCCAAAAGGGCTACAAAAATGTGAATACCCATTAACCCAGAAATAAAACTACTAGGTCTGTACTCCAAAGAAATCAAAGAAAAAGAAAAAAATAAAGGCCTATCTGTCCAAAATATTTAGAACAGCTCTTTTTGTGATGGCAAAGATTTGGAATTGGAGGGGATACCCACCAATTGAGGAATGGCTGAACATGTTGTGGTATATGATTATGGTGGAAGACCATTGTTCTATAAGAAATAAAAAGCAAGATGGTTTCAGAAAAATTTGGGAAGCCTTTTATGCACTGATGCAAATTGAAATGAACATGACCACAAGAACATTGTATACAGGAATAGCAATATTGTTAACAATAATCCACTGTGAAAGACTTAGCTACACTGATCAATACAATAATTGAAGACAACTCTTAAGGACTTAAGGTGAAAAATGTTCTCCACCTCTAGAAAGAGAACTGATAAAGTCTGAGTACGGATTGAAGCATATTTTTTTCACTTTCATAACTTTTCTTGCTTTCTTGTACTATGGCTAATATGGATATATATTTTTTCATGATTTTGCATATATAATTGATATAACTTTCCTTCCCTTCTCAATGGATGGGAGAGGAATGGAAGGGAGGAAGAGGATTTGTGATTCAATTTTTAAAATATTGATGTTAAAATGCATAAGAAATATATTTTAAAAATCTTCCAAATACTTGAAAACATCTGTGTTTTTCTATATTTTTTCTCCAGGCTAATGATTTTCCCTCCCCATTCATTCAATTAATCCTTATATGATATAATCTCACCTCCTTTTATCATCCTGGTTGCCTTCTTCTAGAATTTTTTTTTCCTTTTTTTGGAGGGCAATTGGGGTTAAGTAACTTGCCCAAGGTCACATGGCTAGGTTTTTTTGTGTTTGTGTGTGCTTTAAGTGTCAGGCTGAATCCAAACTCAGGTCCTTCTGACTCCAGGGCAGATGCTCTACTCACTGCGCCACCTAGCGCCCCCTCTAGAAATTTTTTAGCTTCCCAATATCTTTTCTAAAGCATCGCAGTCAGCCCAGAACACAATATTCAAGATGTGGTTTTTCCAGGGCAGAGTATAGTAAGATGATCAGCTCCCTAGTCCCGATCACTATTTGTCTTAATGTGACCAAAGATTTTTATTATTTTACTTGGAAGGCACTTCACACTATTGTCTTACATTCAGCTTGCTTTTCACTTATATTTCCGATTCTTTTTCAGATGAATTGGTCATAATTCTTTTTTGTGTGAATTGTTGATTTTTTTTAATTAGGAGAAAGACTACATTTTTTTCTGTTTTAATACGGTGGCTATCCAGACACCATTTTGCTAAGGCCATTAAGAGTGGTGGTCTGCATCCATACTTATCCTTTACCTGCCCTCGTGATTTGCTAGGTTCATCTTGGAGGGAGCCTGATGTTTGCTGGGGTTTTGTTTCCCCTCAGGGAACCTGTTTGTTTATCACATGCAAAAGAGTTAAGTCTTTCAATGTTGTTTACTTTACAATGTCATTTTTATTTTGAAAGTGTTCTTGGTTCTACTCCTTCACTTTGTTTTTGTTTTTGTTTTTTGTTTTTTTAAAGCAATTGGGGTTAAGTAACTTGCTCGAGGTTACACAGCTAGTCTTTATTTATGTGTGGGTGCTCATTTTCTGAGGCCGGTTTCGATCCTGGGTCATCCCCTAGTCCTTCACTTTGAATGCATTCATGCAAGTCTTCTCAGATTTTTATGAAGCTATCCTCTTTATAATTTCTTATGTTACAGTAGTCTTCCATTACATTTATATACAATAATTTATTCAGTTATTTTCTGATTGATGGATACTACTTTAGTTTCTAACTCTATTGCAAAAATAACTGATAAAAGTGTGGGTTTTTTTTCAGGCTCTTCACCCCTTTCTTTGATCTCTTTTGGGGAATAGATCTAGTAGTAGCATTTCTGGGTCAAAGGGTATAAGTAGTTGAATAATTTTGGTGAGACAATTCCAAATTGCTTTCCAAAATGGCTGGTTCAACTCACACCTCTATTAAAATTCTTTACTGTACCCCCTCCCCCAGTTCCATAAGCAATTGGGGAAACAATATTTCTCCTCCAATATATGCCATTTTCTTTTTTGGTCAGTTTTTCTGATCTAATGGGAGTCAGATACAACCTCAGAATTGCTTTAATTTGAATTTTTCTAATTTTTTATATTTCTATAATCTTAGTATTTTGAAGCATTGTCTTATATGGCCTTTGATAGCTTGGATTTCTTCCTTAGAAAACTGACAATTCATATGATTTACCCATTTATGAATTGGGCAATTTGAAGCCAGATCTCCCCACCTCCCAATATATGTGTATGTATGTATGTATGTATGTATGTATGTATGTATATGGTCTCTGCTGCCAAATTATAAAATCCCTCAGTTGCCACTTTCCTTTCTAAGTTACACATCATTGATTTCATATGCTACATACAATTTAAAAACTCATTCATTGATATAGACTCTGTAATCACATCTGTAATTCTTTCAGTAATGTAGGATTTGATTGATCTGGGCCAGGTGACTTGAATTCATTAAGGATATTTAGATGATCACTTACTATCCCCTTATTTATCTTGGATTTCAACTTCCTGTTAGCCATTTTTTTCATTCTATTATTTCAAGTGTAAAGGTCAATCTTTTTGGTGGGGAAAAAATGAAGCAAAGTAAAACTTGTGCAGTTCCATCTTTTCCTCTTAGCTAGTTTATACAATGGATCCATATTGATCAGTAAATCTGTTCTTTCTTTGATTTTTCTTTTTTCTTTCCCTCCAATATAACTAAAGAGAAAATAATCCCTTTTGGCTGTTCTTAGTTTTCCCCATCAGACTGTTATCATTCTGGGATGTGTTTAACTCTTCTGGCAACCTCCTGATAGGTCCATGCTTTACTTCTGTGTTCATCTTCTATTACTTGACTTGTTTTCCATCTTCTGTACCTGTATTTTAAAAATTAGATTGTTTAGTGAGTCCCCTGAGCATATTTATCAATAACTTTCCTCCTCTTCTACCTTATCAGAATTATTTGTCTTTGTGACATTTGAAATTTTTCAAAAGAGCTTCTTATTCCTCTATGGCTGATTTGCCCTGTAGATTTTTAGTCCCTGATATCCTACCTATCCTTTCTCTGAATCCTTTTAAATCTACTAACCAGGTTGCTTGTCTCCTTTTCTGTCATAAATTCTGTTACTGAACTCTTAGATTTGTAATCATTTCCACCTTGTTATTGGTAAGACTCTTGTCCAGAACAGGGTTCCCTTCCCCCCTTTTATAAGGTTCTTCTACCTTTTAAATGATTTAATTATAAGAAATGTCAATAAATTCTGAAGAGCATTATTTTTGATCAGCAGAAGTCTGATAATCATTATTAGAACATGTCTTTTTTTTCCAGTGATATATTTTCTAAATACCTAAATCATTTCTATTTTCTATTTATATTGGCTTTAGTATATGCTGATAACAATATTGTTTCTGTCGCTTTTGGTTGATTTTCACTTAAGTGCTTTCCATTGTACTCACCAACTCTGGATCCTTTCCATAATACTACTTCATTTCCATCCCTACCACTACCATACATTTTCATCATGATTCTACCTGTCTTTTTTGCCTATTTTGAGCCTGTAAATATCACCCTGACCTGACTACCAAGATTCTGTGCTTTGATATTGTGCTCCAGATTGGCCTCACAATTTTAATTATGATGTGGCTTTCACCATCAAGGATTCATGGAATGACCTAGTCCTTCAGTTATGCTTATCCTATGTGTTGTTCTGCCCATCAGCAAAAGCCACCAAACTGGAAAAGAACATTGAATCTGGAGTCTGAGTACTTGAATTAGGCTCTTACCTCTAATGCTCATAACTTTACAATCTTAGACAAAGCATTTAACTTCCATTGGTCTTATTTTCTTTATATGTAAAATGAAACTGTTGGATAAGATGGTCTTTGAGATCCTTCTTATTTTTAAATCTATTGTCCTCATTCTTCTTGACATATACTGGTTGTTATAATGTATATATGTATGTATTTTCAGGGAAAGAGTTTTTACTCATGTAATCTTAGGACCTAAAGCTAGAGCATCTAATTTATAGTTGGGGAAATTAAGTAGTGTTATGTTCTGGAAATACTCTTTTTATACTTTTCATAATATTTAACTCCTGATTATTTTGTCAAAGAGTCAACATTAATCTGCATCCAATAAATTCAGTTCTCTTTTTGGTCCTCAGGACAATATACAAATACACAATACAAAAATACTTACAGTCAGTCTATGTGTAAAAAGGTACAGAACATTAAGTAATTTTTTGTTTGTTTAGAGACAATCAGGGTTAAGTGACTTGTGCTTAGTGTCACATAGCTACTAAGTGTCTGATGCCAAATTTGGGCTCAGGTTCTCCCAACTCCAGAGTTGGTACTCCATCCACTGTTCCACCTAGCTGCTCTGAGGACATTAAATTAAAATAATATGTGGTATTAACTATAGAAGCAGTAGGAGTAAAGTTAAGTCAAGAACAACAGGGGATAAAATTATTTGAGAAGATGTGATGGAGGCTGTGAAATTTGACATCACTCTTGAAGGAGACACAGATTCCAGCTCAGTATCCATAACTTTAGGGAAAAGGAAACAACATGCATAAAAGTATAAGTCAGAATAGAATATAATAAATTTAAAGAAGCATAAGATGTTCCATCCTGATGGATTGTAGGGCATATAATATAAAACATTAGGAAAAAAATCAGTTGGTAAGTAGGAGTATGGAGGACCTTCAGGTAATATAAGGTTATAGGGGAAAGTGAAAAACTAATCTAAAGCATTTAGATGTGGTTATTACCTATCATAGCCATTATAGTTATTTGAGGAGGGAACAAGGGGTGGGGGGAAGATGGTGCTGACAGTGGAATAGACAGCATATATCCTAAAAGAAAATGGATGCAAATTTACTCCTTAAAGAAGACAGCAATTTTTATTGTTTTCTGTAGGAGATACCAGAGAGATAAAATTCAAAAATCACTTGAAGTTTTGTCACTTAGAATACTAGAAAAATGGTGATATCACTGGCAGAAATTAGATAGCTGAAAATGGAAGCTGAATTTCACATAGGAGATTATGGATCCAATTTTGGACATAGAATTGTAGAATGTTTAAGCTGTAAGGAACATTACAAATTATTCAGCCCAACATTCTTTTGACAGACTAGAAAGATTTAGGGGTTTATGTAATGCCTTGAAATAACTAGCAAGGACCTTCAGTGAATCAGTAAATATTCATGTGCCTACTGTGTGCTAAGCACTGGGGATACCAAAAGAAAAGATGATATCTTTGCCCTCAAGAAACTGATAATCTAATAGGTGAGACAACAAATAAATATATACAAGAGGAATAGGAGATAATTCAGAGAGAGAAGGTACTAGAATTAAGAAGGTTGGGGAAGGACTTCCTATTGAAGATAAGATTTCAGTTGAGACCTAAAAGAATCAAGGGAAGCCTGGAGGTGCAGATAAGAAGGTAGATCATTTCAGGTATGAGAGACAGAGAAAATGGGTGGACCTGAGAGATGCAGTGTCTTATTTGCCAAACAGCAAGGAGGTTGTCATGTCACTGGATTGAAGAGGATGTGGGAAATAACAAAGGGTATAAAAGGCGAGAAGGGTTAAAGAGGGCTAGCTTATAAAGGACTTTAAATGCCAAGCAGAGAATTTTATGTTTAATCCTGGAGGCAATAGGGGGTCACTGGAGTTTATTCAGTGTGTGTGTGTGTGTGTGTGTGTGTGTGTATGTATGTGTGTATGTGATAGTTGGACCTATGTTTTACGGTTTCTTAAGAAAAGACCAAGACAGAAGTGAAAAGCCAATAAATTGTGGTCAGATAAGGGGACTTTGGAATTCTTGAATGTGGAAGTGGTGCAATTATTGTTGATGGAAAGATCAAGGGTGTGATCTTTGTGTGCTGCTAAAGTGGAATTAAGGAGTAATTCATGGGAATGAGTATACTGAAGCATGAGTAGTTAGGGTGGAAACTGAACTCAGGAATTCTAATTCTAAATACAGTCTTCTTTCTGCTATATTAGGCTATCTTTTTGAGCAGAGAGTAGAGGGCCTTGGAGGACATATGTAATTAGAAAGAGAAAGGTATTCAAAAATAATGAATTTATAATCTAGTTTGAGTATATGAGGTATAGACCTTTATCAGTTTATAGTCGTTTAGCTTCCTAATCTGCTTAAGTGTTCTCACTTTATGGGAAAAAACTATATTTTTGCATAACAAGGACTGAATTATTACAATAAGCTTCCTATCTAGTCTCCCTGTCAGCAATTTTTCCTTTTTTCCAATTTTTTTTAAATACCTTTGTTTGGTTCCTCTTCTTGAAATACCATTTTCATAGTGGAACTTCCCAACTTAATAAATTATACTAGCTTACTGTTGCTTAATCAGATCAAGTCTGTGTGTTACAATATGCTATTGAAGGGTCTCAATCTACTGACGAGCCATCTCTCTAAATATTTCTGAATATCACCATTGAGGCCTATTTCCTTACTATATCCCCTCATTCCAAAATATTTCATGCTTTAAACCTTTTTGTCATATCTAAAATGTCAGAATAAGCTAACCCTTCTATCTACATGCTTCCCTTCAAGATTTATCTTTAACCATAACTTCTTAAAATGATAATTAATTCCAGTTTAGGATAATTTTCCATTACTATGATGATATAAAAAGCAGTAATAAAATTTAAAAATGATTAATTCCATTTTGGACAAGTTGAGTTTGAGGTGCTTATAGAAAATCCAAGTCAAAAATGTCCATCTTACAACTGGTAATGTAGAGTTAGAATTCAGTAGTGAGATTAGGTCTAGATACATACATTTATAGTAATCTACATAAAGATGACAACTAAAATGATGAGAATGAATGAATTCATCAAAGGAGAGATTGGAGAGGGGGAAAGAGAAGAGGTCCCAAAATAGAGCTTTGTGGGATACCACAGATAACAGGTTAGGAGTAGAATGAAGATTTAGCAAAGGGGATTGAGAAGGAATGATCAGACAGGTAGGAGAAGAAGCAAGAATGGAATAGTACATGGAAGCCAGGGGAAGATAGAATGTCTGTGACAATGGGATGGTCAACAGTATAAAAAAAAACATTAAACTGGTATAACTTTGATTACATTAATTATATTAATATATACAATATAATGATTATAATAATTGTTTGCTAGTTTCACTTATGTTGAACACATGTCCTAAACAAGATCTGAAGCATCTTCAGGGCAGGACTGTCTTGTTGTTTTCTGTAGTAATTAGCACATTGCTGGGCTGAGAATAGGAAATTAAGAAATCTGAATGAATGGATACATTTACAATTACATGACTCCCATGTTTTTGTCACTATTGACCCTTCCTTCTGTATACTATTTCTTCCCTTGTATTTCATAATCATATTTTATCTTGGTTCTCTTCCTACCCATCTGGCCATTCCTTCTCAGTCTCCTTTGCTGACTAATAATGCTGCTTTCATGGCACTAAGTATGGATATCTACTAGGTTTCCATTTTGGGCCTTCTTCTTCACCACCTCTACTCTCTCTCAGCAATCTTATTAATTCCTATGAATTCAATTACTCACTCTAGAAAATCTCCAAATCTATACAAGCACTAATCAGACTCCTCAATAGCCTGTTGATAGTGCCTGGCACATAGCAAGCACTTAATATATGCTATATTTGCTAATGTAGCTTTTATTTATTTATATTCTGTCTTCATCATCAATTGATCTTTTATCAATCATTGCCTGTCTACCTATCTATCTAGCTGTGTTGATCATTTATCTATCATCATTTTTCTATTTTCTGTCTATCCTGAACTCCTTATATTTAGTTTTTAATAGCTCTCACCACCCCTGATCCCTAGTCATTAAAACCTTTTTCTTTTTACAATAAAGTAAATCATTTTAGTTGTTTTGCTTTAGTAGGCTTATTGATTACAAGGGAGGTTTTAAAGAATATTAGAGGGAGATAGTAATGCCAAAAAAGAAGAAAAGAATGGAATATAACTGATGCATTTAAAACAAACTATGCAAAGAGAAAAGAAGGAAGCACAGAGGAAGAAAGTAAAAAATAGCTTTGATACAATGTTGAATTTCTAATATACTTTTAAAAATAATGTTTTCCCCCAATTATATGTAAAAACAATTTTTAATATTTTTAAAGTTTTGAGTTCTGCATTCTGTCCCTCCCACCCTTCCTTTCCCCACTTCTTGAAAAGGTAAGCAATCTGATATAGGGTTATACATGTACAATCATATCAAACATTTCCATATTAGTCATTCTGTGGAAGAAAATTTGAACAAAATACAAAGAAAGTGAAAAAATAGTATGTTTCAGTCTGTATTCAGATACCAGCAGTTCTTGCTCTGGAGGTGGATATCATTTTTTATAATGAGCCCTTTGGGATTGTCTAGGTTATTGTATTGCTGAGAGTAGCTAAGGTATTCATAGCTCATCATAATACAATATTGCTGTTAATATATACAATGTTCTAGTTCTGCTTACTTCATTCTTTATCAGTTCATGTAAGTCTTTCCAAGTTGTTTCTGAACCCATACTGCTCATCATTTCTTATAGCACAATAATATTCCATCCAAATAATATACCATAACTTGTTCAACTATTCCCCAATTAATGACCATCCCCTCTATTTCTAATTCTTAGCCACACCTACTATGAATATTTCTGTACAAATAGGTTCTTTTCCCTTTTTTTGATCTCTTTTGGATATATACCTAGTAGTGGTATTATTGGATCAAAGGTTATGCATAGTTCTATATCCCTTTGGACATCTCCAAATTACTGTACAGACTTGTTGGATCAGTTCACAATTCCATCAACATTAGTGTCCAAAGTTTTTCCACATCCCCTAAAACATTTATTATTTTCCTTTTTTTCATATTAGCCAATTTAAAAGGTATGAAATGATAACTCAGAATTGATTTACTTTGTATTTGTCTAACCAGTAATGCATTAGAGCATTTTCTTCATATGTCTATGGATAACTTTGGTTTCTTTTTCTACCTGTTCATATCATTTGACCATTTATCAATTGTGGAATGACTTTTATTCTTTTAAATTTGTCTCAATTCCCTATATATTTAAGAAGTGAGGCCTTTACTAGAGATACTTGCATTAAAATCCTTCCCCTTGTTTTCTTCTTTCCTTCTAATTTTGGTTGCCTTTTGTTTGTTTGTGTAAAACTTTTAAAATTTTCCATAATTATCCATTTTACATTCCATAATGTTCCCTGCTTTGCTTCTCTATTCTTTCCTTTGCCATAGAACAGAAGATCTGAGATAGACCTTTGCCATAGATCTAAACTATCCTATATTCTCTTAATTTCTTATTAGTATTACCCTTTAAGTCTAAATCATGTCCCCATTTTGATGTTTTCTTGGTATATGGCATGAATGTTTTAATATACCTAGTTTCTGCCATTCTATTTTCTGGTTTTCCCAACAATTTTGGTCAAATAATAAGTTTTTGTCTCAAAAACTAGGATCTCTGGGCTATCAAACACTAATTTACTATGGTCATTTATTAAAATGCATTATGTACCTAATTGATTGTACTGACTTGCCACTATTTCTTAGCCAGTACCAGATTATTTTAATGATTACTGCTTTATAATAAAATCTGAGATCTGGTACAGACAGATTGCTTTCCTTCACATTTTTTCCCATTGATTACAATGATATTCTTGACCTTTGGTTCTTAGATGAATTTCATCATTATTGTTTTTTAGCTCTGCAAAATAATTTTGGAAGTTTGATTCGGTGATAAATAGGTATATTAATAGGTAGAATTGTCATTTTTTGTTATATTGGCTTAACCTTTCCATGAGTAATTAATCTTTTTTTTTCCATTTGTTTAGATCTAATTTCATCTGTGTGAAGTGTTTGGTAATTGTGTTCCAATAGTTACTGGGTTTTTCTTGGCAGATAGATTCCCAAGTATTTCCTATAAAATAAAGCATTTACATAAAGTCAAATGATACAGGGACAATGCTTCTGGCAGTATGTACCCAGTACCATATCCATAATTCCCAACTCTTTATTGAGAAGATTTTTTTTCTTCGCAACTCATATTTCTTTTAAAGTCACCATCATCCTTCTAGTCATCTAGGTTAGGAATTTCATAAGTCATTCTTAATTTTTTTCTGTCATTCACCCCCTTTTTCTAGCTAATAAATTACCAAGTCTTTTGAATTCTAACTCAAACAATCTTTTAAATTCTTCCCTTAAACTCCACTAATATAATTTCAAAAGTTGTCCAGTTACTCATTGCTTCTTAGCTGTAGTATTGAGATAATCTAATTAATTTCCCTGATTTCACTCTCTTCCCTTTCTAATGTGTCTGCCATAAAGTTGCCAAACTCATAGTCTTACAATATGGATTTGGCTATATCATCTCCTAACTTAAAAATCATTGGTGGCTCTCTCTTCCAAAGTGAAATAAAGATCCTCAGACAGGCATTAAAACCTTCCATAACAGGATTCATACTTACCTTTTCAGTATTATGTAATTTTACTACCCTTCTGACAATCTCTGTTCCTGGAAAACTGGCTTGCTAGCCAATTCTCCACATGTAACAATTCTCCTGTTTTCACTATTTCTCATTCTCATTGCCTTTGAAAAAATGGTTCTTCATGTCCAGAATCCACTTGCTTCCAGTTCAATCTTGTATAATTCCTAATTTCCTTTATTTCAACGGACAACTCAGGTGCCATTTTCTTCAACCATCCATCCATCCATCCATCCATCCATCCATCCATCCATCCATCCATCTATCAATACATATTTATCAAGTTCCTGTACCTCCACTCTCCTAATTGGTAGGGAAAAAATAGAGATAAAAGACTGTCCCTGCCTTCAAGGAGCTTATAATAATCAGCTCTTTCTTGATGTCCCTGTTGGGCACTGTCACTCTTAAAATTACTTTTTATTACTTTGTACTTACATTTGCTTATCTTTGTATAGGTTCTATATATGCAGGAGAATATCAACTCCTTGAAGGTAGGGGATATTTCATTTTTTTCTTTGTATCACCAGCATTTAGTACAATGTCTTATGCATAGTAGATATTAATTTTTAATTAATAGACATATCATACTGTATTTTTCTGTTATATCCACTATAAATGCAGAGTTGTGTTTCCATGGAAATCTTGTTTTTGCTGCTAGTTATAATAAAAACCCCATCAAAGGATGATGTAATCATTATAAGAGCACATATTTTAAATAAAAGGATAATTTTTCCTCATAAAATGGTAATGCTTGCCATAAAGCACAAGTATTGTACTAAAACAATTTTATGCAAGAAATTGTGCTTCCTTGAGGCTAGAGCCACAGGAGAAAGAGCTGTGCCACTTCTATTGTTATTGCCTAGGTTTTTAAAACAAGTCTGTGTAACTGTTTTTATCCTAGGACAAAATATTCCTTTTTAAAACTTCTAGTTTTTATCTATTACACCCATAAGAATTTATCTTATTGTTTGGTAACCTTCATTAAAATTGTTAATGGTCATGGACACTTGTTTGCTATGCGTTCTTTGTAGTGGAGGAAGCTTTTTTGTTTTCCTACTTTACCCTCTAAATGACCACTTACAAGATTCTTAAAAAAACATATTTTTGGCAAATCATAGATATATAGACATACAAACATACATACACACACACACACACACACACACACACACACACACACACACATATATATATATGCATGGCAGAGTGGTGTCATAGAAAAAAAAAAAAACCTGCATTGGAGTTAGACAACTGGGTCCAAATACTGACTTTGCTTTGTACTGCTTCAGTGATCTTGAGAAATCCATTTTGAATCTTGGTTTCTTCATATGTAAAACAGTGTATCTATATTTGAACTCTCTACCTCCCAGGCTTGTTATGGACTAATGAGCTAATGTAAGCAAATATAAGCCATCAAATACCAGATAAATATTAGCTATTATTATGTTTATTAAATATCCCTTCCCTCTCCCCCCCCCCCATTATATAAAACTCTTGAAGAGGACACTTGTTCTACATATGCAGATTCATGCCTACCCTAGAATTCAGTCTTAGAGAATTGTTTCCTGAATTGAGAGATTAAGCAATTAGACCAGTATCACATAGTCAGTGTGTGTCTGGGGCTGGATAGGAATCATTATCTTCTATACTCGGATGTCAGCACTCTATACACTGCGTCAAATTACATCTAATTATTATTACTATTCTAGTTGTTGCTACTATACAAGACTCACAGATACACTTGTGACAAGTGAGATAGAACAAATTTGGAGAAATCCCTACCAAAGCTAAAAAAATATAGTAGTTAGGTTAGTGCCAAAGGAGTGAGGCTAAATCTCTAAAGACAGTGCTTTGCACATAAAAAGAGCTTAATAGATATTTGCTCATTGACCAATAATCCTTTATTCTCTATTTTTGAAAAGTAGGCAAATAAGGTCATAGCTGATTAGTATAATGCTTTGGATTTATATGGAACTTTTATTTATGAATCTTAAGAAGGTTTAAGGTTTTCACATTTATTATCTCAGTTATTTTCAAATATTTTAAAAGTATTATTATTCTTCCTTTTCCCTCTCCTCTCTTCAACTCTTTTTCTCCTCCCCTCCTTTCTTTCCTCCCCTCTGCTCCTCTTCCCTTTCCCCTCTCCTATCCTCTCCTTCATTCTTTATCTGAGAGTGTCAGTGTAAATAACTCATCCTGCAGGGGTGGAACCAAGATGGTGGAGTAGAAACAGCACTTCCATGATGCTCCAGCCCACACCACTTTGAAATTATGTAAAAGGGGACTCTGAACAACCTCTGGAGCTCCAGAACCCACAGAACAACACAGAGAAGCTAAACTCCCCCTGAGGACAGCCTGGCAGCCCGGCAGGGAAAGGCCAGTGAAGAGCTCTGGGAGCCGACAGCACAGCACTCTGGGAGCTGAGAACAGGACCACATGAGTTGCAGTTTTAGCCCCAGGGCGGCTGGACCAGCAGCCAGCTGGAGGGACCCCGGAATACCAGCATTTGAGGTGTTTCCAGAATTGCCAACACATAGATGCCACCTACAAAGTGAGAGGTTAGTGCCCTATGGACTTTGGGACTATTTTTTGGGAGCACATCAGCTTTTCCCCTGGGGGCGAGAAGCCTCTGAGGAGCTGCAGCACAGCAGCCATTTTGGACCTACAGTTGCAGCTTCAGCTCCTGGCCTGCAGCCTGTAGGGGGATCCAACTTTCAGTCTTGGGAGGTGATTGCTCTTGCTTTAACCTTCTTGGATCTGGATTGTGGTCTGGGGTGGAGGTCTTGGGGTATGTGACCAGCTTGCCAGAGTGTGTGGTGGCTTCAGGGAGGGCACCCAACTAATACCTATGGCAGCTGAGAAGACCTCAACATTTGGGACAGAAACTCCCCTGTCTGGTAGCAGAGTCCTGCTGTGGCAACAAGCCCCAAAGTCAAGTAATTAAGTGGCAACATGCCTAGGCAAAGGAAACAAAATAAACAGAAAAATTCAACATTAGACTCCTCTTTTGAGAGCAAAGAGGATCAAAGCATGGAACAGGAGGAGGACTGGGAGGTTAGAAATCCTGCACCAAAAGCCCCAAATGAAAATATGAGCAGGTTACAGACCATAGAGGACCTTAAGAAAGATTTTAAAAGCCAAATAAGAGAAGTAGAGGAAAATTGGAAAGAGAAATGAGGATGCAGGAAAAGTATGAAATGAGAGTCAACAACCTGACTGAGGAAAATAACGCCTTAAAAATAGACTAACTCAAGTTGCAAAAGAGGCTCAAAAAGGGAATGAGGAGAAGAATGCCTTAAAAAGCTGAAGTTGCCAGATGGAAAAAGAATCTCAAAAGCTCACTGAGGAGATTCATTGCTTCAGAGTTAGACTGGGGCAAATAGAAGCTAGTGACTTTATGAGAAATCAAGATGCTGTTAAACAGATCCAAGCAATTGAAAGAATAGAAGGTAATGTGAAATATTTCATGGCAAAAAACACTGACCTGGAAAAGAGATACAGGAAAGATAACTGAAAAATTATTGGACTACCTGAAATCCATGATCAAAGAAAGAACCTAGAAATCATCCTTAAAGGAATTTTCAAGGAAAATTGCCCTGATGTTTTAGACCCAGAGGGCAAAATAGAGGTTGAAAGAATCTATGGATCACCTCCTGAAAAAGATCCCAAAAAAGAAAACTCCTAAGAATATTATAGCCAGGTGCAGAATTTCCAGATCAAGGAGAAAATACTACAAGCAGCCAGGAAGAAACAATTGTAATATTGTGGAAACAATCAGAATAGCACAGGACCTGGCAGCTTCTACACTGAGCAATCAAAGGGCATGGAATATGATATTCCAGAGCACAAAAGAGCTGGGATTGAAGCCATAGGTCACCTACCCAGCAAAACTGAGTATCTTGTTTCAGGGGAAAATATGGTCATTCAGTGGATAGAGGACTTTCAAGCATTCTTGAGGCAAAAACCAGAGTTGAATAGAAAATTTGACATCCAGACGCAAGAAACAAGAGATGCCTGAGAAGGTAATCAGGGAAAAGAAATCAAAAGGAACTTATCAAAGTTTAACTATTTACATTCATACATGGAAAAACAATAACTATGACTGATGAAACCTTTCTCAGTATGAAAATAATGGACGAAGTGTATATAGGCAAATGAATACATATATGAATGTGTGTATATATGTTTACAGTTATACATGGATAGATGGCACAGGTTGAATTTGGTAGGAAGAGATGATACTTAAGGGGTGAAGTTATGAGGTGAGAGAGGAAAGTGGCAAGAGGAGATGGGGAGAGACAGGGTAGGGTAAACTATCTCATGTAGAAGAGGCAAGGGGGAGTGGTTGCAAAGCAGGGGAAGAAGAAGAAGGCAAAAAGGTAAAACCATACTCTCATTGAATTTGGCTTAGGGTGAGAATGAAATAAATACTAAATGGGATATCTCACCCTGCAGGAGAGTAGGGGGAAGGGGGATGAGAGGGGGGTGAAGGAGGGGAGGGCATTCTGGGGAGAGGGGAGGTTGGAGGTAACCACTTTTGAAGAGGGACAGGTTCAAAGTAGGCAATGGACCAGGTGGGGGGTGGTATGGGTCTGAGGGATATATAAGCAGTCTTTTACAATATATCTACTATGGTAATGTTTTGCATAGCTATACATGTACAACATAGACTGAATTGCTTATCTTCCCAGAGGGAGTGGGTGACAAGGGAGGAAAGGAATTGATCAGGAATTCAAGGTTTTAAAATTAAATGTTTCAAATCTATTACAAATACTATTATTAATACTATTTTGCATGTAATTGGGAGATAAGGTGTGCAGGCATTGGGGCACAGAGACTCACCTTGCCCTAATGGAAAAGTTGAAGGGGGTATGGGAGAAGATATGTGACAGAGCAGATTGGGTGAGGGGATATCCTGTGGGACTGCTATTCTGGGGAAGTGGGTAGGGGGAAAATGGGGAAAAATGTAACTCAAAATCTGGTGGAAATGAATGATGGAAACCAGAAGTTAATAAAGCATTTGGGAAAAAAAGAACTCATCCTGAAACCCATATTCTCCAATTCCTAGTCCCTGTCTATCAACAGCAACAACCATGATGCATCCTTGTTTCAGCCTTCATTCTCAGACAAATAAGATTTAGTGAATTGGGTTTCCTTGCTTTGATTTATTGAGACATTTTTTTTGCCTTGAACTAACAAAATGCCTTTTCAAAGACTTAGCTGAAATCAACTACATTTCTGAAGCATGTAGTTTTGTAGTCATCAAAGAAATCTAAATTGTTTAAAATAAATTGTGATTTAATTAATAGAGTGAACTTTTCTTTTGTCAAATGACCTCCCCTTGACTAAAGGCAGTGGCAATAACTATATCACCTTGAGCCTTTAGTGCCAAGGGTATTGTGGCAACCAGTTCTTCCAGAGGAATGGACTTTAGAGGTATAAAGTTCAATCACATTTCCATAAGACAATAGTGAAGTGACTAGAAAAATGATTATGGAGAGATCTAACCAAGTAATGGGAACTCAGGAAATGTCCCAATTATTGATGCTTTACTTATCTCTTCCCTATGCCTCCTCTTTCTTTCCAGAAGAAACAAGGTTTATTTAACATTGTAAAAGAGTACAGGATATAGTGTAGCCTCTAGGTATTTTTGAAGCAGCAGCAGGTATCTGTCCTCTGATTCCTGCCCCACCCAACCAAAGAGGTGAACAGGGTTGAAAACTTCTTAGATGGTCCTGTCTTGTAATCTTGGCCTGTTATGTAGTATTTTCTCCTGCAGTTCCCAATCTGACTCCCCCTGCTTGCTGCTCTCTTCAATTTGGGGTGAAGAAAAACATCTAGCCTCGGGAGCTTGCCAGATAGGGATCTGAACTGGGTGATTACAACCACTAGAAAAGAAATATAGGCTTATGGTCTGAAGGGAAAGAAAAAAAAAACATCCCAGTTTTTCTTCTAGTTTTGACCTTGGAAGTCTAATTATGAAATATATAAGATAAACATCTCATAAAATATGCCTCCAGGTGGTCCCTTTGACTGCCAAACCAATTGGAAGTCTTAGTTTATAAATCCTATGAATATCTATATGTATGTGTTTGTGAGTATTCTTTTTTTTAAACAAATGCTTTAACTTCTGTTTTACATCATTCATTTCCACCAGATTTTGAGTTACAATTTTCCCCCGTTTTTCCCCTAGTTGCCCTCCCAGAATAGCAGTCACAGAAGATATCACTTCTTCCAATCTGCTCTCTCCCATATCTTCTCGCATATCCCCTTTGACTTTTCCATTAGAGGAAGGTGAATCTCTGTGCCCCAGTGCCTATACATCTTATCTCCCCATTACAAGCAAAAGAGTATTAATAATAGTATTAATATATATTTGAAACAATTAATTTTAAGATCTCGAATTTCAGATCCATTCCCTTCCTCCCTTGTCACCCATCCCCTCTGGGAAGATAAGTAATTCAGTATATGTTGTACATGTCTAGCTATGCAAAACTTTACCATAGTAGATATATTGTACTAGGCTGCTTGTAATTCCCTCCCACCCATCCCATCCCCAACCTGGTCCATTCCCTACTTGATCCTGTCCCTCTTCTATAGTGGGTACTTCCAACCTCCGCTCCCCCCAAGGATGCCCTCCCATCCATCATCCCTCCTCTCATCCCCCTTCCCCCTATCCTGCTGCAGGTTGAGATATCCCATTTAGTATGTATGTCATTCTCTCCCTAAACCAAATTCAGTAAGAATGTGGTTTTGCCTTTTTGTCTTCCTATTCTTCCCCTTCCATGCAGCCACTTCCCCTTGCTTCTTCTACATGAGATAGCTTACCCTACCCTGTCTCTCCCCATCTCCTCTTGCCACTTTCCTCTCTCATCTCATAATTTCACCCCTTGAGTATCGTCCCTTGCCAATAAATTCAACCTATGCCCTCTATCCATATATAACTGTAAACATAGGTACACACATTCATATATGTACTCATATGGCCATACACCATTCTTCCATTATTTTCATACTGAGAGGTTTCATCAGTCACATTGATTGTTTTTCCATATAGGAATGTAAATAGTTCAACTTTGATAAATTCCTTTTGATTTCTTTTCCCTGATTACCTTCTCAGGCATCTCTTGCTTCTTGTGTCTGGATGTCAAATTTTCTATTCAATTCTGGTTTTTTCCTCAAGAATGCTTGAAAGTGGGGGGCGGAGCCAAGATGGTGGAGTAGAAACAGCATTTCCAATGTGCTCTGCCCAGCACAAATTTCAAACAATGTGAAAGGGGACTCCAAACAACTTCTGGAGCCCCAGCTCCCACAGAACAGCACAGAGAAGCTAACCTCCTGCTGAGGACAGCCCAGCAGCCCTGCAGGGAGCGGCCAGTGCAGCTCTCTGAGAGCAGGCAACACAGAGCACTGGGAACTGATAGCGCAGCCTACTGAGCTGAGCCCAGGTCCGTGGTTTTAGCCCAGGGTGGCCGGGCCTCCAGCCGGTTGGAGGGACCCCAGAACACCAGCAATTGTGGCAATTCCAGAATTATCAGCACAGATATGCCTAGGACAAAGTGAGAGGTTAGTGCCCTATGGACTTTGGGACCAGTATTTGGGGAACACGTGGCTTCCTCCCCTGGGGGCGAAAAGCTGCTGAAGAAACAGCTGCACAGAAGCCATTTAGCAGCATCAGTAGTGGCTCTAGCTCCTGGTCTGCGAATTGTAGGGAGATCCAGCAATCAGTCTGGGGGTTAATCGCTCTTGCTTTAAACTGCCTGGATCTGGATTGTGGTCTGGGGGGGAAGTTTGGGGTGGGTATCCAACTTGCCAGAGTGGGTGGAGGCTTTACAGAGGCCACACAACTGGCAGAAGTTGTGAAGACCCCACGTTTGGGCAGAAGCTCCCCTGTCTGGTGGCAGAGTCCTACTGTGGCAACAAGCCCCAAAATCAAGTAATTAAGTGGTAACATGCCTAGGCAAATGAAACAAAATAAACAGAAAAGTTAAACATTGGACTCCTATTTTAGGGGCAAAGAGGCTCAAAGCATGGAGAAGGACTGTGAGGTCAGAACTCCTGCACCAAAAGCCCCAAAGGAAAATACAAGCTGGCTACAGGCCATAGAGGACCTTAAGAAGCAGATAAGAGAAGTGGGGGAAAATTTGGGAAGAGAAATGAAAAAGATGCAAGAAAAGTATGAAATGACAGTCAACAGTCTGACTGAGGAAAATAACACCTTAAAAAATAGACTAACTCAAATGGCAAAAGAAGCTCAGAAAGGCAATGAGGAGAAGAATGCCTTAAAAAGTCGAATTTGCCAGATGGAAAAAGAATCTCAAAAGCTCACTGAGGAGATTCATTCCTTCAGAGTTAGACTAGAGCAAATGGAAGCTAGTGACTTTATGAGAAATCAAGATACTATTAAACAGATCCAAACAAATGAAAGAATAGAAGGCAATGTGAAATATCTCATGGGAAAAACCACTGACTTGGAAAATAGATGCAGGAGAGATAATTTAAAAATTATTGGACTACCTGAAAGCCATGATCAAAGAAAGAACCTAGAAATCATCCTTAAAGAAATTCTCAAGGAAAATTGCCCTGATGTTTTAGACCCAGAGGGGGAAATAGAGGTTGAAAGAATCCACAGATCACCTCCTGAAAAAGATCCCAAAAAGAAAACTCCTAGGAACATTATAGCCAGGCTCCAGAATTCCCAGATCAAGGAGAAAATACTACAAGCAGCCAGGAAGAAACAATTTCAATATTGTGGAAACACAATCAGAATAGCCCAGGACCTGGCAGCTTCCACACTGAGGGATTGAAGACCATGGAATATGATATTCCAGAGGGCAAAAGAACTGGGATTGAAGCCAAGGGTCACCTACCCAGCAAAACTGAGTATCTTGTTTCAGGGGAAAATATGGTCATTCAGTGGAATAGAGGACTTTCAAGCATTCTTGATGAAAAAACCAGAGTTGAATAGAAAATTTGACATTCAGATGCAAGAAGCAAGAGATGCTTGAGAAGGTAATCAAGGAAAAAAAATCAAAAGAAACTTATCAAAGTTGGACTATTTACATTCCTACATGGAAAAACAATAACTGTGTTTGATGAAACCTTTCTCATTATGAAAATAATTGAAGAAGGGTACATGGCATGTTCACAGGTATACATGGATAGAAGGCACAGGTTGAATTTGATGGGAAGGGATGATTCTTTTTTTTTTTTGGAGGGCAATTGGGGTTGGGTGACTTGCCCGGGGTCACAAGGCTGGGTTTTTGTTTGTGTGTTGGGTGTCTGGGGCCGGATCCAAGCTCGGGTCCTTCTGGCTCTGGGGCCGGTACTCTGCTCGCTGCGCCACCTAGCCGCCCCAAGGAAGGGATGATTCTTAAGGGGTGAAGTCAAGAGGTGAGAGAGAAAAGTGGCAAGAGGAGATGGAGAGAGACAGTGTAGGGTAAACTATCTCATGTAGAAGAGGCAAGGGGAAGTAGTTGCAGAGGCAGGGAAGAACAGGAAGGCAAAAAGGCAAAAGCATATTCTCATTGAAGTTGGCTCAAGGAGAGAATCACATACATACTAAATGGAATATCATACCCTCATTCACTCTTCTCAGTAAGGGAAAGGGGGATGAGAAGGGGGATGATGGAGGGGAGGGCATTCTGGGGGGAGGGGAAGTTGGAAGTACCCACTATCAAAGAGGGATGGGATCAAAGCGGGGAATGGACCAGGTGGGAGGTGAGACAGGTGGGAGGGAAATATAAGCAGTCTTTTACAATATATCTACTATGGTGGTATTTTGCCTAGCTATACATGTACAACACATACTGAGTTGTTTATCTTCTCAGAGGGAGTGGGTGACAAGGGAGGGAGGGAATGGATCTGAAGATCGAAGTTTTAAAATTAAATGCTTCATAAGATGTCCAGGCATTGGGGCTCGGAGACTCACCTTGCCCTAATGGCAAAGTCGGGGGGGGATGTGGGAGAGGATGTGGGAGAGAGTGGATTGAATGGGGGGATGTCTAGTGGGACTGCTGTTCTGGGGTGGTGGGTGGGGAAAAAATGTGGCTCATGGTCTGATGGAGATGGGTGATGTAGGCCGGAGGTTGGTAAAGCATTTGTTTAATTAAAAAAAAAAAAAGAATGCTTGAAAGTCCTCTATTCCACTGAATGACCATATTTTCCCCTGAAACAAAATATTCAGTTTTGCTGGGTAGGTGACCTATGGCTTCAATCCCAGCTCTTTTGCCCTCTGGAATATCATATTCCATGCCCTTCGATCCCCCAGTGTAGAAGCTGCCAGGTCCTGGGCTATTCGGATTGTGTTTCCACAATATTGAAATTGTTTCTTCCTGGCTGCTTGTAGTATTTTCTCCTTGATCTGGGGATTCTGGAACCTGGCTATAATATTCCTGGGAGTTTTCTTTTTGGGATCTTTTTCAGGAGGTGATTGGTGGATTCTTTCAACCTCTATTTTGCCCTCTGGATCTAAAATATCAAGGCAATTTTCCTTGAGAATTTCTTGAAGGGTATTTCTAGGTTCTTTCTTTGATCATGGCTTTCAGGTAGTCCAATAATTTTTAAATTGTCTCTTGGATCTATTTTCCAGGTCAGTGGTTTTTCCCATGAGATATTTCACATTGCCTTCTAATCTTTCATGTATTTGGATCTGCTTAACAACATCTTGATTTCTCATAAAGTCATTGGCTTCCATTTGCTCCAGTCTAACTCTGAGGGAATGAATCTCCTTAGTGAACTTTTGAGATTCTTTTTCCATCTGGCAAATTTGACTTATTAAGGCATTCTTCTCCTCATTGCCTTTTTGGGCCTCCTTTGCCATTTGAGTTAGTCTGTTTTTTAAGGAGTTGTTGAGACTGTTGACCCTCATTTCATACTTTTCCTGCATCCTTCTCATTTCTCTTCCCAATTGTTCCTCCACTTCTCTTATTTGATTTTTAAAGTCCTTCTTAAGGTCCTCTATGGCCTGTAACTCACTCATATTTTCCTTTGGGGCTTTAGGAGCTGGACTTCTGACCTCACAGTCCTCTTCCCACTCCATGGTTCGACCCTCCTTGCCTCCAAAGTAGGAGTCTAGGCTTGCATTTTTCTGTTTAATTTGTTTCCTTTGCCTTGGCATGTTGCCACTTAATTACTTGTCTTTGGGGCTTGTTGCCACACTATGGCTCTGTGGCCAGACAGGGGAATTTTTGTCCTGATTGTATGGGGGACAACTTCCGTTTCTGGCAAGCTGGAAACCTACCCACGACCTCCACCCCAGATCACAATCCAGATCCAGGGAGGTTAAAGCAAGAGCGATTACCCCCCAAGACTGATTGCTGGATCTCTGTACAGATCACAGGCCAGGAGCTGGAGCTGCCTCTGAAAACTACAAAATGGCATTTCTCCTCAGTGGCTTCTAGCCCCCAGGGGAGGGAGCCAACATGTTCCCCAAATACTGGTCCCAAAGTCCATAGGGCACTAACCTCTCACTTTGTCCTAGGCATGTCTATGTTGATAATTCTGGAATCACCACAGCTGCTGGTCTTCTGGTGTCCCTCCAGCCGGCTGCTGGCCCAGCTGCCCTGTGGCTAAAACCATGACTCTGGCGGACCTGTGCTCGGCTCCCCGCACATTGCACGCTGTGCTACTGGCTCCCAGAGTGCTGCGCTGGTCGTTTCTGCAGGGCTGCTGGGCTGTCTTCAGTGGGAGGTTAGCTTCTCTGTGTCATTCTGTGGGTGCTGGGGCTCTAGAAGTTGTTCAGAGTCCCCTTTTACATAGTTTGGTGGTAATCTGGGGGGAGAGTGCCTTGGATGCGCTGTTTCTTCTCCACCATCTTGGCTCCGCCCCCTATTTGTGAGTATTCTATGAATATATAAGCACTTTTGGATTAAAAAGTAGTTGAGAATGAATTTTTATGTAAATAAATCAAGATTAACAACAACAACAACAAAAGCAAAAGATCATCACCATTGAAAAGTAGAAGCCTCATGTAACAGGGATAGAAAGCTCTAAGAACAAAAATCTTCATTTGCAGAAAGAGGGGACAGAAAAGGCCCCAATCTGTTTGTTTACATTGCCAATGGGGAAGAGAACATAACTGCTTGTACATGCTTTGCTCCAGGTAACTTTCTGGTGCCTGATGCCTTATTTCCCTATAGTGTGAACAACCATTTCTCACTCTTTTCTGCCCATTTTTCAAGGCTCAAACTTCATGAGAATACCAGATATGATACTCTCTTGACCCAAGCCCCATGCAGCTTCAATAGATGGGGTGCTATCTCATTACTCCATGGAAGACTGTAGAAGAGGCTAGATTTCTATGCCAATGCTAAGCAGAATGTTTTGGGGATTTAATCCAGGTAGTCAAAAATAAGATATTTATTTGGTTATTTTATTTGCTTAATTGTCTGATATATTTTTTTTTAAGCAGTTGGGGTTAAGTAACTTGCTCAAGGTTACACGGCTAGTCATTATTTCTGTGTGGGTGCTCATTTTCTGAGGCCGGATTCGATCTCGAGTCATCCCAACTCCGAGGCCGGCGCTCTTACTCACTGCGCCACCTAGCCGCCCCTTTTAGGGCAATTGGGGTTAAGTAACTTGCCCAAGGTCACACGGCTAGGTTTTTGTTTGTGTGGATTAAGTGTCTGAGGCTGGATCCGAACTCAGGTCCTTCTGACTCCAGGGCCGACGCTCTACTCACTGTGCCACCTAGCCGCCCCTGTCTGATATTTTTTATTAAGTGGGATTTAGAGCCCTGACATACTTTTAATTTACATGGATGGAAGGTTTAGTTACAATTGTGTTTTTTTTTCTTTCTCTGGGATAGAAATATATTTTAAAACGTTATACATTTCTTGCTATGATAAAGGTATTAGATTTAGGCAAAATAAAGGCATAACATAATCAGATGCTTTCATTTCAGTTGATTCAAACATGGGAAGTATTCTTTTGTCATGGTATTTGCATCATAGCTTAATGGAAAGGCCAGTGAGAAGGCTTTTTCTGTGTTAGTAGCCTTCCTGCTTAGCTATATTGAAAATATTTTACTTTTTAATTGACAACTTATCTTGTTCATTAACAACAAATGCCATAAAAGGGAGAAACAAATATTTCATATGTCTTGACTGATAAGTGACTTTTTTGTCATTAAAAGACTTGATATGGCTTACAATTTAAAAGATGACACTTCCCAATAAATTTAGATACATTAAATAGATAGAGATAAACACAGATTTTGGAATACAATAGGTATAATTTTAAGACTCATTGTATTTTAAAAGACATTTTGGTATAGAGAAATATTGAGCTAGACTTAGAGTCAGGAAAACCTTGGTTCAAATCCTAATTCTAATAATTACTACCTATGATTATGGGCAAGTCACTTTTTTTTAGATGTTTCCTCATCTATAAAATGGGGAGACTAATAGCTATAGTACTTCTTGATATTGTTATGAGTCTTCAATGAAATAACATGTGAAATACTTAGAAAATCTTAAAACAGTATGTAAATACTATTATTATTATTAATCTGTAAAATGAGGGGATTGGATTAGATGCTCTCTTTTAAGCACTGAGATTTTTGTCATTCTTTTTTAAGTCTGATACAGTTAAAAGGACATTGAGTTAAGGAATAGGACACTTGGGTTCTAACCCCAGCTTTACTATTTAGGTGTGTAACCCTGAGAAAGTCACTTCACTGCTTGGAGCTTCAGTTTTCTATTCTGTAAAATCAGAGACTTAAGCTAAATGGTCTCTGAGGTTCCTTTCTATTCTAAAATCCTATGATTATCTCTGCTCATAAAATGGAGATAATGAAATGAATCATATTTTTGTCACTAGGATATTGTCAGGACAAAATTTTTGAATAATAAAAGTTGAAAGAGGCATAGAAATGCAAAGTTGTATTCTTTCACAATATCAAGAGCTGATAAGAATAATATCAGACACTGGCAAATTCAACCTCTACCTGAACAAGATTCCTATCAAGAAAATACCTGACAAATAGTCATCCAGTTCTTCCTTGAAGACTTCCAGTGAGGATTAGTCCATCACTTAGTAGAGAAATTAATCTCACTTTTGTAAAGCTTTAATTGTTAAGAATATATTCCCTTTCTTCTATTCTAAATTTTTTTTTTTGCAACTACTACTTATACCACCCCCTTCTTCTGACCTCTGGAATCAAGAATAGCCAGTCATATGCCTTTAAAAGACAAAAGTTTTGCTGCTTTTTCCAAGCTTTCACTGCCAAAGCATCCTGTATACCTGCATATTTTATATAATGTTTGTAATGTTAATTGGTGGGAGAAAAAAAATCTTATTTTGATTTTATCATTAAGGGAAATGATCTTTAAACTAGAAAAGGTGAAATAAATATGGCAATAAGAAAGCCCAAGTGCAACTTGGCAAAAAAAAAAAAGAAAGAAAGAAAGTTTTGGGCCATAATATTTTATCATTTATTACCAGAAATTTAAATTTGTTATTTAATTTTAAATCATACAATATAAATTATAAATTGACATTATGTGTATATATTCACATATATTATAAAACCAAACAAAAATTATAGAAAAATAGCTGGAATTATTTTCACAACTCTTTGGGGTGAGAAGGAAGGGATTCTTTTTTAAACAAGGGATAGAGGAGAGCACAAAATCTCAAATATATTTCAAGTAGTTGGAAGGAATAGAAACACTTTTGAATGAAAGGAATAAAGAAATTTAGGATAAGGTTATGCTATTGATTGGATGAAAATCTGTTCCAAATATCTCAATAAGGTTCTGATATCCAAGATATTTGAAGAAGTAAATTATATAAATAAGACCAAGAAACATTACCCAACTCATAAGTGAACCAACAGTTTTTCAAATAATTGTAAATTATTAACAGCTATTAAAAGACCATGCCAAATCATTAATAACAAGAGAAATGCAAATTAAAACAATACTCTTTTCATTTTATACTCAGAAAATTGGTAAAGATGAAAAAGGATGGAAAAGTTACTATTGGAGATTCTATAGCAAAAGGTACATTAATACTCCACTGTTGGTAGAGCTGGAACCATCCTAGAAAACATTTTGAAAATGTTCTAGAAAAATAATTAATATTTCCATACCATTTCACCCAGAAATATCAGGATGCATATGTACCTCATAGAGTCAAAGACAGAAAGAAAGGCATCATATATACCAAAGTATTAATTGTAACATTCTTGTGGTAGGATTTTGTAATAGGAACTAGAAATAATATATGGCCTCATTATATGAATGCAGTGGAATATCACATACTTGAAGAAATTGTGAAGAATTCAGAAAATATAAAGAAGAAATTTATGAACTGATATAAAATGAAGTAGGGAGAGCCAGGAAAGCAAAGCAGATACTTCCTAAAACACTATGAATAAAATAAAGGAAAGTAATTATTGATTAAAATAATAAAACAGTCTGGTTCTAGGGAAGATTTAGTAAAATACACTTCTCACTTTTTAGCAGATGAGGGGGACTAAGGATGTGGGATGTAGAATAGACTATCAGGCCTGACTAATATGCAGATTGGTTTTATTAAACTTAAAAAAGAAAAAAAAACGCAAAAAATACTGTTACTAGAGAAATTTTGCTGGAAAGGATGGGAAATAGATTCAGAATTCAGGGTGATGTTAAAAAAAAGCATTAATAAAATTAACAAAAAAAGGGACAGCCCAAATGCAAGATATGTGAGGATTAATGAAAAGAGCATCTAGCTGCACTAAATGACTTAAACTCTCCAAGACTCATTACATCTCAGCATAACAAAAACAAAAACAAAAACAAAAAACAAAAATACTATGTAATCTCTGATATGTTTATTCTTAGAAAAATCATTAGGAATAGGTGACAAGAAAACTGGAAATCAGTGCATTTTGATTCAAGTATTATGGAGAGAAGAATGGGGTTGATTTTAGAAAGCAAAATCAATGAGCTTACCATTGATTTACAGCAAAACGGTAGAGGGAATTATTATCATATATATGTATATGTGTGTATATGTATATAGTGTGTGTATTTAAATACCATATACATATGCATATACATATACATATACATATACATAATACTCATATACGCTTGTGAGTACTCAGGAAACACAGGGAGCATTAAAAAGCAGAAAGGTTCACTAAGAAGTTTCTCCAGACCACCAGTATTTTTGTGTGCACATGCACATGTGTGTGTGTGTGTGTGTGTGTGTGTGTGTGTGTGTGTGTGAAGGACATGGAGCAGATAATGACTCAAATCTATATCACAATTTATAGTTTGAAAGGGTTTGCTTCATAATCCTGTGAAGACAGTAAGCTAGTAAGCAAGCATTTATTAAGTCTTTATTCTGACACAGATACTATGCTAAGCATTGAAAATACAAAGCAAAAAACAATAAAATAAAACAAAAACTGACTAACAAATTGATCATTTTTGACAGTATATTTAGTATTTCATGTCTATAGTCTCCTACCTCTGTGATGATGAACAAAGTTCCCCCCCTCCCCACTTCATTTCCATGGTCCAGCTTGATCATTAATATATATAATTGCCTTTCTTTTTGTTTCTTTATTTTTTCTTTCCATTTTCATTGTTATATTCATTGGATATATTGTTATAACACCAATGCAATATTGACAGCACCCATGGCACCTATGGATATGCTGGTGTAGTTGTGAATCACAAAATGTAACATACTCTCCACATGGAAGACAGAACCAAAACATTTATTCAGATGCCAGAAAACTGAATCCCAAAACCAGAAAGCCAAATCCGTCATAGCAACCAAGAAGTTGGTACACATAACCAACGTAGCAAACATTAACATCCCATGCTTTCCTACCATGAGGCCTTCAAAACAAAACAGGCCTCCTTAATAAAAAATGCCCCTCTCTTACTGGTGCTAGCTGCTCAGCTCCATGCTGCTTGCTCCCAGTTGTTTTGGCTGTCTCTCCTGCTCCTCCCTGCTCCAACCTTCTTGTTTCACCGCTTTAGCAATCTCCTCCCCCTCCGTGGACTCCATGTGATTAAGTCTGGCCTATTAAGGGGCAGAGAAGATCTTCAAATTCCCATTACCATTGCAGTTGTTTTCTTGGTTTTATTTAATCAACATCTGATCATTTAAGTTTTCTCATGTTTCACAAAATTCATGTTTGTAACTTCTTATGGCATGATAATATTGCATCATGTTCATATACCACAATTTATCTAGTTGTTCCCCAATTAATAGGCATCTACTTAATAAGAAGAAATAATAAGCATAAATATAAAGTTCTCTGTGCAGGTTCAAAAAATTAGTGCACAGTACAAGATGGAAGCAATATGATTTAGAAGTTAACATGAGGGTGCAGAACCAAATGGCAGAGTAAAAGTAGGAACTTGTTTGTGCTCATCCCCCAATCACCTCCAAATACCTGTGAAAAATGACTAAACAAGTGTTAGAGTTACAAAACCCACAAAATGACAAAGGGAAGCACATCTCTAGCTGAAGGCAGGTGGCAGGTCAACAGGAAGGATCTATCACACTGGACTGAGAGAAGAGCAGAATCCTGCAAGGATTGTGCTCACATATACCAGACCAGAGCAGAGTTCAAGGGATTGAATCATGGGCAAGTGTGGCAGTTTTCAGACTTCTCAATCCATAATCACCAAAGACAAAGTAAAAGGTCAGTGGGGAAACTCTGTTGGGCCTGGGTGAGAGAAGAGCATGCTCTGGCCACAATCATGGGGTGACAGAGGTGATGGCAGCAGCAGCAGCAGCAGCAGTGGCTTCTTCAAGAACTATAGGCTCACAGATGGTGGTATAGCAAGAGAGTGATCATAGGGCAATTGCAAGGATCTCTTTGCTGGTGCTGAGGCAGGATTCTCTTGCTTTGCCCTTCATGGATCTGGGTCACAGTCAAGGATGATGGTCCTGAGGTGAGGAGTAGCACTGGTGTGTCAGAGCTTGTGCTGGCTATCGAGAGGGAGTCTTCCTCATAGTTCTGAGGCAGAAAAGAGTGCTTGTGGTCACTCACAGACCAGACCAAACACCAGAAGAGGAGTAAATGCTTGTCCTTTGATCATATCACCTTAAAAGAATTAAAAATTTGTAGGTTCCTAGAAGTAGCTTTGGCAACAGGTACACAAATCCCCAGAAATTTAGGACAGAGCATACTCCATGCTGGAAGCAGAATACTACCTTGGCAAAGAGCTCAAAAGTCAAGTAACTGACTGGGAATATGAGTGGTGAGTGGAAAAAAATGAGACTATAACATCTTTCTTTGGTGATAAAGGAGAACAAAACTTACAGTCAGAAGAAGACAACAAAGTAAAAACTCCTCCATTGAATGCCTCCAGGAAAAATATGAATTGTTCACAGCCCATGGAGGAATACCAAAAGGATGTTGAAAATCAAGGAAGAGAAGTAGAGGGAAAATTGAAAGAAAAATGAGAGTGATGTAAGAAAATCATGAAAAAAATGAGTTTGCTAACAGAGATCCCCCCCAAAAATGCACCTTAATAAATAGACTCACTCAGAAAAGGAGGGGAGATGGCAGAGTAGAAACAGCACTTTCACAGTGCCCCAGCCCACACCACTTCAAATTCATGTAAAAGGGGACTCTGAACAACTTCTGGAGCCCCAGCAGCCACAGAACGACACAGAGAAGCTAACCTCCTGCTGAGGACAGCCCAGCAGCCCTGCAGGGAGCGGCCAGCGCAGCGTGCTGGGAATCGACAGTGCAGCACTCTGGGAGCCAAGCCCAAGCACTCTGGGAGCCAAGCCCAGGCCCAAGTGAGTCGCAGTTTTAGCCCCAGGGTGGCAGGGCCAGCAGCCAGCTGGAGGGACCCGGGAACACCAGCAGCTATGGTGATTCCAGAATTATCAACACAGGTATGACTAGGACAAAGTAAGAGCTTATTGCCCTGTGGACTTTGGGACCGGTATTTGGGAATGCATCCACTTCTTCCCCTGGGGGCAAGAAGCCTCTGAGGAGCTGCAGCACAGAAGCCATTTTGCAGCTTTAGTTCCTTTTGATTTCTTTTCCTTGATTACCTTCTCAAGCATCTCTTGCTTCTTGTATCTGAATGTCAAATTTTCTATGCAATTCTGATTTTTTCCTCAAAAATGCTTGAAAGTCCTCTATTCCACTGAATGACCATATTTTCCCCTGAAACAAGATACTCAGTTTTGCTGGGTAGGTGACCCTTGGCTTCAATCCCAGCTCTTTTGCCCTCTGGAATTTCATATTCCATGCCCTTCGATTGCTCAGTGTAGAAGCTGCCAGGTCCTGTGCTATTCTGATTGTTTCCACAATAATACAATTGTTTCTTCTTGGCTGCTTGTAGTATTTTCTGGAATCTGGAAATTCTGCACCTGGCTATAATATTCCTGGGAGTTTTCTTTTTGGGATCTTTTTCAGGAAGTGATTGGTGGATTCTTTCAACCTCTATTTTGCCCTCTGGATCTAAAACATCAAGGCAATTTTCCTTGAGAATTTCTTGAAGGGTAATTTATAGGTTCTTTCTTTGATCATGGCTAGCAGGTAATCCAATAATTTTTGAATTGTCTCTCCTGGATCTATTTTCCAGGTCAGTGGTTTTTCCCATGAGATATTTCACATTGCCTTCTATTCTTTCATTTGTTTGGATCTGTTTAACAGCATCTTCATTTCTCATAAAGTCCCTAGCTTACATTTGCTCCAGTCTATCTCTGAAGGAAGGAATCTCCTCAGTGAGCTTTTGAGATTCTTTTTCCATCTGGCAAATTTGACTTTTTAAGGCATCCTTCTCCTTATTGCCTTTCTGAGCCTCTTTTGCCATTTAATTTAGTCTATTTTTTAAGGTGATATTTTCCTCAGTCAGGCTGTTGACTGTCATTTCATACTTTTCTTGCATCTTTTTCATTTCTCTTCCCAATTTTTCCCCCACTTCTCTTATCTGCTTCTTAAGGTCCTCTATGGCCTGTAGCCAGCTTGTATTTTCCTTTGGGGCTTTTGGTGCAGGAGTTCTGACCTCACAGTCCTCCTCCATGCTTTGATCCTCTTTACCCCTAAAATTGGAGTCCAATGTTGAATTTTTTCTGTTTATTTTGTTTCTTTTGCCTACGCATGTTGCCACTTAGTTATTTGATTTTGGGGCTTGTTGCCACAGTAGGACTCTGCCACCAGACAGGAGAGCTTCCGTCCCAAACGTGGGGTCTTCACAACTTCCGCCGGTTGGGTAGCCTTTGTAAAGCCTCCACCCACTCTGGCAAATCAGATACAACACCCCAAACTTCCCCCCCAGACCACAATCCAGATCCAGACAGTTTAAAGCAAGAGCGATTAAACCCCAGACTGATTGCTGATTGTCTACAGTTTGCAGACCAGGAACTAGAGCCACTACTGATGCTGCAAAATGGCTTCTGTGCAGCTGTTTCTTCAGCAGCTTTTTGCCCCCAGGGGAGGAAGCCACGTGTTCCCCAAATACTGGTCCCAAAGTCCATAGGGCACTAACCTCTCACTTTGTCCTAGGTATATCTGTGCTGATAATTCTGGAATCGCCACAGCTGCTGGTGTTCTGGGGTCCCTCCAGCCAGCTGCTGGCCCAGCCACCCCTAGGGCTAAAACCGCAGCTCGCAAGGGCCTGGGCTCAGCTCCCAGAGCCCTGTGCTGTAGGTTCCCAGCATGCTGTGCTGCCTGCTTTCAGAGCTGCACTAGCTGCTCCCTGCAGGGCTGCTGGGTTCTCCTCAGTGGGAGGTTATCTTGTCTGTGTTGTTCTGTGGGTGCTGGGGCTCCAGAAGTTTTTCAGAGTCCCCTTTCACATTGTTTGGCAACTCTCAAACATTCTTGATGAAAATACCAGAGCTGAATAAAAAAAAAAAATGACTTTCAAATTCAAGAAGCAGGAGAAGCATGAAAAGGTAAACAGGAAAGAGAAATCATAAGGAACTTATAAGTTGAAATTTTTTACATTCCTGCATGGAAAGATATTTGTAAATCATGAGACTTTTTTTCAGTATTAGGACAGTTGAAGGGAAATACATGTGTGTGTGTGTGTGTGTGTGTGTGTGTGTGTGTGTGTGTGTGTGTGTGTAGACAGAGTGTACATGGTGAATTTAATATGAAGGGATGATATCTAAAAATAAAATTAAGGGGTGAGAAGAAGAAAGGGAGAGATATAATAGGGTAAATTATCTTCCATAAAAGAGGCAAGAGAAAGCTGTTACAATGGAGGCAACAGAAGGGAGGTGAAAGGGAATTAGTCAAACTTAGGCTCATTTGATTTGGCTTTAGGGCAGAATAACATACCCACTCAGTTGGGTGTCTTACCCTACAGGATAATATGGGGAAGGGGAAAAAGGGGAATTGATAAAAGGGAAGGCAGATTGCAGGAGGGGATAGACAGAAGCAAACTTTTGAAAAGGGACAGGGTCAAAGGAGAAATTAGAATAAATCAGGGTGCGAAAGGATGGAGAGAAATGGGAATATTTATCCTACAGAAAAGAAAATTGTCTAAGGTCATGAAATCTGTTTTTCTAACTTTTGTAGGGAAGTCATATTAAGGACATTAGAACTATTCTATGTAGCCTCAGAGGACAAAGTGAAACCCAATAAATATGAATTATAGGTAGGCAGATTTTTAGTTAATAAAATGAAAATCTTTCAAATGGGTAAAGACCTCCCAAAGTGTAATGGATTGCTTCAGGAGGTAGTGAGCTCTCCATCATTGAATGTATTCGAACAGAGGATATGAGTGAAGTTATTAATTGGCTTACTGCCTCTTATAGAAGATAGGATTGGATGGCTATAAATACACCATTTATATCCATTCTCAAAATCTCTGAATCAAAATTAGGCAATTGCTTTTAGATTTACCTTGTCCATTTCTTATACTTTAAAATAGTCTCATGCTTAACTTATCCTAAAGAAAGGGAAAATATACCCTATTTAAATGTAAATATATGTGTATGCATGTACATACAAATACATTTGCAAATGTGCAAAAATATACACATGCATATATACACATATGCATGTTTTGTATTATTTCTTGAGAAAGGTGATTGTCAGCACTTTCCAATGTTTATCTGCAAGTAATTCATTTGCCAGCTAATCACTGCCTTTTCCCTATGTTTTTCCATGTAAAGGAAAATACAAATAGTTGATTTTCTCCCTTCAAAGCATCCTTTAAACCTATACTGACATGTTTAAGACTCATCACAGGTTTTTTGTTTGTTTGTTTGTTTGTTTTAGAGCAATTGGGGTTAAGTAACTTGCTCAAGGTTACATGGCTAATCATTATTTGTGTGTGGGTGCTCATTTTCTCAGGCTGGCTCTTACTCACTGTGCCACCTAGCCACCCCCTCTCATCACAGTTTTTAAAAAGGACCATATGACAGCAACCACAGTGAAGTTCTACTATAGTAGACTATATAATGACAAAGTTTATTTGTTATTACTTAAGACCTTGAAAGATTTTCTATTATGGTAGAGTCACAAATAAGTGGCTGCTGTTCTTCTCAGCTGTTGCTAGATGGCAGGTCTATCTACCCTTCAAGTGTGGCATTAAAAAAATCCATAAATCCCAAACATCATTTGTAACAATAGAAATTTTGTCTTCTTTCTTCTGCTTGAACCATGTTTCAGAATTACTACTTTGTAACCACGCTAAAAATATTATTTTTTCCTGTTTTCTACAAAGCTATATGTCCTTGAGTTTCACATCTGTTGTTTAACAGTGTTTGGGGGAGGGAAGAAGAACTATGGTATTTGATTTCATCAAAATATTTTTACCTTTTGAACTTCAAAGTTACTTGTTTATATGAAAAGGGGCTTAAAATCCAGTACAATTCAATTCAAAATGTTTATTCAGTATCTGCTACATGCTAAGTACTATCCTAAGTATTGGACATAATAAGAAAACAAAGGAAAAAAAAACAGTCCTAGTTCATAAGGAACTTTTATTCTACTGGCGTTTTTCTCATTTGTATAAATATTCAAATCACAAGCTAATCAGATTTTTATTTGGTCAGACAAAGTCCCTTTCTCTTTACTCACTCACCTTCACCCACCTAGTATGGACTCTGTGTTACAAACTTTAGTCCTTTAAAAATTTATTTCAGAATAGAAAAGACAAGACCAATAATTTTCAAAACCTTAAAAGTCCAGGCTTTGTTGAAAATTTTGACTTACAAGCTACAGTGCACATAGCTGATTTTCCATTGCTGATGCTAACATCTATGACAGAAACATTAGTTAAACTTACACTATTTATTACATGCAATCAAACTTTATTAATCAAAGTATGTAAACTCTCTTCTGGGAATATACCATTAATTTGTGTCTTAGAGGTTTGGATAACTTTCATATTGGACTAACAACAGCATTCTCTCTCTCTCTCTCTCTCTCTCTCTCTCTCTCTCTCTCTCTCTCTCGCTCTCTCTCCCTCTCCCTCTCTTTTTATGTGTGTATGTATATTTCCCCAAGTTACATACTAAAACAATTTATAGCATTAAAAAAGTTTTTTGAGTCCCAAATTCTATCCCTACCTTTCTCCCTTTCTTCCCTTCTCCCTCTCTGAGACAGTAAGCAATCAGATAGAAGTTATACATGTGCATGTAAAACATTTTCATATTAGTCATTCCATATAAGAAGACTCAATGAAAGAAAAAAAGGAAGAAAGAAAGAAAGAAAGACAAAAAGAAAGTAAAAAATAGCATGCTTCAGTCTTATATTCAAACAATATAAGTTCCTTCTCTGGAATAGTGGGTAGTTTGCTTCATCATTAGTCCCTTGGGATTGACTTGGATCATTGGATTGATGAAAACTTGATTGATGAAAACATTCACAGTTCTCCCATCACACAATATTGCTGTTACTATGTACAATGTTCTACTGGTTCTATTCACTTTACTTTGTATTAATTTCATGTAAATCATCCAGGTTTTCCTGAAATCATCCTACTTGTCATTTCTTATAGCATAATAACAATATTCCCTATTTGCCTAACTGGAGGCTCTGTGTCTCCCTTTAAGGTGGTTATCTGCAAGTGTCCATCAAAAAAGAACTATGCTCAAGCCAACATAGAGTCCTTGAAGAGTTGTTCTGAGAATCACATGAAATAACATTTATTAAGTACTTTCCAATTCTTAAATATGTAATAGTGATGCCTAAGTGCTAGCTATTGGCATTATTGAATTCCTTCAAGGCACAACACAGCATCTACTTCCTTTAGTTGTTGGTAATCTTTCTATATTGTCATAAACTTTGTGTTAATCTGTCACAGAATCTTACACACAATATGTACTTGGTCCTTTTGAGGAGAGATGATGAATGTAATTTATGATATTATATGTGATATGTTATGGGGAAAAACAGATTAAGTGCTTTAAAAATAAAGGCAAAAATGTATTTAAGCATGTGTATAGTTTAACTTTGCATTAGTCAAGGAACATCCTCTCATTTCTTATTGGACAGTACTATATTTGTGCCTTGGAGTTCTTCTTGCAAAGCAATTTCATTATTTCCTTTAATAAGCACCCTAGCTAAGGCTGGATTGATATGTCACTCTTGTGGGACTCAAGCATCACATTCTGGGATCCAAGAAGGTTAAAAAAAACTTATTCTAAATTTAAGACAAACACTCATATTTATATTTCTCTAAACCTTGTTTAAAATACATTTCTTTAGCACTTAAATGGGTCCAGGATATCATAAGCATGAACCTTCCATTGATGCAGAATCTCTCCCATTTGTTCCTTCTCATTCTGTCTGATCCTTGTCCCTTTCTCTCTGTAAATACTTCATAGTGATCCATCTATTGTTCTAGAAGACTTGGTCTGGAAGTTTTAGTATTTTGTCTATAAAAGTGCATCATTTAGGTTTTCTACCCCTTTCCCCTCACTCTCACATCCATTGACTCATTGCCTTTTCTAGTAATATTCCCCCTTAGTGGTATGTTAGCTAATAGGCCAAATTAGTTGGGCATGGGGGTAGGAAAGGCCTCAGCAGATTCCATTCCAGGCTTGCAGGTTGTGAAAGAAAGGGCTTCTCCTTCTTCCTCATCTGTAAAATGAACTGGAGAAGAAAATAGCAAACCATTCTAGTAATTTTAGCAATAGAACCTCCAATGGGGCCATGGAGAAATAGCCATGATGGAATCAAAAGCTAGATGAGAGATTGTATAAAGTACTTGATCTGATCTCAGAAAGATCTGAGTTCAAATCCTCACTCAGTTGCTCACAAGTCATGTGACCATGGACAAATCACTTTACTATCCATATTCCTTCCTCCTTCATTATTTGAAATAATTCTGCTAGCTTTATTCTGAGAATATATAACTGTAAACATTTCCTCCAAGAGATAGTGGAAGATAGGATTCAGAAGAGGAATAGTACCTTTGTTTTTGAGGGTAGGACATGGCATATACCAGATTAGAAGGAAACTAACTTCATGAAGACCCTAAAAAAGGAGACTCTGTAGAAGCAATATAGCCAGAAGATAAACAATGACAATTTTTTTGTGATCCTGTGTGAGTCACTTAACTTCTTTGTTTCTTAGTTTTCTCATTGCAAAATGAAGGAGTTGGACTCGATAGCTCATATAGTCCCTTCTAGCTTTAAGTCAATGGTTCTATGAGTGGCTATAATATTAGCTGGTTTTGTAGATAGAATACTGGCCCTAGAATCCGAATGACCTGAGTTCATATCCTGTTTAAGAAACTAGTTGTGGGTAAGTCACTTAATGTCTATCTCAATTTCTTCAGCTGAAAATGGGGATAATAATAGTAGATGGATCCCAGTATTGTTTTGAGGATCAAAAGATATAATATTTGTGAAGTGCTTTGCAAACCATAAAGTACTATACATATGCAATCTATTGTTTTTTGTTATTCTGAAATGTACACATACAAGGACAGTGAATTTAAATGGTATGGATATTTCAAAACATGAGAAGAGAACATTAATAATATGAAGATATATGTATATATATATATGTGTGTGTATACATACATACATTTTTGCATATTCACAATATATATTTGTTGTTATTAAAGGGACATCTTCTATGGGTATTTTAACAGGTTTTTTGTGATCCAGATATATTTCACTTTCTCAGTCATTTAATTTCAAGTGAAATTGGGCTGAATGCAAATGTATTCAACTCTTGATTATCCAGACTAATGAAGGGGAACAGATCAAGAAAAAAATCAATCAATTAACAAATAATTGAGTCCCTCATATGTTCAAATGTTGTGCTAGGTATAAATCTTGGAAGCAGGAAGAAGTTGATCAGAATACTGAGAAAGGATTGTTAATAGCCATCATTGATTTATTATGGAGCCAATGTCTGTCACTCCCTGAGAGGAAGTTAGAAAACTCCTGCAAACTAGAAGCTAACATTTCATGAACTTAATTTGTAATTTACTAAATGTTATTTAATGATCTGGAAGAGTCAAGTGGTTTTCCAAAGCCTTCTAACCAACTCCCCGGCAATGACTGTGATATGGTAAATTCTGATTCCCTTTGTCAGGAAAAAAATCCCTTTAATAAATGAATGAAAAAATATTAAGTGTTTTCTATATGAAAACGTGGTGGACAGACAAAGGATCTCATAACCAAGAAGATATGAGTTTAACTCATGCCTCTAACACTTGCAGTCTGTGTCAGATTGGGCAGGTTGCTTAACACCACAATGTTCTAGGTCAATGTCAAACATGTTCCCTGCAAGGCACATGCAGCCCACATAACTCTCAAGTGTAAGCAAATCATATTAGAGTGTAATTGGGAAATACTTAAAAAATACATTAAAACAGATAATATTACATTTTTTCAAATGCTTTATTAACTTCTCGTTTACTTCATTCATTTCCACCAGTTTTTATTTTACAAATTTTCTCCCCGTTTTTCCCCTACCCACCTCCCCAAAATAGCAGTCCCCCAGGATATCCCCTCCTGTTATTTCCCATTACATGTAAAACAGTATTAATAGTAGCGCATATATATAGACATTTGGTTTTAAAACTTTGAATTCCAAATTCATTCCATTCCTCCCTTATCACCCACCCTTACTGGAAAGATAAGCAATTCAATATAGGTTGCACATGTGTAGCTAATGCAAAACATTATCATAGTAGACATATTGTAGAAGACTGATTATATTTCCCTCCCTCTTATCCCACCTCTCGCTTATTCTATTCCCTACTTTTGTCCTATCCCTTTTCAAAAGTTCATGCTTCCAACTTCCCTCCCCCCAAGCCTGCCCTCCATTCCATCATTACCCCTTTCATCCCCCCCACTCTCCTGTAGGATGATACACTATTTCGTGTATATGTCATTCCCTCCCTGAGCCAAATTCAATGATTATAAGGTTGACCCATTCCCTTATTCCTGTTATTCCCCTCCATTGTACCCATATTCCTTTGCCTCTTCTATATGAGATAGTTTGCCCCATTCTGTCTCTCCCCATCTCCTCTCATTATATTCCTCTCTCACCTCTTGATTTCGCCTTTTAAGTATAATCCCTCCCTATTAAACTGGTCCTGTGCTCTCTATCTATGTATACCTGTAAACATATATGTATATATGTGTGTATACACACACACACACATTCACATAAGTATTCATATGCCCATATACCCTCCGATAAAGACTATATATATTTCTATTCCCTTCAACTATTTTCATACTGAGAAAAGTTTCATCAGTTACAATTATCATTTTTCCATGTAGGAATGTTAATAGTTCAACTTTGATAAGTTTCTTATGATTTATTTTCCCTTTTTACCTTCTCATGCTTCTCTTGCTTCTTGTATCTGAATGACAAATTTTTCATTCAACTCTGTTTTTTTTTTTTTCCTCAAGAATACTTGAAAGTCCTCTATTCCACTGAATGACCATATTTTCTCCTGAAACATGATACACAGTTTTGCTGTGTAGGTGATTCTTCATTTTAATCCTAACTCCTTTGCCCTCTGGAATATCATATTCCAAGCCCTTTGATCCCTCAGTATAGAAGTTGACAGGTTCTGTGTTATCCTGATTGTGTTTCCACAGTATTCAAATTGTTTCTTCCTGGCTGCTTGTAATATTTCCTCCTTTATCTGGGAATCCTCGAACCTGGCTCTAATATTCCTAGGAGTTTTATTTTTGGGATCTTTTTCAGGAGGTGAATTGGTGGATTCTTTCAACCTCTCTTTTGCCTTCTGGTTCTAAAACAATAGGGCAGTTTTCCTTGAGAATTTCTTGGAGGATGGTTTTTAAGTTCTTTCTTTGATCATGGCTTTCAGGTAGTCCAATAATTTTTAAATTATCTCTCCTGGATCCATTTTCCTGATCAGTGTTTTTTCCCACGAGATATTTCCCATTTCCTTTTATTCTTTCATTAGTTTGGGTCTGTTTTACAGCATCTTGATTTCTCAAAAAGTCACTAGTTTCCCTTTGCTCCATTCTAAATTCAAAGGAAAGATTCTCCTCAGTGAGCTTCTGAGATTTTTTTTCCATCTGGCAAATTCAGCTTTTTAAGGCATTCCTCTTCTCATTGCCTTTATCAGCCTCTTTTGCCATTTGAGTTAGTCTGTTTTTTAAGGTGTTATTTTCCTCGGGCAGGCTGTTGACTCTCCTTTCATAATTTCTTGCATCATTTTCATTTCTCTTCCCAATTTTTCCTCCACTTCTCTTATTTGGTTTTAAAAATCCTTCTTAAGGTCCTCTATGGCCTGTAACCAGCTCATATTTTCCTTTGAAGCTTTTGGTGCAAGAGTTCTGACTTCACTGTCTTCCTCCTATTCCATCCTTTAATCCTTTTTGGCCCCCAAATAGGAGTCTAATGTTGGATTTTTCTGTTTGTTTTTCTTCCTTTCCCTGGGCATGTTGCCACTCAATTACTTGACTTTTGGCCTTTTTGCCACAGTCGGACTCTGCCACCAGACAGGGGAGCTTCTGTCCCAAATGCTAGGGTTTTCTCAGCTGCCAGAGGTATTAGTTGGGTGCCCTCTCTGAAGCCTCCACATGCTCTGGCAAGCTGGTCACACAGCCCAGGACCTCCACCCCAGACCACAATCCAGATCCAAGCATGTTAAAGCAAGAGCGATTACCCCTCAGGCTGGTCTCCTTGTCCCCCTACAGTCTTCAGGCCAAGAGCTGATGCTGCAATGTGGTGCTGGCTGTGCTGTAGTGTCTCAGTGGCTTCTCACCCTGGGGGCAAAAGCTGATGCTCTCCCAGCTGCTGGTCCCATAGTCCACAGTGCACTGACTTCTCACTTTGTCCTTGGCATCTATGTGTTGATAATTCTGGAAAGGGCCACAGCTGCTGGTGTTATGAAGTCCCTCTAGCCGGCTGCTGGTCAGGCCTACCCTGGGGCTAAAACCTTGACTTCAGCCAGGATGGGTTTGGCTCCCAGAGCACTGCACTGGCTGCTACTTGCTGGGCTGCCTGGGTCTTCTCTGTGGGAGGTTAGTTTCTCTGTGTCATTTTGTGGGTTATGTAGCTCCAAAGCTTGTTCAGAGTCCCCTTTTACATGGATTGGGGAAGATGGAAGCTGGAGTCACACAGAAGTCCTCTTTCTACTCCACCATCTTGACTCTGACCCCTATTACATTTTTTAAAATGCTAAAACAGCCAATACCTTTATTTTTATACCTTACAATACACATATAAGCTTCATTTATGCCTCACTCTTCCTTTTAAATTGTTTCTTCTTTGACAGGAAGTGGGAAGTCTTCTTATACATTTGGAAACTACCCCTGGAGCAATTTGCAAAGAGAAAAACTGCAAGCTAGTAACAATCATGACAAAATGCTCTAACTCCCTAAAAAGAATGCAAATTAATACAATTCTGAATCTTCACTTAACACTTACTGAGAAAGATGATAAAAGATGAAAATGGTCAAAGTTGGAAGGACTGTGGAAAGATAGGCACACATGCAATTTTGGTGGAGCTGTGAATTTAACAGTTTTGAAAAATAATTTGGAATTACTCTAAAAAGTCACTAAAATACATATATCTTTGACTCAGTGATACCACTATTGACATATAAGCCAAGAAGATCAAAGAAAGAGGGAAAGGTCCCATATATACAAAAATATTTATAGTAGCACTTTTTGTAGCAGCAAATACCTGCAAGCCAACAATACCCATCAATTGAGAAACATCAAATGAACATGGGATATGAAACCAATAGACTATCAGTATGCTACAAGAAATGAATATGAAGAAGTTAAGATAAAATTGGAAAGGCTTGTATGTACTAATGGGAGAGGGAAAGTAGGCAGAAAAAAGAAAACAATTTACACTATCACAATATAAAGGAACACAACACTGATAGACTTCAAAACTCAGATCAATGCATTATGCAACTGTGACTTCAGCAAGCCTGGTAAAGTATGTTTCATTTCCTTTGGCAGAGAGATGTTAAACTATAGATGCAGAATGAGGAATAAATTTTAGACACATCCAATGCATTGATTTTTTCACTGTGTTTATTTATCACAGGGGAGGGATATACTGAGAAGGGAAGGGTACAATGAGGGAGGGAAGGAGGGATATACTTGGGGGGAGGAGAATCATGGAAAAGTGATAGTGATGTAAAAGAGTGCCAACATTTTAAAAGGGGAAGGGGGAAAAACCCATGTTTGAAACCCAGCACCATGATGTTCTGGTGGAATAGAACAAAAAATAGAAAACTGAGAAATGGGTTTCTTTATATTCTTTCCATTTTATTTGTCTGTTCTGGACATTGCTGGGTGAGTAGGCACCATCATGGGATGAGGAAGGGGCCTCATCATTGGAGGACCAGGCATCATAGGCATGTGGCACCCCATGGGTATCCTCATGCCAGGAGGCGGCCCCACAAGCATCATTCCGGGGGGGGGGGCATCATGCTAGGATGAGGAGGTGGGATCATAGGCCCTCCTAGTGGAGGAGCAGAGAACAGGTTGGGATGAACTCTTCCTTGCTGAAATGCTGAGTTTGTTTTATCAGTCATGCTCTGGGCTTGTTCTTCCATCCATTTTTGATAACAGTCTCTCACATTTTCTTTGTGCTTCCTCCTGCTGCAGGGTGTCTTCCTCAAAGATAGAGAATCATGAGTGAGGTAAGTATTGTAATCACAGTAATACTTGGCAGTGATGATGTACAGTTGTGCCTTGTTCCGGCCGAGGTATCTTCAAAACACGTCAGGCTGGCTTCATCACCTTCTTCAATTTATCTCTTAACAATTTGCCCACATAAAAGGCTAACTTCAGGATGCTCTTATCTGACCTGATAATATGGGGATCCAGCTCTTCAGACAGATACTTAGCAGGGCAGGGTTCCTAAGGGATGGATTGAACCCCAGCAATGAGAAGATTATGGCAAACTGCTGCTGACTGTCTGAAGCACCTGGCTGACCGTAGGAGGGAGAGGGAAAGAGAAGGCAAGGAGAAAGAGGGAAAGGGGGAGAGAGGGAAGGTGAAAGAGGGAGAAGGCCACAGAAAGTGAGAAAAGATCTTATATTTTAAAACTGAGTCAAAATACAGCTTGCAGGGATTCTTATATGTGGATTAGAACACCCCATTTCTATTTGAGTTAGATACACTGCTAACTCTCTAGTTGAAGAGAAGGATCCCCCCTGCCATTGATTGAGGAAATTTTTACCAGTAGTACCTTACATTGATAAAATCACAGGTCTGATTTCTAATCCTTAGTATATACAAAGGCATGGGTTAAAGGCTAAGAAGTAAAAATCCAATGTAACTCTACTGCTACCAAGGAGCTCACAGTCTGATAGGAAGTTTCAATTTTAAGTCAGGTGCACAGGTCCAATGGTACATAGGGTACAATAGCAAAATTAATGGTGAATCATTTCCCTTAATGCCACTTCCACAGATAAAACCATATCCATTGTGGAGGTTGAAACATTTAATAGTGCCATGGAGATTGTTGGGAAAGGGTTGTAACTAGATATGATTGCTGAAGAGGCAAGGGGCTGTAGCACCCACAGAAGAGATTTCAGATTGTATCTCCATATTTGTCATAGTTGATGGCTGAAGGGAACAGGCTAGAAAGAGGGACAGGTGGCTTTGGATAGGTGATTACTGCTATTTTCAGGATTCTTGGACTTTCCTTCTCATTGCTGGCATTTGGCTAGTGATTAGTGTTGTTCTGACTGGTAGGCTTATTATTCTTCTCAAAGATGACTGTTTTGACTACAAGGAGGCTGGACAGGAAGCAGGGCTAGTGGTTGGCAGGGGTGATGTCTGTTATTCCTGGGACTTTGGGGTTCAGGGTTCTGGATACAAGGCAAGTTTATGGCAAAAGCCAGAGCAGTTATATATCCTAATATAATTACATGTGTACACACAATGCATGGGTACATGTAACATGCAGGCACACACATACATATAATCCACATTTACCTATATGTACATACATGTATGCACACAAGTATATGTATATGTGTGTAGATAGATAGATATATAGATATATCTTGAAAGGATTTCAAAACACTATCAGGAAAAAAAATGCTTGTCTCTGTCATTTAAATTTTAATTGGCAAGCTTTAATATTACCTACAAACATTTTCCCCCTTTGCAATATGGAGGAAATTCAAACTACCACTCCCCACAAAAAAAGAAAACAGCCTAAACTCATATTTTCTTTAATTTAATATTCTGTAGTAGATTCTCCAATCCCATTCAAATACTTTCCATAGTTACTCAAAAAGTCTAGAGAAATTCAGTAAATGTAACTTTTGGGGCCATTGTCTATATGCATTCCAGAGAAGATAAGCACTATTTTCTCATGGATTCAGGATTTACAAATACCTTCATGCAGAACAAATGCCCATATAAGAAGTGATTTAAAGGGAGATGTTACAAAATAGAGAGATGAGCATGCAGGCTTGTGTCTTCATGGGCAAGTGATATATGAGTTAAGATTCAAAGCCATACAAGGAGATAGCAGCATTTTGCCTTTCCAGAGCCAGCATATTGCAAATAAATAAAAATCCAGGACCTTTCAAGTAATATTGATTGGCAGATTTATTTCACTTCTAACATCTGTGGCCTCTAAAATTTGGCCTTGGAGTGTCATAATAATTCAAAACTATGGATTTTTTTTTCAAAATAAAGGGTTTAGAAGATGGTTTGCAGGTGGTACTTTACTAAATGCATCTGGATATTTTTTTAGACTAACTGAAGATCGAAAAGAAATATTGTGATCCCTTTTCTTCCCCCTCAAAAGATGATTGCAAAGGAATTATGTTAGGAATTGGTGTGGTTTTTCAGAATATATGGATTGACTTTAAAATTCACTTAATTTTGATAAAGTATACACACATGCATTACTTTCATATTTATACCTGTATAAATGGATGGAACTCAGAAATGCTAAGTTTTAATTCTTTTTTTTAATATTTGTTTATTTGCTTTTTTGGAGTGGGGAGGGCAGGGCAATTGAGGGTTAAGTGACTTGCCCAAGGACACACAGCTAGTAAGCATTAAGTGTCTGAGGTCAGATTTGAAATCAGGTCTTCCTGACTCCAGGGCTGGTGCTCTATTCACTGCACCACCTAACCACCCCATAAGCTTTAATTCTTGATGAACCTCTTTCTGTTTCCCTAATAGTCACTCCAGTGGAAGTGATCTTAGTTGGTGAATACTTTCATAGTATTGTAGAGACAGGAGTCGTGATACAGACTCTTGTAATCATAGAGATTGGTGAAACCTCCTAATACAAAGCTCTTACTTAAAAAATGAGGAAATGGGGGGCAGCTAAGTGGCGCAGTGAGTAGAGCGTCGGCCCTGGAGTCAGAAGGACCTGAGTTCGGATCCGGCCTCAGACACTTAACGCACACCCAAACAAAAACCTAGCCGTGTGACCTTGGGCAAGTTCCTTAACCCCAACTGCCCTCCAAAAAGCGAAAAAAAAAAATGAGGAAATGGAGGACCCAGAGTCCTTGTGACTTGCTTAAGATCAGATGGCTCCTGAGTGAAAGAAATAGTATTAACAATCAAAACTTTTGTCTCCTATTCTACTGATCTTTCCACTATATCACAATCTCTTTTATTGATTATTTTAATTAAAGGACAAATGTCTCTGTCCATTTAGTGAATGATTAGGAAAGTGTCTATCTAATTAAATGCTCTGCTGGTATTGATAATTGGGTGAAAATGGGATATTTTTGTGTCAGATAGAATCAGGAAATTCTATTGGCCAAATGATCTGTGGGAAAGATTGAGATATGTGTTGGTATGCCATTTGAAGTGGGAACATGTATATATCATGAGTTATAATCTATTGGTGACATCAACAAGAAGCTAGTTCTTTTCTTATTAGTTGTTAGATCCATAGGTAGAAAGGTTTGTCTCAGTTTACTCATCTGTAAGATGGTAATAATAAAATCTACCTCATAGAGTTGTTATAAGGATTAAATGAATTAACATGTATGAAACATTTTGTTAATTTTAAGGTGTTATGTAAATGATAGCAATAATAATGATGGTGGTGGCGGTGCTGGTACTGGCAGTGATGCTGTAAGAGATCTTAGGTAGGGAAATTATTTTTATCATGTTCCTGGTTCCTTATTTTAAAAATGTATTTATTTATTTACTATTAGTTTACAACATTCAGTTGTACAAGTTTTTGAATTCCAAATTTTCTCCCCCACCTCTCTTCCTCCTCCTCCTTCCCCCCATCCCATGGGGCATGCAATGCAATATAGATTCTACATATACCTTCACATTAAACATTAGTCAAGTTCTTCATCTTTTAAATTAGATATGAGCACTCTTTTTGGAATAATGGTACCAATTAATGAATTTTGTAGAGTTTTAGGAGGCTTAAGATGCTTTCTACAGATGTACTTTATAAAGAAAAAATATGAGAAAGTGACTTTGAAGACCAGTTAAAAACAGAGTGTTATCATAACCACCATTTATTTAGACTCATTAGATAAAAACTTATGGGATCCCATGTAATTGGCCTAAATGGAGTATGGAGGCTTCAGTTTTATGTAAAATTGGAAATAGTTTACATTTCCATCTGATGAAAAGTGATAATTTAAAATGTATTTTCTGTATTTCTGATGAAAAAGTTTTCATAAAATAGGAGGAAGAGAGGCCATCATTTTGAGCAGAGCTTCTCTTATGAATTTCTTTGCTGATTGTCAGTTTGGCCAGCTAATGTTTTATTTTCAGCTCTTCTACTGCAGTTGATCCTTGTAATGCCACCTGCCTTTTATTTTCATCTTCCCTAGAACATCTGGCACTTACAATGTATCTTGTAGTTTCATTGAGTCATTTCCTGCTGATATATGTCTATATGGAGTTGTGATGATCACCTATGAAAGTAAGTAATACAAACCTGTTCTCTCTCTTTCTTTTAAGCCAAGATAGCATTGGTACCAGCCTCTAATCTTATGTACCACTTTCTCCCCTTTTAGAGCCAAGCTGGCAATTCTCATCTTGAATAGCTTTAAAATTGCTCATAGCAATCAATGACAACTGAGGCATCACTAAAGAATTCCTTTTATCTCCAAACTCCAATTTAGATCTGTCATTAAGCTTGAGTAAGCTTGAACTGTTGGAACATTTTTCCTCATTGCATGCTCCAAGCACAGAAAGTCAACTTCAAAATCGAATTTTTTCTATCTCTTACTACACTTTGTAATGGTTTAGTATGAACAATAAGCTGAACCAAAATAGTATTGCTGATCTTTAGTAACACAGATAGCAATATGGCTTAAAAATGGGTAGCCTGCCAGAATTCAAATATGAGGTACAGCAAATCATTCACTTCTTCTGTATTTTTTTTCTTCTACTGCCAAGAAGGAGGCGACATGGTGTGGAGAACAATAGTTGGGAGATATAAGGTCTCTTTTCTAGTTCTTGCTCAGCTACTACTGGTGTGGCTTTGGGTATGTCACCTAATCTCCCTAAGCCTGTTTCTTTTTCTCTAAAATGAAGGTATTGAACTAGATGGCTTCTCAAGTAATAACAGGCAGAGATAAATTTTGAACCAAGGTCCCCTGACTGCAAATCTGGCATCCTATCTACCCCATCACATCCTAAAGTCAATGGAGTGAATGTTGTGAATGAGCATATTCGTCAGGGCAACAGAGTATATTTGCTGCTCTGGAAACTGACTACCTAAGTAGAGAGGTAACCACTAGCCTATAAATTATGAACTCTTTGGACTTATAACCCCCCAAACAAATATAAATGTAAATGGCCCAGTCTTATTCAGGTCCCTTTTGCTTCCTCAGTGATGGTGACAGAATGTCAAAGAAATCAACATAGGGTCATAAGAATCATTACTTTTACACTGTCCACTGCTGTTTTTCATTTTAGACTGTCTACTATTGTTGTTGTTCAGTCATTCAGTCATGTTTGACTCTTCATGACCCTAAAGATCAAACTGTTCTGTTCTCCACCATCTCTTGAAATCTGTCCAAGTTCATATTCATCATTTCCATGACACTATCTACCATTTCATGCCCTGTTGTCCTCTATTTTTTTGCCTTCAGTCTTTCCCAATATCAGGGTCTTTTCTAATGAGTTTTATCTTTTCATTATGAGACCAAAGTATTTAAGCTTCGACTTCCATAGTTGACTTTCCAGTGTATAGTTTGAATTAATTTCTTTAAGTATTGATTGATTTGATCTCCTCGATGGGTAAGGGAATCTCAAATGTCTTCTCCAGAACTACTATTGATGTTTAATCTTTCCTTCTCCTATTTGACCACATCCAACTTACCCTGGTTCATAGATCTTACATTCCAGGTTACTATGCAATACTGACCTTTACAGCATTGAACTTTCTTTTCTTCTCCAGATGCATAAATAGCTAGGCTTCCTTTCAGCTTTTTCCAAGTGTTTCATTAGTACTGAAGCTACTTGCAGTTGTCCTCTACTCTTCCCCCAGTAGAATATTGGAGGCCTTTAGGCTTGAGCTTCTCATATTCTGATATAATCTCTTTTTATAATATTAAAACTGTCCATGGGATTTTCTTGGCACAGATACCAGAGTGCTTTGCCATTTCCTTCTTTAAGGGATCACTTTTGTTAGGAATCTCTACTATGATCTATTTCTCTTGGGTGACCTTGCATGGCATATCTCATAGTTTCATTGAGCTAAGTAAGCATATCTACCATGAGAAAGGAATGAATAATATAGAGAAACTATCTACAAACAATTTTAAAAGGAGAGATCTTTTTTCAATGTTCATTACATTTGTAAAAGACTTGAGAAATTAAAACATATCTACATTAAAATTCTTTCATAAATAAAGGTAGAAGACTAAAGTAAATGCAGTTAAATGACAAGAAGCCCCATAGATTCACAGAAAGTTGAGGAAAAGAGTGAGCCAGACATATATACCACAACAAAGAAAACAAGAAGCGTCATTTAAGGTGACAATTGGTCAGCTCACTATGCAGTGCTCATTTTGGGTTTCAACAAATAGACCAAGTCAAAGATAATTGTAACTTGAGTACCAACATGTATAGCAGAGAATAAAGTAAAAATAAATAAAAGTAAAGGAAATTTAAAGGAAAATATAGAGGAAAGTAAGTAAAGGAAAAAAATAAAAGCTAATAGATGATAGTAAATAAATTAAAAAAGAAATAAAGGAAAAATCCTATAAAATATTTAAGCAGAGACAGAGCCAAGAAATTGGACAAGGTAAACAAGCAGGAACTTGTTTAACCTCCTGCTCCAACCACCTCCAAAAATTGTAAAAACAACTCTATGCAAATTTTAGAACTACAGAAACCACAAAGTGACAGAGATAAACAAATCTTTCACTGAAGGCAGCCTGGCAGGCAGACAGGTAGGGTCTATCACACTGAATTGGGAGCAGAGTGTAGCCCCCCATGAATTGTGCAGGCCTAGACCAGAGTGCAGCCCAGATATATGGCACAGACCCACCAGAGCAGACTTCAGGAGAGTCAATCACAGCACTGTGGTGGTTTACAGACCTCTGTTGCAACTGGGTGAGAGAAGAGTGTAGTCTGACCCCTGCCCTGGGGGTGCCAGAGGTGGGGTGACTGCATTTACTACCATGTGGCTTCTTCCTGAGCTTCAATCTTATAGATCATAGAGGGACCAATCGAACATTCAGACAATAATTACTCTTGCTTTGACCTGCTTGGATCAGCCTTGGGTGGCAGTCCAGGGGTGAGGAGCACTAGTATGGTAGAGCTTGTGGAGGTTGTAGAGAGTGCCCTCCTCATAGCTCTGACAACAGCTGTGCAAAACCCCAGAAATTTGGGACACAGCCCTCTCCACTCTGGAAGCAGAGTTCTACCATGGCAAAGAGCTCAAAAGTCAATTAATTGGCTGGCAAGATAAGCAAACAAAGGAAGCACAATCAGACTATAGAATCTTTTTTGTGGACAAAACATATAACCAGAAGTTGAGTTGGTTACAAAAAATCATGACAGGAAATATGATAAATGAATTGAAAAATTAGACAAAAGATTTTTACATTATTTAAAAGTTTCATATATATCATATATTCTTTCAATAAGATATATTTCAGGTACTGTAAATGGCAAACACTGAACAATGTCCCCAGAAATATTACTGTCTTATAGAAGAAATGGTACCTGATATAAGAACCATTTTAAAAATAAACCCAATATGCAATCAGATCCTTGACTATATGATCCAGGATAAACCAAATTGGAATAAAAGGTAAAGATAAAAAGATCTTTCTTGCAATTAGCTATAACTCCAGGAAGGGAGCCAAGATCACTCCATAAATGCAGAAATTCCCATGAGCTCTCCCAACTTCCCAAAACCATCAAAATAACACCTTAAAATGAATTCTGGAGCTGAATAACCAACATGAAGATAAAGCGAAACAATTATCCTGCCCAAGGCAACTTAGAACGTTATCAGGAAATGTTTGTCCCACTGATTTGAGTGAAGCACCATCCTAGCCTGACAGAGACTGAACATTGGCTGTACTGAGCAAGCTAACAGGAGCCCTTTGGAACAACTGAATTGGTGGCCACAGTAGCTTCTAGAGTTCTCAGCCTAGAGAATATAAGGTGATTATGACAATTGATTTCAGGGGACCTTTTGCTGGCCCTGGAAGCAGGACTCTGTTGCACTGCCCATACATGATTCTGGGTCACAGTTCAAGGGTGAAGATGATCCCTAGCAGGAGCAGAGACCTTGGTCACAGGTCAAGGAAGAAAAGACTGCTTGTGGTCACTCAAATACCAGAGCATAGACCAGGAGATCAGTGATCACATTGCTCCTTAGATCATAACATTTTAGAAGAACTGAAAACTTACAGAGCCCCCCAGAACTAGTTCTGAAAGCAGCTGTATGAAAAACCTGAAGCTTGGGATAGTGCCATATCCACCCTAGCAGCATAGCCTAACTTTAACATAAAATTAAAGGTCCAGAAATAGTTTGGAAAAGTGAGAAAAAAAAAACCAAGAACAGAAAACACACCAGACCATAGAAATTTATTATGGTGACAGGGAAGATCAAAATAGAACTCAAAAGACAAAAAAGTCAAAAGTGCTACATCCAAAGCATCAAATAAAAATGAATTGGTCTAGGTCCAGAAAGAATTCCTAGAAGAGCTCAAAAGGATTTTAAAAATCAAATAAGATAGGTAGAGTAAAAATTGGGAAAAGAAATGAGAGTGATGAATGAATATATGAAAAAGGACCAATAACTTAGTAAAGGAGGCAAAAATGAAGAAAATGAAACCCTAAAAAGCAGAAGAGGTCAAATGGTAAAAGAAACACAAAAATAAACTGAAGAGATGTCCTTCAAAAGCAGAATTTGCCAAGTGGAAAAAATGTACAAAATTTTATTAAAGTGACAAATTCATTAATAATTAGAAATCTTGAAATGGAAAAAAAGGTACGAAAATTCACTAAGAAAAGAATTTCTGGGGGCAGTGAAATGGTGCAGTGAATAAAGCACTTGCCCTGGAATTAGGAAAACCTGAGTTTAAATCCTGCCTCAGGCACTTGACATACTTACTAGATGTGTGACCTTGGACAAGTCACCTAACCCAAATTGCCCTGCCCTCCCCCTCCAAAAAGAAAAAAAAAAGAATTTCTTAAAACGTAAAACTGACCAAATGGAAAAAAGAAATACAAATGTTTAATGAAGGAAAATATTCCTTAAAAGTTAGAATTGGGCAAGTGGAAACTAATGATTCCATGAGAAATTAAGAAAGTATAAAGCACACTCAAAAAAATGGAAAAAATGAAATATCTAATTAGGTAAAACACCTGATATGAAAAATAGATAAATATAATTTTAAAATATTTGACTACCTGACAGACTGATCAAATAAAGAGATTAGATATCTGTAAGGCCAAGCACTAGCAGCTTTCCAGAGGACTGCTGCTATGAACAGTTTCAAGGTTCTGGTTACACAGTATAGTGAACTCTCTGTTTATTCAGTAACAAACTAAGACAAAACATTGACAGAAACCAAAGTACAGCATTCACAATGTGATATCATAGCAAGGTATCACTAAAGTGGCCACATAGTTTTCACCAAAAGATATTATTAACTCAATCATCCTTAGGAAGCAAGCCTCCTTAAGTGATACAAAACATGAAGGTCAAAGTTCTCCACCCCTAGGTCAGATTGTCTTAACTTCCCAGTCAAAAAAGGCTTGTTTCTTCTTAATTGGAGATTAGTTTCCAATCATCCTTAATTCAATCATCCTGAAGAGGTACAGGGTACAGAGTACAAAGTCCTCCCACCCCTAGGCCACAGTAAATCATGATCTCAGTTTGCACTAAATACCCAAGGAGAGGTCTTTTCATCTTGATTTGAGGCTGGCTCTCAGATTCATGATTTCTCTTCCATATCCCAGCTCCAGAGCTGAATATATCCAACTGTCACCTGGATTCAAAGGCAGACAGCTCTCAGTTCCTTGTCCAGCTCTTGTCTAGCTCCTCATCCAGTTCCTCATCTAGTTTCTGTTCCATATTGGAGCTTACTGTGTCCAGTCCACCTCAAGTCCTTCATAGTTTCTGTTTCTGGGAAGGCAAAGCTTAAAAGAACCACAATAACATTCATGCACATTGTCAGCACCATCATCAACTCACTATCTGCCTGTGAAATCAACAGAGACCCACCAACAAGGACCAAGAGGTCAACACAAATCATCAGTACAGTCCCAGGACATCTGAAAACATCAATAAGGCCATCCTCCAGGACTTCTGTAAACAGACAATAAGAAAATAATTTTTCAGGGCTTGTGAACCAGCAGTATGGTCCCAGGGCTTCTGTAACAACAGCAACATCTTTTATCAGCAGACAAATCTGACAAAATAACATCAAAACAGACAAAGTACCAGCTCCACAGACATGCTTCCTCCCACTTCTGCTTTTTTCCAGCCTTGGATTCTCCTTATATATGGTCATTAAGCTCTTCCTTGTTCAACCCCTTCCTGTTCCATCAGCAACAGGGGTTCACAAATTCTGTTTCTAAGGAAAAGAGTCTATATAATCAAGTGCAAAGCTCAATTTGAAACAAGGTGCTAAATAATTAAATTGCTAAAACAAGGTGTTAACTACTTCTTTGCTTGCTATTACAATATCCTGTTTCAGTAAATTAAGACACAAAAAAGAAAAGCCTGTCCTGATAGCCTATAACCACAGGGTAAAATAGAAATTGAAACAACTCACCAATACTTCTTGAAAGAGACCTTAAAATGAAAAATCCCAGGAATAGTATAACAAAATTCTGGAGATCCCAGGTAAAGGGGAAAATATTGCAAACAGTCAGAAAGAAACAAATCAAATATCATGGAAGCACAGTCAGGGTAACATAATATTTGGCAGCTTCTATATTAAAAGATTAGAGCACTTGGAATATGACATTCCAGAGGGTAAAGATACTACAATTTCAACCAAGAATCACCTAATTAGCAAAACTGAGTATAATCTTTCAAAGAGAGAAAGGATATTTGATGAAATAGAGGGTTTTCAAATATTCCTAATGAAAAGCCCAGAAGTAAATACAATACTGAATAAAATAATTAAAAGATAAACATGAAATGGAAATCATAATGTATTCAACAAGGTTAAACTGTTTTCATTTCTGCATGGGAGGGTGATGTAACCCTCAGAACTTTATCATTATTACAACAGTTAGGAGAGGACATGAACAGAGGGCATGGTATGAGTCAACTATGATGGAATGATATAAAACAAAAATAAGTGATGAGGAAAATGATGCACCGGGTGAAGGAAAAGTAGAATGGTGTAAATAATTTTATATAAAAATGGCGTAAAAAGAAAAGTCTTTACAGTGGAGGTGAAATATTGAGTTTGAGCAATATTTGAATCTTACTCTCTTTAGAATTTGCTAAAAGTGGGAATAACATACATACTCATTTGAGTATAGAAATCTATAAATCTACAGTAAAGAAGGAGGGAAATAGCATTAGGGAAGATGGGGAAACTGAAGGAAGGGTGTATTAGGAGAAATGATGTAAGAAGCAAAAGAGTTTTGAGGAGAGACTGGGTGAAAAGAGAGAGAGAAAAGGATAAATAGGGATAGGTAAAACAGGATGGACAACAATACACAGTAATCATTACTGTGAATTTGAATGGGATAAACTCATTGATAATAGGAAAGTGGATAACAGATATTGTTAAAAATTAGAATCCTAAAATGTGTTGCTTATAAAAATACACTTGAAGCTGGAAGATATAAATAGAAAAAAGATAAGGGACTAGAAATGAATCCAAAAAAACAAAACAAAACCAAGACTAGTAATCATGATCTTAGACAATGCAAAGGTGAAAATAGATTTAGTTAAAAGAGGTAAATAGGGAAACCACACTTTACTAAAAGGTATCTTAGATATTGAAGTAATATCAGTACTAAACATTTGTGCAACAAATGGTATAGCATGCAAATTTTAAAAAGAAAAGTTAATGAATTACAGGAAGAAATAGTAAAGCTACATTAGTGGGGAACATCAACTTTCCCCTCTCAGAATTAGATAAATCTAATTTAAAAAAACAAGAAAAAACCTAAAGGATATGCATAGACTTTCACATTTTGAATTTTCTTTTTTGTCTTTTCTTTGGAGGGGTGAAGGCAGAGAAATTGGGGTTAAGTAACTTGCTCAAGGTCACACAGCTAGTAAGTGTCAAGTGTTTGAGGTCAGATTTGAATTCAGGTCCTCCTGACTGCAGGGCTGGTGCTCTATTCACTGTGCCACCTATATGCCCCAATGAATAGAATTTTAGAATAGTTAGATATGCTATCCCTCTGGAGAAAATTGTATGGGAATAGAAAGGAATATGCCTTTGTTGTTTTCCTGTGGTTCATGGTACCTACACAAAAAAATGACCATGTATTAAGCATAAAAACCCAACAACCAAATGCAGAAGTGGAGAAATATTAAATGTACCATTTTCAGATGCAATAAAGTTACATTTAATAAAGGGCCATGGAAACAGATTAAAATTAATTGGAAAATATGCAATCTAATAATATGTAGGTCAAAGAACAAATCAGAGAAACAATCTATTATTTCATTAAAGAGAATGATGAAAATGAGATAACATACCAAAAACTAGGAGATGCAGCCATGGCAATACACAGGGGAAAGTTAAGAATCTCCAATTAAATATCAATTTGGAAATCCTGAAAGTCAAAGGAGAAATGAAAAAAATTGAATGTAAAAAAATGATTAAAATAATAAATAAAACTAGGAACTGGTTCTTACAAAAAAAACCCCTACAAAATAAATAAACCATTAGCTAATTCAATTTAAAAAATAGGTAGGAGATAAAATAAATTACCAGTAACATCACTAATGAAGATGAAATTAATGCAATTATTAGAAGCTATTTTGCTAAATTTTATGCTAATAAATTTAACAATATGTGTGATATATATGAATATTTCAAAAAATATAAATTGTGCAGAGCAACAGAAGAGGAAATAGAATGCTAAAATAAATCTTTGTTAGAAAAAAATAAATAAACTAAGCCATCAATAAGCTCAGTAAGAAAAAAAAATACCAGGTCCATATATTCTCACAAGTTAATTCTACCAAACATTTAAAGAATAATTAATTCCAATACTATATAATTTATTAAAATATGTAAAGGAGTCCCAACATATTATTTTTACAACACATCCCTCACGATGGCTTGCATTCTTATTACCCCTTCCCCAGGTCTGCCCTCCCCCCAATTACTCCCCCATTCCCCTGGTAGGGCAACAGAGATTTCTATACCAGTTTGCCTGTACATCTTATTTCCCAGTTGCATATAAAAACAATATTTAACATTTGTTTTTAAAACTTCGAGTTCTACATTCTCTTCCTTTTTCCCTTAGCATGCACCCTCATTGAGAAGGCAAGCAATTCAATATAGGTTATACATGTGTAGTTATGAAAAACACTCCCATAATAGTCATGTTGTGAAAGACTAAATATATTTTCCTCTGTCCTACCCCCCCCATTTTTTATTCTTTCCTTTGACATGTTTCCTTTTCAAAGGTGTTTCTTTATGACTACACCATTTCCCAATCTGTCCTCCCTTCCATCATCTCCCCCACCTCCTTATTCTCTTCCCCCTACTTTCCTGTAGGGTATGATAATACCTGATTGAGTGCATATGTTATTCCCTCCTTAATCTAAATCTGATGAGAATAAGGTTTATTCATTTACTCTCACTTCCGTGTTCTTCCCCTCCATTGTAAAATTTTTTCTTGCCTATTTTATGAGATAATTTACCCCATACTATCTCTCCCTTTCTCCCTCTCCCAATATATTCCCCTCTCACCCTTTAATTTATTTTTTAGATATTTTAGATATCATCCCTTCATATTCAACTCATCTTGTGCTCTCTGTCTCTATATATAATTTCTTGATTTCTCATAAAGCCATTTGCTGACATTTGTTCCATTCTAATTTTGAAGGAATTTTTTTTTCCTTCAAGGAGCTTTTGGACCTCCTTTTACATTTTATCAATTTTGCTTTTTAAGGCATTCTTCTCCTTATTATCTTTTTGCTCCTCTTTTGCCATTTGGGTTAGTCTATTTTTTAGGGTTTTCTTTTCTTCAGTATATTTTTGGGTTTCCTTTTTATGATTTTCTTACACCACCCTCATTTCTCTTCCCATTTTTTCCTCTATCTTTCTTACTTGATTTTCAAAATACATTTTGAGCTCTTCCCTGGTCTGTGACCAATTCGTATTTTTCTTGGAGGCTTTAGATGTAGGGGTTTTTACTTTGTTGTCTTATTCTGGTTGTATGTTTTGATCTTCTTTGTCACCAAAGTAAGATTCTATAATCTTAGTTTTTTACACTGTCTATTCATTTTCCCAGACAAATGCTTAACTTTCTTACTCTTTGTCAAGGTAGGACTCTGCTTCTAGTGGGAGAAGGGCATTGTACTGTCCCAAATTTCAGGGCATTTGTGCAGCTGTTTTCAGAGATACTTCTAGGAGTATTTTCAGTTCTTACAAGGTGGTATGATCAAAGGAGAGGTGCTGACTTCTTTCCTGGCCTGTGGTCTAGTCTGTGATTGACCACAAGCACTTTTTCTGTCTTGGAAAAGTGAGGAGGATTACCTCTCAATTCCCTCCTATCTTAAGTTCCACCACACCAGCACTCCTCCTCACCCCAGGACAGTCACCCAGGACTGTGACCCTGATCCAAGCAGGGCAAAGCAAGAGAACCTTGCATCAGTGCCAGCAAAGAGATTCCTCCAATCCCTCTCTGATTAGCTGCTCAATCCCCATACCATCTATGGGTTCAGGGGCTCTGGAAGCATCCTCCACCCTGCTGCTGCTGCTGCAGCCACTGCTGCTACCTCCACCACCTCAGCCATCTAGGGGTTGGGGCCAGAAAATGTTCCTCTTTCACACAGGTTTGACAGAATTTTCCCATGTTCCTTCTATGCTGTCTTTGGCATTTGTGGGCTGAAAAGTCAAAACTGCCATAGCTGACAGTGATTCATTCTGCTGAGGGCTGCTCTAGCCTCATGTATGGTGGCATGGTCCATGTAAGACTGAGCTCTGCTCCCAGCCTGGTGCAATAGACTCTTCCTGTCAATCCTCCAGACTCTCTTGGGCTGGAGATTTGTTTCACTCTGTCATTTTGTGGGTACTGCAGGTCTAGAATTTTTTTGGAATCATTTTTTACAGATATTTGGAAGGGTTTCAGGGAGATCTCAAGCAAGTCCCTTCTTTTGCTCCACCAAGAAATAACATTATTTCAATAGATGCAGAAAAAACTTTTAACAAAAAATAGAACACGAATTCCTATTAAATACACCTGAAAGTAGGTAAATAAATATAGCTTTCCTTAAAATGATAAGTAGTATCCATCTAAAAAAAATCAACATGCATAATCAGCAATGGAGATAAGCTAGAAGTATTTCCAGTAAGATTAGGGGTAAAGGAAGGATGGCCACATAGCACCAACACAATATTCACAGCACCAATGGTGACTATGAATATGTGTACATAGTTCTCAGTTGCAAAATATAACAGATTCTCCATACAGAAGACATAAATAAAACATTTATTCAGACACCAGAAAACCAAATGTGAACAACAGAAAATGAAATCCATCATAGTAACAAAGAAGTTAATACACCATAAAACAGCAGGGAGCCACACCATCCTTTAGCCTTCCCACAAACAAATACTCACAAACCTAGCTGTTACCTCAGGGAACAAAAAAAAACTCAAATGCTTAGCTGCTCCCTTGGGTGCATCCTCTCCTTCCTCCAACTCTAACTACTCTGACACCCACCTTCCTGTGGGCTCTGTTCCACCCTTCAGCAATCAACTCCCAAAAGCTCCATATGATTATTTTAGGCCTATTGGGGGGCAGAGAAGTTGAAATCACGGAAGATCTTCAAATTCCCTTAGTTCTATTAAGGGGCAAGGAAGATCTCCAAATTGCCACTACCATTACAGCCCATTATCATGACTATTATTCAATATTATACTGAAAATGCTAGCTATAGAAATAAGAAAAAGGAAAAGAAATTGAAGGCATTAGAATAAGCAATGAGGAATCCAAAGTACCATTCTTCTCATATGACATAACCTTATACTTGGAAAATCCTAGAGAATCAATTTAAAAACTAGTTTAAATAATTAACAACTTTATGCTACAGAATATAAAATAAACCCACATTAATCATCAGCGTTTCTGAATATTATCAATGAAGTCCAGAAGCAAGAGATAGAAAGAGAAATTTCATTTAAAATTATTGTAGGCAATATAAAATCCTTGGGAGTCTACCTGCCAAGACAGACTCACAATTCCAAAATACTTTCCATAGAAAATCTGATCTAAATGATCAGAAAAGTATTGATTGCTCACAGTTAGGCTAAACCAATGTAATAAAAATGACAATTCTGTCTAATTCAATTTGCTTCTTCAATGCCATAACAATAAAGCTACCAAAAATCATTCTATAAAGCTAGAAAAAATAGCAAAACTTTTTTCGAAGAACAGAAGATGAGGAATATCAAGGGAATTAATGAAAAATGTGAAGGATGGTGAATTTTTCATATGAGATCTCAAATTGTGCTACAAAGTAGAAATCATCAAAATGATCTAGTACTAACTAGGAAATAGAATGGTGGATCAGTGGAATAGATTAAGTACAGACTCCACAGTAGTAAATGACCATAGCAAATCTGTTTAAAACAAGAACTTACCATTTGGCAAAAGCCACTGGGAAAACTGGAAAGCATTTTTGCCAAGAAAACCTTAAGTGTTATCATGAATAACTAGAAACATCTGAAACACTTGAAGAACAACAACAAAGCAACAGGTTGAGACCAACATTTTACACTGTATACCAAGATAAAGTCAAAATGAGCACATGACTTAGACATTAAGGTAATATCATAAGCAAATTAGGAAAAGTATGGAATAGATTATCTGTTAGATCTATGGATAATAGAAGAATTTATGACAAAACAAGAGACATAGAACATTACAGGATGTAAAAGGAATAATTTTGTTTACATTAAATTAGCAAGTTTTGCACAAACAAAAACAACATTAGAAAGAAAGCAGAAGACTAGGGGTGGAGATTAACAGTAAGTTTCTCTGATAAAGGCATCATTTTTCAAATACATGGAGAACTGAATCAAATTTATAAAAAGTCAAATCATTATTCAATTGATAAGGATCAAAATATATGAACAGATCGAAAGTAATATTAATGATAATTGTATGAAAAAATTCTCTAACTCACTAAAAATGCAGAAGAAAATTCTTGGGTACCACCTATATCTATCAGATTGGCTAATATGACAGAAAAGGAAAATGATAAGTGCTATAGGAGATGAGGGAGAATTGGGACACTAATACACTATTGGTGGAATGGTAAGTTAATCCAAGTTCTGGAGAGCAACTTGGAAATGTGCCCAAAAGCCTATACAGCTATGCATACTCTTTGATATAGCAATAGGACTACTAAGTCTGTATCCAAAAGAATTTTTAAAGTATTTTTTTTAAATTAAAGTAAATAAATAAATACATTTATTTAAGTAAATAAATTTTTAAAATGTGTGCAGCAGCTCTTTTTATGGTGGACAGGAACTGAAAATTGAGGGGATGCCCATCAATTGGGGAATAGTTGAACAAATTTTGTTATATAATAATGATGGAGTACTATTGTGCCAGAAGAAATGACAAGCAGCATGACTTGAAAGAAAACACCTTGGAAAGATACAAACTCATGTAAAGTGAAGTCAGGAGAACATTGTCCATAATAAGTTCAATGTTGTTTGAAAATTAACTGTGAATGACTTTGTTATTCTTAACAATACTATGATCTAAAACAATCCCAGAGGGTCTCATGATGCAAAATGCTATGCACATGCAGGAAAAAACCTGATGGAATCTGAATGTAGATTGGATAAATATTTTTTTAAAATTCTTGTTGTTTTTTTTTGTGTGTATATATATATATACATATATATGTATATATATATATACATATATATGTATATATATACATATATATGTATATATATATACATATATGTGTGTATATATATATATATACGTATTACAACATGACCAATATGGCAATGTGTTTGATATGATTGCCCATGTATAACTTATCAAATTGCTTGTCTTCTAAATAATGGGCAAAAGGAGGGAGGGAAAAGACAGAGGGAGAGATCTAGTTTAGAACTCAAAATTTTTAAAAATGTTAAAAAATTTTATATATAATTAGAAAAAATATTGAAGAAAATAAATGGCTCTAATTTGAAAAATAACTAAAAGTGGAAGATGTATAAAAATGAACAAGTGTTTATAACATTTTTAGAGAAATTTAACAGATACAAAAGTTGTTACAAGAAATTGTCCAAAAGAGCTAAGAAACTTCTTTACTTGGTAATGGCTCATTCTTTGTCATTTAGAAAAAGCAAGACAGTCAAGAGCACCCGCACAGATAGAGTAAAAGCTCATTTGCAAAACATTCTTGGGGAAGTGTTACTTTAAAACCATAAAAAGGGAAAATTAGTATACAAAAGGTTTAGTATGAAACTCACCTGAGACAAATCATCCAGAGAAAATTTAAAGGTAAACCTGGAAGGATATATTCAAATAGAAATGCAATTCAATCCTTTGAGCATTTATTAAGTGCCTATGATCTACCAGGCACTGTGCTTTTTCTATTATGCTATACTAACTCCAATTGGTTAATATGTTTATTATCTTTTAAATTACTTTTTATGAAAATGCCCCACCAATGATATACCTAGAGAATTCTTGATGGGGATGTCAAGAGAGAAAAGGAAGATTAATTTGTACCCCCAAATCATATATTTTGTACAACAGCTTGATTAAAAAAGGATACTTGATAGAAAGTAAAAATCAGAACCTTTATTTCACAAAGAAACCAGAGGTGAGTAGGGTATTAGGAAGTAACAAACACCAATGTATTAAGTGCTTTTTATGCATCTGGTGCTAGGGAAAAATACATTATTAGTGTGGGTTGTCGGAGTTTTTGTTTATTGATTTCTCTCATAAAATATACTTGCACATTGTTTAAGAGACATTGAGAGAACAAGTAACAAGTTATAAACGGGCAAAAGAATCTAAGAAAATGATTTAAAGAATAATAAATTGGGAGGTATAGGAGAAAGAATCAAATTAATGTTTCAATGACACAAAGCCTCTTCTTCTGATTAGTATATTAACATTCTAAGTGTCAGAATATTATAGTGATGAATTCTCCTATGTTGAGGAGAACTGAGAGTACGGAGCTGAAAAGTTTGTAAAAACACTATACAGAGTGGTGAGTAGGGCACTTTAGGAGAGCAGCTTCTTCAAGAATGAATCTTATTTCTTCAACCTATCTACAGGAGCAAGAGCAATGGGACTCTTGGAAGAGCATTACATGAAGGAAGAATGAACAGGGTAACAGAAGATACATATATGGTTTGTAGAATATTTTGTATGTATGTATGTTCATGTGTATATACATGTATGTGTATCTATGTATCCGTATATATATATGCATTACATGTGAATAACAAATAACTTTCATTTGGATTCATATTTCAGATTGCTGATAAAATACGACTTCTTAAACATGTATATTATTTTTTCTTTCTTACTATATTGCATATTAAGATTGAAAACCCTTTGAAACATATTAATACCAGGAGTGTTAGGTTAGCAACAAATGTATCTGCCTTGCCTCACTTGCATATATTCATTTATGATTCTCAAGTTAGAGAAAAGAAGAATTCAATGGAACAGAGTAAATTTTTGTAGAGGAAATCTAAGTATGTAGGGAAAAGCAATATTTATCTACATGGGGAATTTCTGAAATATGTGGGCTATTAAAAAGTTAATTCCCCTTCTGAATAAATGATATTTGGTTTTTATATTAGCATACTGGTTTGAACAGCTGCACAAAACTGCTAAGATTTTTTTTTAAGTTTGTAATTGAAATTTTGTTTTTAGTTAACCAGGTGCAGGGACCAGTAGGTAAAGTCTTATTTGTAGTTTTTTTGCAATTTTTCTATGTGACTCTGGAATCATTGGATTAAATTAATAGTGAAGCAGTTTGTAAATATGAACCTTTTATTAACCCTAAAATAGAATACTAATAATTGAGAGAGAGGAGGAGCTCCCATGCTCATCTGTTGTTATGAATTCAAGGCCTCAGAAAATGAAAAATTGCAGGAAGCACTAATTACATTCCACATTCTTTTGTCTTATCTTTAGGCTAGAAAGATCACAGTATCATAGATTTAGCAGTGGGAGGTCAATTGCCCTAGAGGTTAAATCTAACCCTTTCATTTAGCAGATGAGGAAATTGAGGCACGGCAAAGTTTACAGTCTTAGTGAAGGTCATATAGATAGTGTCTGATTTGGGATTCAGCTCTATTTCTTCTTTTCTCTAAATCCAATACTCAATCATTACTCTATGCTATCTTTCAAGGAGATTAGATATAGCTATGGATTATAATTAGTACTTCGAACTTCCCTAAAACATCTTGGCAGAAATCTATTAATTTATGGGGAAAAGAATGATTAATGGCAGACTAGACTGAAGAAGCAGAAATCTGCTTTTGTCTCATATGTAGAAAGATAATCGAGCCACATTGTGTAGACACCTAGGGTTCTAGGTTCAATGAGATAAGATACATGAAAAAATGTAAACCTTAAAATATTTATTATAAAAAACATGTTTGGGGCAGCTAGGTGGCGCAGTAAATAGAGCGCCGGCCCTGGAATCAGAAGGACCTGAGTTCGGAGCCAGCCTCCGACACTTAATCCATACAAACAAAAACCTAGCCGTGTAACCTTGGGCAAGTTACTTAACCCCAATTACCCTAAAGGGGCGGCTAGGTGGTGCAATGAGTAAGAGCGCCGGCCTCAGAGTTTGGATGACCCGAGATCAGATCCGGCCTCAGAAAATGAGCACCCACGCATAAATAATGACTAGCCGTGTAACCTTGAGCAAGTTACTTGACCCCAATTGCTTTAAAAAACAACAACAACATGTTTTATTTTATTTTATTTATTTATCACCACTGCCATCATGTTATGATCTTTTAAACTGGTATTCAAACACAAATTGTCCTGTAACTATTCTTCTTTTATATTTAGTGTTCTTTGAATGATGGTATAGAGAATAAAATATCTGCTTTTGGTAGTTGAATTATAGTATTAGGATGTAAATTAATCTTCTTTAGGTTCACCAAAAAAACCTATACGACTTAACAACAGATTAAATGATAGGAATGACATTCACCTCAATTCCTGACTGAACTATTTGATCTCTTCTGATACGTTTCTATATTTTGAAAGTTTTTACAAATAGATCTATGGTTTGGATATTATGAATAGTTGGTCTGGTGACATTTATGAAAAATGTTTTTCTTAGTTTTTTGCGGATCAAATTTATATCTAGGAGATAGCACACAACAGTTTGGTCTGTGATAATGGTATAATGCCAGTACATTTTATTGATTGAAAGCTCTTTTAAGGTTTATATTTGAAAGATGGAGATTTGAGGTCTAATAGACCATGAAAGATGGCTGATATTCAATTCTAATGACCACATCATCTTATCTTGTGTGACATTTGGTGAGTACCTCTAATGCCAGGTATGAACAGCTTTCCAGAAGAATGTTACTGTGAACAGCACTTAAGGTTCTTATTATATAGTATAGTGAACACTCTATACCATAAGAAATCAAAGCAAAACATTCACAGAAAATCAAGGTACAGCATTCACAAAATTATGACTTATCACATAAAATCACAATATAGTATTCACAGCAGCTTATTATTAAAATGGCCACATAGTTTCTACCATAGTGGCCACAAAGTTTTGAACAAACAGCAATTATCTCAAAGTACAATAGTCAAAGTCTTCCATTCATGGGGCAACTAAGTTAACTCAATCTGTCACTTATTCAGCAATCAGTTACTAAGTATCACTAATCACTAAGTACAATCATTAGAAAATACACAGTACCTCCACCCCTAGGTCACTAGTGAACTACAATTTCATCACTACTCAGTACCCACAGAAAGGTCTTTTCATCTTGACTCGAGGCAGGCAACTCCTACCTGAATCCACCAACAAGTCACCTGGATTCAAAGACAGACAGCTCCTAGTTCCTTGTCCAGCTCTCTGTGTAAGTCCTGCTCCACAATGAAGTTCCCAGGGTGCAGCCCATCTCAAATCCTTCACAATTTCTGTTCCCAGGAATTCAAGGCTCACCCAAGCCACAAACTGACAAAGTCTTAGCATCCCAGTCATGCTTTCTCAGTCTTCTGCAGCTCGTTCAAAAAATCAGAATCACCATTTCTAACCTGTGGGGGAAGGGGGACTCCTGGGCTCCTCTTCAGTCTCCTGGGCTCCTCGTCAGGAGAACCTCCACCATCACAAATTCTCAGGAAATTCTGACTCAGTTCTTGCTTCTTATTTCTCTTCTGTAGCTGCTCTGCCTCCACATGCTGGTCCCAAGAAATTCTGACTGTTCCTTCATGGGATTTTTCTTTATGTACACACAGCATTAGCTTCCTGTTTCAGTCAACCCCTTCCTGTTATGTCAGTAACAGGAGACAAGAGTCCATACCTTCTGTTTCCCAATAGAGCCATGATCAATTACTAAGTACTAAGTACCTGCTACCTTTGCCAACACAAATGTATCTCAAAGGAATTTTCAAATTCAAATTAATTACCATTACAGTACCAAATTTTTGCAGCCTAGAATACTATTACTACTATTGTAATCCATAAGCTCAATTGATCACTTAGTCTGAGTTCCTTTAGGATAATCTTGCTGCAATTTCTGGTGATGATGATGTGGTTCAGAATTTCCAGTATAACCCCCATTTGTTTCCAACAAATATGCCTTCATAATTCAGAAGCTTGTTTATGCTTCTTTGTGGATATATTGACTAAGGATACCAGAATATCACCAACAGAGGGACTTTTAATTTTTTTTCTTAGGCCTAAAGTTCTTCAAAGGATGCATCGAAAGGTAAATCACTTCCAGATGCATTTGACTTATCTCTGGGTATGTATCTGTTATAAGACTTTGCTATTACTTGATGAGATGATATCTGCTGGGTGTGTGTGTATGTGTGTATATGTGTGTGTGCATACACATACTCACACACATAGAAATATATGTATCCAAATATATATATAAATACATGTATATACTGTTTACGTCCCCCCCCACTCTGGAGCCTCTACTTACCCATCCCGCGTCTTCGGTCGTCACCGGCCTCAGAGAGGAAATCACCAGACAGAACACCGGCTGAGGTTGCAAGTGTGTGTGTTTATTTCCGCAATGCTTCCGCATATATACCCTTCAAGCTCCCCCACCCGCCAATCATGACCCTGCACCACATATATCACCTTTTATGGCTATTAAAGCTCACCACACCTCTCTCTTGGCCTAAGCCGGGACCTTAAAGTCACAAAACACCCAACAACTCACCCCTTTTTATTTAAAAATTCAACAAAGCAACCAATTCTAGCATAGCAAACAAAAGGCCACATGGCCTACCCAAATTCAAATAAAATATGCTCGATGGAGCAGAAAATGCGCTCGATGGAGCAGGACCTTAGGGCTAAATCTGATGAAATTAAGACCAATTGTGGCAGAGGGAGCGGGGGTCTCTGTCTTAGGTCATCTCCATAACCACGAACCTTACCCGTCATAGAAACCCAATACCCTTAGGCCCTGTCTTAGGTGGTCGGGCTATGGAAAAGTTGCCCGTCCTGGAGACAGCCCGTCTTACCCCGGGTGTTACAGGCACTCATCCAAGGCCTGAAGCCACAGGTCAGGACTCTCCTGATGAGCCAAAGAATCAACAGCCCGTCGGGTTAGCAATGTATAGTCCCGATATCTCCGTCTTGAGTGGCAAATCCAAATCACCAAAACCAACAACAAAACACCCAACATGGACGTGGCACCAAGGGCCCCCCAAGACTGAAACCACCCCCCAACCCGTTGCCAGAAAGTCAATATAGGCTGAACTGGGGACCAATCAAAGTGAACTCTTGTCCCATTTGACCCTAGAAACCATTCGGCGTAAGCTCGCCAACTTCTCAAATGTATGATCCCCGTGTCCACTCAGGTAAACTGAGATATTCCGGGCAGCGGCCGCAGCCATGGAAGTATTATAATACTGGGTCCCAGTAACACAGACACTTGAAAGGGAATGCGCACATCCCCCCGTGCCATGCTGAAACATCAAATCCAACTGTTCCTGCATGAGATAAACCCTCCCCTCATATGTGCAAAAAGTTCCCCTGTCTGGGACAGGGCTTCCGCTGTACTTGCAGACAAATTGTTCAATGCTGCTGCAGTCACAGTCCCGCCTTGAAGGGCCACTGCTGCCAAGACAACCGATGTTACTGAGGCAGCAAGGGATGTTAGGCAAGGTCCCCAACACTGTCACTGGCAATATTCCCTGTGTATTGACAGGCGAATTTTGTCGTAATTCCAAGGTTCCCGCATACCCGAGAAAGGCAAGGGCATTGATCGACATGCATTCCCCCCCCCGGACATAGAGGACCCACTGTTTGAAGGGGACCCCTCTTTTTCTTCCCAATTGCATCCTGTTGTGACATTAAAGTCTTCTTCACCTTCATCCTTTTGCAGCCATAGGTCACCCGCGAGGTCATAAAAGGACCCCGCAACACCCGCCAACAGCCATGCCCAGGGATTTTGGCAATGCCGCCAAGGGAGAGAAACATTGTCTCGGGCTTTCGGCAAATTTGACCAGTCACAGGGGGGAAAAGCTGAGGAGCCCAGCGAGGGTATTGGCTGGTGGCAGTCACATTGAGCACAGGGTGCCAAGCTTGAAGGCCTTTGAGAACGGGTGATGACACTCTTTGTTCACCCTTGCGGCGGTTGGTAGACGAGGCGGCCGATGGGGCGGATTGAGACTGCCATTTTGGGAACCCGAATCCCGGAGCGGAACGCTGATGATGCAGAACCACGCACGGATCATGATCCCAGGATCTCACCTCACAAGCATTTCTTGGGTGATGATCCAGAGCAAAACACAGAGCACCCGGCAAGTTCCAAGATGTGGAGACGTTAAAAGTCTCTTCCCTCGGGTCCACTGGTGCTGTAGGCAACCCCAACGAGGCATTTCGCACCACAAGAATCGGATAGATCATAGAAGAAAAGGCCACAGGAAGCGGGCTGGGTAGGGCCTTCATAACGGCCCAAAACTGAGGCGGGGGCACTCCCCAAGCTTTAAAAAGCCCAATAAAAATATAAAAAAAAAATACAAAAACTGCAAACCTACAAAAAAAGGTAAGAAAACATAATATCTCTCACTTTATGCAAGGGAACCCATACTATGGAGGAATCATCAATACCCTCCGGTGAAACAGCTAGGGCGCCCCTGATTCTCTTTCTCACTACCCCTGGCCCTTGCCACTTGCCCTGTTCATCCCGCCATAAAACTCTCAAACCCAGTTGGGCCCTATTAGGTGGCGGGAGCTGTCTTAGGGCGGGGGCTGGGAGAGCACAAATCCCAGCATAAAAACGCATGGCAGCAGTCGTGCCATCTTGCCTAAACTGCAAAAAATTCATAGTATAAAGGGCTTGAGATAATTGGGAGGGCAAAAGGGTACGGGGAACTTTGCCCAACATCTTGGCCAACACTTCTTTCAGAGTGTGATTAGCCCTCTCAACAACACTCTGACCAGTAGGATTATATGGAATACCGGTCAAATGAAAAATACAAAACTCTTCACAAAAAAGGGCAAAGGGCTTAGAGGTATAAGCAGGGCCATTATCAGTCTTAATGGCTAGGGGAACTCCCATCACGGAAAATGCAAAATACAAATGAGATCTAACTGCATGAAAACTTTCTCCGGATTGCATGGAGGCCAAAACAAAACCTGAAAAGGTATCAACCACTACATGGACACACCTTTGACCAAAATGGGTCACATCCATCTGCCATAACTCATTGGAAAAGGTCCCCTTAGGATTGAAGGCAGATTCCCGAATCCGGGGTTGAAAAGGTGCACAGGAAACGCACACCTTGACAATACTGCGTGCCTGTTCACGGCTGATACCATATAAACATCGAAGGGAACGTGCAGATAAATGATACCTGCGGTGCGCCAAGACGGGTGGTTCTTCAAGCTCACTCAATTGATTAAACCCCATGGCCTCCACGGAGAACAATCCAAGTGCAGCATCAGCAATTGCATTACCCTCAAAAATGGGGCCTGCTTCCACCAAATGGGAACGAACATGCAAAAAATAAACTGGGTAACAACGTAACTGCAAACAGGAAAAAACCAGGGGAAACAAAGGCACAGAATTATTCAAAAAAGAAAATTGCATCCGCTGAAGCAAATTCACAGCATACTGACTATCTGAAATAATATTTACAGGAACATCAGAAAAAAGGCGAAGAGCCTGCCAAATGGCATATAGCTCATTCTGTTGGGCTGACTGAAAAGATGTCTTAAAAGCCCAACAACACTGTTTTACAGGATCATATACCACCGCTCGGTGGCCTTTAGTAGCATCTGTAAAAACATTGGGGCCTTTCACTGGAATTTGTGAGACCACTGAATTACATGGACTCAAAGGAAGCAAATCAAAAGCACGGATCAATTGGGGTCGAGCCCCTGGTGCAACTGAGACTGAAGTTAATAATGTGGCCCAAGACCACGAAACCTGGGCCAACTCTCGACCCACAAGATCAAAATCAGGAAAGTCTAAAACAAAATCACAACCAAACACAGCTCTACATCTATTAAGGGCCTGCAATGCAAACTGGGTGACCCATTCCCGGCAATTATCCAGGGAGCGGGAAGAGGAGCGAGAATACAGCCACTCCAAACACCCATGGCGCTGATACAGCGCGCCCCATGGAGCCTGAGCATCCTTCAGCACTACAAAATATACAGGCTCTTCGGGATCTCTCTGGACTAAGGTGGAATGCGCCTGAATCACTATGGCATTGAGTGCCTTCAAGGCCTCCATGGTCCACAACCGGGGTGATGTTAAGTCTGCCGGTCCTTTCAAAATCTGATATAAAGGACCCATAAGCTGAGGGGAGAGGGGTATCACTGGGCGCATCCACTTTTGTTCAACATTGCCTTACATTTCTGTATCTGCTTTTAAATGAAGACAGCCTTACTTTAAAAAAATACTCTGTATTTTCGGCACAAAGTGCGTATATATTTCTTTAAATTAAGATTTTGGCGCATAATACTGGGAAAATTATTTAAGAACCAAACCTGTTAATTTAATAAAACTGTCACATGCCAGGACTTCTGAAGAACTCAAATTATTTCTTTAGATGTAATGTCAAATTTTGTTTGTACAGCAAATAAAAGGACTGATGACAAAAATTTTGATAATAATGAAGTTGCTCAGATTTACAGGTCTTGTTGGAGGTGGTGGCTAAACCCAGACTTAAGCACAACAGCAAATCTCACACTATCATAATTGCAAGAAAGATTTGAAAGGAACAAAGTGATAAAAAGCCTGACTTGCTCATAACTGTTTTGCAAGGGTATAGACTGGGAAGGGAAGGCAAGATGGATGAGAGGAAGAAAGGGTGGGAAGCAGTGAGAGTAATAGCCTAAAGATGTCTCAAAAATTGGCATGTCATGATCTGGATGAGTACCTTTTTTTACTGCTGCTCGTAAAGAGCGAGGGAGAACGCCCAGAGGTGTGTAAGGGGCTTCCTGTACATCTCTCAGGGGCTCATAATGATGTTCAACAGGAGGGGGATAATACCCAGGCGGGGGGGGGGGGGAGGGGCCCTCTGCGGCCATTCCGCTCTATACCCGGGAGGGTTTGGCTTCCTGTTTTTCCTCCCAGTGCAGGTGTCGCTGGGCGGTCCCGGTTCCGCACCCTGAACAACGGGTCTCATCCGGGGGGTTTCATCCCCTGTTGAATAAGTGGTAGGCCCCCGCCCACGCCCCCCTCCATTTCCTCTCGGCCAATCCCGAGGTACGTCTGCCGTGAAGGCAGCAGTTTCTGAGCTTTGGTTTCTCCCTTCTGCTTCTGTAGTTTTCAGCTCGCCCCAAGGATAAATCGGGGGAAACGTTTATCCCCCTTCCTCGGGCCCTATTTCTATTGCTACCGAGGGGGAATTTGAGTCTGTTTGAGTGGCGGCCGGGAGGGAAAGGGGAATTGAGGAGGGTACCCCCACTGCCTCCAAGACTTTAAATAAAGAAAAATCTCCTGGCGTAAGCAAACCAGGGTTGGTATGATTATAAGTAGACATCTGATGTCTCATAGTGCTCACTCGGTCAGGGCTAATCCCCGCATGTCGGACCCACGGGCAGACTGTTAAAAGTCTATCAATAAAACTGTTTGCCCGGTCTTTGGACACTGTTACACCCTGTGAGGCACAAATTTGTCTAAATTGAGACACAAGGACATCTTCCTCGGCCGGCAACAAAATAGGGAAACTTCTCCCCGCCCCCATACTGGGCTTCTTCACCTGATCTAGGCGAAGGCTGTCTGGACAACTCCTAGGCTACAGCCCAGAGTTAGCTCCACACTCTACGTGGGGGTGGTCCCTGTCTAGGTCCCTGTTCTGGCGCCAATATGTTACGTCCCCCCCCCACTCTGGAGCCTCTACTTACCCATCCCGGGTCTTCGGTCGTCACCGGCCTCAGAGAGGAAATCACCAGACAGAACACCGGCTGAGGTTGCAAGCGTGTGTGTTTATTTCCACAATGCTTCCGCATATATACCCTTCAAGCTCCCCCACCCGCCAATCATGACCCTGCATTACATATATCACCTTTTATGGCTATTAAAGCTCACTACACCTCTCTCTCGGCCTAAGCCGGGACCTTAAAGTCACAAAACACCCACAATATACACCTATATGTGTGTGTGTGTGTGTGTTTATTATATGACCTAAGACTGTCTTGTTTCATCAATATTTTTTTTCTGTTTATGGCTGTATGTGTATGTATGTGTTTTGTAAGGATACTTTCCAAATCAAAATAGTCCATTTTATGGTATTGAATGGCACTTTAAGAAAAGTTTTACACATAGATTAATTTTTTTTAAGTGTACTTCTCTCATTAAGCTTTAATTTCAGGATGCCAGAGGTAGTCTTTGTAGCTAAGTCACAGTCTCTTCCTTCTCCTCCTCCTCCTCTTCCTCCTCTTCCTTTTCCTCCTCCTTCATATCCTTATCCTCAATTTGTCATAGCTAGAAGAAACAAAGATTTTTGGCAATTTTAGCCTTCAATCTTTGATTTTTTTATGATTTCCAGACTCAGTGAAGAAGCTGTCAGTCTCTGTCTTTTCTTGGAATATGTTAAAACTTTTTTATTTATATTTAATTAAAATTATTTAAAAATAAATAGTTTTTCATTGGAATCATATAACAATATCATCCATGTGCATCAACATTTTATTTCAACTCATTCTTTAATTTCAATGTCATATTTAATTGGGTTTAGGAGAGACAATAATGAATTTAAGATCAGCTAGAACTTCAATGGGGCAGCTAGGTGACATAATGGATAAAATTCTGGGTTTGAAGTCAGGAAGATTCATCTTCCTGAGTTTAAATCTAGCCTTACAAGCTATGTGACCCTAGGTGAGTGGCATAGCATTTGTTTTTGCCTCAGTTCCTCATTTATAAAACGAGCTGGAGAAGGAATGGCAAGCCATTCTAGTATCTTTGCTAAGAAAAAAACAAGCAGGATCATGAAGAGTTAGACATGACTGAAACAACTCAACAACAACCTGAATAAACTGTCTCCCTGAAAAATATCTCATTTTATGTTGATTATGCTTTATATCATTATCTTTGTTGCATGTGTTCAATAGAGAATGGTTTTCCTCACATATACCAAATACTGTAGCTTTCATTGGGTCTATTTTATATTTTTGTAGTACATATATAAGCCATGAGTGCAGAACTACATTAAAGGCTTTTCAATAATCAACAAAAACAGTAAAAGTTCTATGACATTTTGGGACAGCTTATTTAAGGATTTCCAGATAAATAATAAATTGCTCTTTACATACTTTTGATTAGATAATTAACTTGTGACCTTCAATAAAGGAAACCTAAAAGTTCTGATAAATCTGTTTTTTTTAGTCTTTTATTTTCTATTTTCTCCTATTATTTTTCCCCTGAAATTAATAGCTAGCAAAAATAGAGATATTTCTATTTCTACAGTAGATCAGAAAAAAAGAGGATTATAAAATCCTCTTTTATATGAAACTGTAATGAAATTGTAAATTTATACTGCATACAATTGCTTTGCCTTAAATATATAACCAATTTTGCCTGTGATTTTCAGAGCTGTACTGCTTATCTATACTTCTTTTGGGTCTTATGTTTCCATTTCAGCACTTGAACAAAGATTCATCAATAACCGTCTTACTTTTCTTTTTATTTTGTAATCTCCTCTTCTCTTTTCATGTCTCTCAGTGTCTATCTGTCTACCTCTCCCTAATCATCCTTACACTCTCACTTGTCATGATTGGAAGGAGGAAGAAAAGAAGAAAGAGGAATAGGAGGAAGAGAAGGAGAAGAAGAATTTAAATAATTCTAAATTGAATAATTTTGTTCTTATTGTATTATTCTGCTTCCCATTTCATTTTGACTTATCTCATACAAGTCTTCCAGGTTTCTTTCCTTAGTTTTCAGCTTTTTGCCAGAAAAACAAATCTCTCTCTCTTTGTCTCTCTATATATTTGTATGTGTATATATACATACACACATATGTATATATAGCAGACTTTTGTTTTACATATGTTTTTATTTATTTGGTTTGTTTTTTGATATATATATATATATACATATACATACATACATACATGCATACATCAGACTATATATATGTGTGTGTATGCATATGATATATGTATGTTTTTATGTCAAGCTTTTTGTTTTATATATCAATTTTTAAATTTTGTTGTGTTTTTAATGTGTGTATATACACATACATATACATGTTTGTACATATGCGTGTATTGCATGTGAGTCCTTTCCCTCTTGTTTTGATATTTTCACTAGTAAAAGTCTTGTGGTATAACTTTGTCAGAGAATACCCATTCATATGAAGATATTCCCTTCTCACCCTATTATGGGTTATATATAGTGACTTTTTGGTTGGTGTTCCAAATTGCTTTCCAAAATGATTGTATTAACTCACAGTTCCTTCAACAATGCATTAGTGTGCTCCCCTTCCCCCATTCCCCTGTAGCCCATCCAACAACTGTCAGTTTCTTTTTGGGTTGTTCAGTTTGCCAATCTGATGAGTATGAGGTAGAACTACAGAGTTGCTTCAATTTGCCTTTCCCTAACTGTGAGTCATTTGGAGCATTTCTCATGTGGTCAATAATTTTGATTTCTTGCTTTGAAATATTCCTGTCAATATATTTTGACCATTTCTTGCTTAAAGAATTATTCTTGTTATTATAAATTTGAATCAGTAGCTTATATTATTGAATTCCCTCTTATAATCAATTCTGATATCCTTTTCCATTTTACATAGGAGTGTGTTTGCCCCATCACATTCAATTATGATTAGTTCTGTATTTATTTCCCTTCATCCTGTCCTCTTGAATATTTTATCTTTTCAGAAAGCAATTTGCTTTATACTTTTGATCTATACATGATACTGTTTTATTTTGTTACTCCTCTTCTCTCTTGCCTTGATCACAAGTTTTTTGTTGTTGTTGTTGTTTTTTTACTATTTCTTGATTTTTATTTTAGTTCTTTTTTAGTCTCCCATCAATATGTAGTTTGTTTTCCTTATGACTACTTTCTTATCTGTCTTTCCCTTTTTCTTATAAATTTCTCCTCTCTCCCTATCATGGGTATATCCTCCTTGTGTTTAATATATTCCTATAATATTTACTGTGTGTGTTCAACCTTTCTCTTTCCAGTTCAAATGAATGAATGTGATTCTCAAGCTAACATATTCCTCTGACCCCTTCCTCCATGTTTTTATATTCTTCATCCTCATGTGTTCCTATTATGTGATATAATGAGTTCCCTTCCTTTGCTCCTCCTCCTTTGCTCCCCAGCATAGTATTCTGTACATCCTATTTCTTTCTTCTCCCATGATAATAAAATTAAAACTTTTTTCTTCAAAAACCCTCTGTTTTATTTAACTTTCCCTATCACTCTTGAAGACAATTCTATTCTAAGAGAGCCCTTGTTTGTCCCTTTATTATCACATGAACAATTTACCTTCACACAATCCCTTTGACTTGATCAAACAGGTATACTTTTTATATTACTCTTCTCTCTTTAATTTTCACTTCAAAGTGTCTATAATTTTGCTCTTTTACTTAGAAATACTTAGTATTCCTTTATTTCATTATATATCAATTGTTTCTCTTCAGAATTATATACAATTTTTCTAAATAGATTATTTTTTTATTCTAAGTCTTTATCTTTTGCCTTTTGTAATGTTATACCCCAAGTTCTCCTCTCATACATGGAGGCAACTAATAGGTCTTGTGTAATCCTCACTGTGACTCCTCAAAAATTTAATTCTTTATGTATGTTTGTTATATTTTTGCTTTGAACTTCAAGCTTTAGCTGTTGGTTATGGTATCCCTGGCTGCTTTCATTTTAGGTTTTCTTCCAAGATATAACCCACGTATTCTTTCTATTTTCACTTTGTCTTTTTGTTCTGGCCATTTTCATTTGTGATTTCTTGAAATGTGGTATCCAATTTTTTTTTCATCTTATCAAGATTTTCAGGAAGTCTAATAAGCTAAGATTAACTTTCCTCCAACTGTTTTCCATATATTACATTTTATTTTTTCCAGTCTATTGACTTTAAAAAAAATATTTCTTGTCACGTGGAGTTCATTTCTGTTTGATTCATTGTAGTTTTCCGAGTCCCATTCTGGGACAAGATTTACCACTTTCTTTTATAAAGTATTAAATTTCTTTGCTCATTTTCTTAATCTCATACTGACTCCGCAACTCCTTCCCTATTAGAATTTAGAGAACCAATCACTCTCTTTAACCCTTTATCCTCCTAATAATAGCAAATGGACTTTTGTCCTTTTTGCAGAGATGTTTAAGGCCAACTGAGGTAAACTCCCTCCTCCACACCTCAAACCCTCTTACATTTTCACAAATTGTCTTCTCCTGTTCCAAAATCTCAGAAAAAGAGATATCCTTTTTCTTAAGTAAGGGTAATTGCTCCATTATCCTAATCCCTCACACTACCTTATATTTTTGAGACAGCAATTGTTACCTTTCCTGGTTCTCTCTTTCCCATTACTTTTACCTTTAAATATACTCATTTCTATCTAAAAAGCAAAACAATCTTATCCACACTCACACACGCACATGTGCGCGCGCGCGCGCACACACACACACACACACACACACACACACACACACACACACACGCCCTCCTTTCTCTGTTCTTCTTTACTGACTGTCGCCTGTTCCCTTCATGGTTGTCCCTAACCTCCATAAACTAGATTCCTTCTCTTCTTTCAAGATTCAGCTCAAATCTAAACTTCAACAGGAAGCCTTTTGTAGATCCTCTCAGTGCCGTTGCTTTTTGTCTATTTTGGATATGTTTTGTATATATATATAATTATTTACATGTTTTCCCCCACTAGAATATGAGCTTATTAAGATAAGGGAGAATTCTTATCTTTAACCAAATTAAATCAGCAAACATGGAATTGAAGGACCTGGGAAAGACCTTTTTTGGAAGGTACAATTTCCTCTACTGGAAACAGTGGTTAGGGAGACAGAAATATCAGGAGGGAGCTAGGTCTAACTGAATGCTGGAAGATGGAAGGAGTGAAAAATGCAAAGTTTTAAGACTAACAAAAGTTTTTTAACTATAGAGTCAACATTCCACACATAATGAGGTAGATAGATCTAGAATGGGGCATTGAAGAATTAACATCAAGAGGAATGGGAATAATGTAATGTGCATTAGGGGATGGGAAGCAGGGCTTATACATAATAGGCAGGAGTTCAGAATCACTAGGATTAGTAAAAGATGTTGATGTGGAATTATGTTCACCATTGATGAATGAATTCAGAAAGATTATCAGTGAGTAGACAAGTCTATTTAAATAAACTGGTTATCAATTAAACTCTTTAGGGCCTTCCTTTAATATCCAGTTTTATGGTGGGTGGGGATATTAAGACCTGTAAGGCCCAACAGGTTTGATTTTTAGCAGTCAGGAGAAGAATTAGATGTAGTACGGGGGAGATCTGACAGGAGGGAGTAGCTTGCAATTCTAGGTAAATCTAATTTGGAAAAAGTATCTGGGGCACTGGAAAAGGCCCTGGAACAAAGACAATTCCTGGCATATATTAAGTGCTTAATAAATGTTTGTTGGCTAACTAATTAGCTATTCTGATCCCTTTCTATATTCTTTTCCCATTATTATTTCATCCACTCTTCTTTTTTATAGCTGTTACCACTAAAAATTACTCCTAAATCTGTATCTGATTTGACATTCAGTATGACTTACTTTTCTAAACTTATTTATGTTTTCACTTGCCCTATGTTCTAGCCAGACTAAGTCAACATGGTTACCTGAAATGGAAATTCAAATTTAAAGATCTTCCCTGCCCCTAGGCCCTTTGATGGGTTTAAGAAACTCTGAGAGCCTTCCTTGATTTGAAAATATACTCAGCCCCCTAATAGGCTGAGTGTAGTCATATGGAGCCTGTAGCAGGAGGCTTGGTTTTCAGGAATGACCACACCTAGATGCTGTGTGATTGGGCAGTGGCTCAAGAGGGTTGTTATATTCTCTGACCTAGGAGAAGGCTATATAATCCCTGATGTGAGGCTATGCTTTGGTACTCACTTTGAGAAGTGTTGTGTGATTTGACCAGATGAGACTCTGGGCAGCCATTGAGAGCCCCCCAGCTTTGAAAACCCAGATGTTGATGCTACCTTCTCTGATAACTGTGATTAGGTATTGATGTATTGGTTGAGCCGTTTGGAAGCCTGTCTGCTTAATCTGTTTCTCTGTTTTGAAACTACTGTCTGTATACTCTGAAGTTCAGGTTGCTGACCTTTTCCCCCTGAATTAGGTAAATGATATATGTTTGATTGATTAAAATAAGCTTGTTAACCCATTTTGAGTTGCTTTCCTTTAGAAAAGCAGATCTAAGAACCTGTGTTGGCAGCCACCCTGGGGATGGTGGGGTGCTTGCTGCTACATTACCTTAATTTGTTCCTGGATTCCTACCTCTGAATCTTGTTCATATTATTCCTCACAAATTGAAACATTGCACCTTTTCTGTATTTCAACCTGTTGAAACCCTACCTATCCTTCAATGCCCAGCTCAAACTTTTTCCATGAAGGTTTACCTCATCCTGAAATAGGGAGCTGTGATTTTTCTCTTCTTTGGACCCTCATAGAAATTTATTTGGATTTCATTTATAAAAGTACCATCTACTTTATATTATTGGAATGTTTCTCATATCTTCTAGTCAGTTTATATACTCAATAAATATTTGTTTAATGAAGTAAAAATATTTCTCAAGGAATGAACAATAATTATAATTTATAGGACAAATACACTATCTTATAAAAATAACTGCTTTTGAAATTTCAATTTCTTTTGTTTCTTTGTCTGTCTCTCTGTCTGTGTCTAACTCTGTCTCTATCTCTTTGTCTCTGTCTTTGTCCTTCTCTATTTACCTCTCTCTTTCTCCCTCCAACATCTCCATGTCCAGATATGTTCAGAATTTAGGGAGACATGGATAACTCTTGATAATTTAAGGTGCACTTGACTAGTTCATGACGTATCTGAACCCTTTTATTCTCCTCTCTCTAGCTATTAGTCTTTTATAATTTTAATAGCATTAATAGCAGAGGGTGAATGGTAAGGAAATAAGACAAAATGAAAATGTTTTAAATTAATTTTTCTTCTCATTAGCAGTACCAGTCAAAAGTTTGGCCAAGTAGGATGGTTAAATGATTAGTTAAAGACAACCTTTATAATATAAATTTTATTTTTCTTTCTTACTATCCTCTTTCTTCTCCTGACACAAATATCCCCTTTAGTATAATATGACCAAATTTCCTTAAATATAATGTGTCTATATGTGATCAGGTTTATATCATGCTTCCTAACAGTGTTATAAACTTTTGAATCCTGGCTCTATGCCATCAGATGTGATTGCTTTTATAACTAGTAAAATTATATAAAATATAACACTGGGTATTTTCAGGACCAATAAATTTGGTGAGTGGGGATAGTAATATGTTATCGTATCATGGCAACATGAAATTATTTACATTATAAAATGAAAAAATGTACTCTTTACTATTTAGATGTAAAAGGATCTGTAATTTTAGATCTGATCTCAGAAGCACAATTTATCTTAAAAAAATTGATTTTATATTTCAATTGACAAGCATTTACTTATTTCTTCTCCCCATTCCTCCCAATTTAAAAGAAAAAAAAAACTTGTAACAAATATACAGTTAATAAAAGACAAATTCACACATTGTCTGTGTCCAAAAAATGCATGTATCATTCTAAGTCTTGAATCCATCAATTCTTTGTCAGGAGGTAGGTTGTGTAGATCATCATCAATCTTTTAAGAACATGCTTAGTTAGCATTCTTGCTGTTCAGAGATTTTTTACTTTAAAATAACGTTGTTATATAAATTGTTTGCCTGGTTCTGTTCTCTTTGTTCTGCATCATTTTTGCAAACATACATTTAATCATTCCTCCAGTACAATACTATATCATTATGAAAATTAGCCATTTATTAATAGTGGCATCTCATTTCATTCACATACCATGATTTGCTCAGTTATTCCTCAATTGATGGGCACCCCATTAGTTCACAGCAACACCACTATAAAAAGAACTTTTATAAATATTTTTGTGCAGATCTACTAGATGTATTGCACGGTCAAAATTTATACACAGTTTCGTGTATTTTTGGTCATTGTTTCAAATTACTTTGTAGAATGGTCAGGTCAATTAATGGTTCCACCAACAGTACATGAATATAGCTGTTTTCTTCTAGCCCCTCCAATAGTTGGAAATTTCCTTTTTATCCTTTAATCAATGCCAATGTCATGAGCATGGGCGGGGGGGGGAATCTTAGGGCTGATTTAATTTACAATTCTCTAATTATTAGTGATTTAGAGAAATTTTCATGTAGCTGTTAGTAGCTTGAATATCTTTCTTAGAAAACTGCCTGTTCAGGATTCAGTTAAACTGACACTAATTGTGGGCACTGTGTATCCACTGGCAAAGGAACCAGAAGTCAGGCTAACTAAGAGATCTCAAAAATGCAACTTTGTGCCCACAGAGCCAAATTCTCAATGGGAGATGTTGACAAGGGCAGGAAGATTTTTGTCCAGAAGTGTGCACAGTCTCACACAGCTAAAAAGGGAGACAAGTGCAAGATGACCTAATCTGAATGGAATCTTTCACCAAAAGACTGGTCATGCTCCAGGATTCTCTTAAACAAATGCCAACAAGAGCAAAAGTATCATCTGGTGAAATGATACATTGACGCAATATTTGAAACCCCCCCAAAAAATATATCCCTGGAACAAAAATGATCCTTACAGGAATTAAGAAGGCAGAAAGGGCAGACTTGATAGCATTTTTTAAAAATGTCACCAATGAGTAATAATTGACTTTTTTGTTATTTATTACAAAACAAAGATGGCTCATGATGAGATTCTTTTCTCTTTCTATGCGTCATAACTACCCTATTAAAATTAGCTTCATCAACCAGAGAACTTTAATCATGAATAACTATTTAAAAATATTGTTCAACAATTCTAATAAATTAATTATGTAGATTAGATAGGATCATGTTGAAATGAGTATGATTATGTTTTCTTTATTTTAGTTGTAATTCTAACCACAGTCAAGTTTATCACACTTTTGTATTTCTTTTTAAAGATTTAATTAGGCTTGGCATTTTTTTTTTTAGTTCATCAAGCCTAACTTTTTTTTTTTTAATTCACACCAACCCTCTCCAACTCTGTCCTGGAAAGTTTTTGTTTGTTTGTTTGTTTGTATTTTAAATGTATTCAGCTGTGGCTCAGTGGAGAGAGCAGCCAGGCCTGGCGTCAGGAAGACATGAGTTCAAATCTGGCCTCAAAAACTTACTAGCTCTGCGACCCTGAAAAAGTTGACTCCTACCTGCCTCAGTTTCTTCATCTCTAAAATAATAATAAGGAATTATAATAGGACTTACCTTTCAGGGTTGTTGTGATAATGAGCTTAGATTTGTCAAGTGCTTAGCATAGTGGCTGGCCCATAGCAAACACTATATAAATGTTAGCTATATTATTACTATTATATAATGAGGAAAGCTTACTTAATCATTTCATATGACTTTTACCTATAGTATGGTTTGGATAAACCACAACATTCTTTTGCAAAAAATGAGGTATCTTATCCTGTCCAAAGGCAAGGTATACTGAGTTAAAACAAACCTAGAGATTTCTACTTTATATTCCCTAATTTTCCACGTGGTAAACATTCTAATTACAATGATTTGATTGTTATACTGCCTTTAAATTGTTTAAAGGCATTTTATTGCGTTGTATTTTATAACAATCCTGAGTTTTAAAAAAAATCACATCTTATAGGGTGAGTAATCTTTGAATGTCAAATTCTCAAATAACCTCAGGCTGTTAACATCCATGAGTTCAGGTAAAGAAAGGGCCATCTGTTGAGTTCTTAAATACCTGTTTTAAGCTAAGTTGTACCTTAGGATTGACTTTTATAATCTATTGAATTTAAAGGTTGCAGACATGTCATGTAGTATGTGAATAATAGTGGTCTTGCTATTTCCTCATTTAGAGGGTTCAGCTATAAAGATCTTCATCAATATGTTATATCATTATGTGATCATAAGGCTTAATTCAACATTTAAGTAGTCTCCTAAATAACTTTTCCTAAATGCGTCTGATTAATTGATCCTCTTAATTTTAACACAAAGTTGATACATACAGAAGTGACATTTTTAACCTATGCTGACAAGTTATCTATTGTGCTTGGTCAAGCCTGTTGTTCTTGGTCTGATCTTTTAAGCAGCATGAAATAGAGCACCTCAGGACCCTAGTTTAGTTTGCAATGGGTGTAGTCAGAGAACAAATGTTCAAATTGTCACAGAAAAAAAAAAACCTTGAATTCCTTCTTCATATCTTTTAACCATGTATCAATTGGGAAATGGCTTTTATTCTTATAGATTTGAAAGAACCTAGAAATAAGATCTTTACAAGCAAAACTTCCTAGTTATGTATTTCCCTTATAATTTTGTATGTATTGGTTCAGTCTGTGTAAAAACTTTTTAATTTTGTGCAATCAAAATACTCTATTTTATCTCCTGTGGTCTTTTTTATCTGCTGTTTGATCATGGACTCTTCCCCTAACGAAAGATCTGAAAAAGTAGTTTCCACCTTGTTCCTCTAACTTGTTTATGATATGAGATTTTGTATCAAAGTCCCATATTTATTTGGAGCTAACTCTGGCATATGATGTGATATGTTGTTCTGAATCTAAATTCTGCCAGACAATTTTCTATCTTCCCAGCAGTAGCTGGTTTTTTGCGTTTATTGAATAGTAGGTTATTATGTACATTTGTATTATTCATCTCTCAATAACTGATATCCTTATCTCTCTTTATGTTGTTTCCTCATTTCAGTCATGTCTGAGTCCATTTGGTGTTTTCTTGGCAGAGATACTGAAGTGATTTACCATTTCCTTTTCTAGCTCATTTTACAGATGAGGATCTGAAGCAAACAGGGTATATGAGTTCTCCAGTGTAACACATCTAGTAAGTGTCTGAGATCAGATTTGAACTTAGGAAGTTGACTCTTCCTGGCTCTAGTCTCCTGGGTTGTCTTCTGTGCCACCTAGTTGCCTCTAACTCCATCTATATAAATCAGTATTTGCAGAGAAAGATCACTCTTATTTTTCCGCTAGATATTTGTACAGATGACAGAGTAATGAGTTTTCAAGAGGATTTAATTTGATTTTTCATTATTGTCCTGAGAAATAAGCACTTAGGTATTATGGAAAGAGTGGTAAATTTGGAGTCAAGGGATCAGGTTTCAAATCTCAGTTCAAATATTTACTAACTGTGTAACTTTGTTCAACTCACCTGCTCTCATTTCAGCCTCAGGCTCTTCATTTGCAAAATGAGGAATTTGAAATAAATGACCAAAAAAGTCCCTTAAAGCCATAAGATCAGGTTAGAGCTGGAAGGGATGTTGAAGGCTACTTGGTTAATTCACTTCTTTTTACATATTAAGAAATTAAGGTCCATAGAGTTGAAGTGACTTGCCCAGAGTCACAGAGGAAGTGTTAGAGGTAGAATTTGTACCTAAGACCCCTAACTCTAGAGCCAGTGATCTTTCTATTATGCCATTCTATACATTTATTATCCCCAAAAGGAAAGCTTCTAAGGTATTTGCAGTAAAAAAATGAAAAAAGTGTTATGCCCCCATTTTCAGGATGTCTCAGACCTGAAAAGCCCATCATAACAAAGGTAAGAACAGAAGTGGTATAATATGTTAATTCATACTAAGCTTAGCTAAAATCATAGACCGGATGAGCTTTAGACACAGATACATAATATGTACATAGCTCATTAAAATAATTTCGGTTTTCCTAATCCATATTTGCATAAAGTAAAGGTCCTTTTCCTAAAGATATTATTTTCTTATATTATTGTGAAAAGTGATATTTATGAAAAGTGATATTTATGGGGTTTATGATCAGCGCCTTTGTATTCTGTCTAATATACTAGTGGAGAAAGTTTGTCATTAAGTCTCAGATATTTGTTTTCAGTAAACTATCTTTAAATTAGGTTTTAATAAAAAAGCCACGTAGATGTGATGTTAGCTGACAGCCACTTAGAAGAGAAACATACCACAAAGTGATCTATTTGTCTGTGTTTATATAAATTTAAAAAGGGACTTGTTTGAGTCTATGTTTCCTTAGGGAACAGGTTATTTTTGCTTTGAACATATTTTAGACATCATTATCTTATGGATAGTACATCGTATTTTGAGAAAATGTATGCAAAGAATTAAAAGAATTTGATTAACTCTTCTATCAGATGAGACAGTGTATGACACACTTTTGAAATTTTATGGTGATTTGCTAACACTGAACAATTCTAGAAATCAACATTCTAGCAAAGAAGCTATTACTGCTGCCTAAATAAAGAACTTTAACTTGAGCTGAATGTGCTCCTAGAACTTTTTCTTCTCATATCTGATGCATGGTTTATTTTTCTGGTATCTGCTAAATCTATCCTATGTGTATATGTGAAGCTCATTTTTGTGGATGGTCCATATCTGTCAACCTTTCCATGGATCATAGTGTTTTGTTTGTTTGTTTTTATATTTTTGTGACAGGTCATGCTGCTATTTGCATACATGAGAATTATGTCTGAGGTCAATGAGTGACCTTAAATCTTTTCTATATTTAATTGTTGGATCCCCTTAAAACTGATCCTATTTCTGAAAACTTTATTTTAGGGAGAAAGGAGCTCAGGCCAGCCAATGCTGAAAGAAAATAATAGGTTATCTTGTTAAAAAGCATAATGGAGCTTAACTGGAATCCCCTATTGAGTGGGAGGCAGGGACAAAAGGAAAAGGGTACTGGTGTATCATCCATGGGCATCAGCAGACACATCAAAAGTTTAGAGCTTTGTTTTCCACCCCCAACCCCTACATTTGTCCCACACATCCAAATTAGGCAGCTCCCTAACCTCCTAATAGTGATGTCTCCAAAACAAAATGGGAAACGTCAGAGTATAATCAAATATGCTACCAGGAAGTCTCAGGTATGTTCTTTAGGTTACAGTCTGAGGAAGTAATCCAGGGTATTCTTGTAAGAGTCTGCTTCTAATACCTATAACACAGACCAAGCTTTCATTGTGATCCTAGATTCTATCTTCACTTGGTGCTAAATTACTTGGGTAGCTATTCAGGTAGATAAAGAAGGTGTAGCTCTTTAATAGGAAGATTCTTTTTAGGTATGTTTATTGTCTCAACTGTGATACCACAGGTAGGGAATACCAATTAGCTAGGAAATAAGAAGTGCTTATTTTGGAATAGAATAATCCAGATTTGGGGGTGGACTGGAAACAAAATGAGTTTCCATCTATTTCAGAATAACTAAAAACTTTGGCATATGATTATAATGAAATATTAATGGAAAATAATAAGTAATAAATATGAAGAATTCAAAGAAACAGGGAGATTTTTTAATGAACAGTTGAATATAACAGGGTGAACAATTTACATGATGGACATAAGGTAAGAACTTAGAGCTCTGATCAATATAGTATCTACTTATGACTTCAGAGAACTGGTGGTGAAATATGCCTCCTGGGAGATATGCTATATATATGAAATGAAACACATACTTTAAGGGTTGGTCAACATTTCAATTTCTTTTGTTCACTTTACAACATTGTTTCAATAGAGGATTCTGGGTCTATACGTGGAAAGAGGGGAATGGGAGATTCTGGTTTAAGAAATACAGTTTTTGAAGTCAAAATCCTATCTTTTGAGTTCAAATCATATCTCTGCTGCCTACTTTAGTTATTCATTTGTGTCAGACTCTTCATGACCCCATGTGGAGTTTTCTTGGCCAAGACACTGTAGTCATTTGCCATTTACTTCTCCAATGGATTAAGGCAAAGACAGATTAAGTGACTTGCTCAAGGTCACAAAGCTAGTGAGTATCTGAGGCCAGATTTGAACTCAGGTTTTCCTGACTCCAAGTTGAGCACTCTTTCCACTGAGCCATCTATTTGCCTCCAGCTTTACTATCTGTCACTTTAATCAAATCCTTGCACATCCCTAGGTCTCAGTCTCCTAATCTATAAAATGAAGGGAGTGTGGATTAGATGATTTATAACTTTTCTTTTCACTCTACATTTGTGATACCATGATTGTATGTAAAAACAAAAAAAGTAAAGGAAAAAATGTAAAACATTAAAGAAAGAGAAAAACCACCCACAATAACAAGAACAATTAAAAAACCCTACAATGAAAAAAGAAAGGGAAAGACTGAAGAAGGAAAAAATCTAAGGTTGTGGTTTTCTGTGACAACTCTAATGAAAGCAGGGAGCAAAGACTAAGGGGTACTCTTCAGACTGACACAGGAGTGCTGAGACAAGCAAGAAGAATGTTGTCTGTAAAGCCTAGATAAGCAGCTAATCAATATGGCAAAGGTTAGTTTATTAATAGTAACAAAAAGAATTTCTTGGGAGACAGTACCATAGGTAGGACTGTCAATACTGATGAATATGATCTGGTGAACTTCGGGTGTGGAAAAGGGGCTTAGTGAAAGTCTCCTTGGAAAAGATCATAAAGAGGTCTTTTATTTAGACTGTTGAAATCTGTTTTATCTCACACAAGAGAAGGTTTCTAAATGCATTCTAAGACTTTCTCTAGTAAGCTGAACATTTTTATGGTAAGATTTTAACCTCTAACTTAGCAGATAGAGTACTTGTATCCAGATATAAGAAGTAATCCTTTACTTTTTAAGTCTAAACTCATATGGTCTTTATTGTTCCTTAAATTAATTCATGACCATTCAAATTTACCACTAAAAATAGAAGGGAGATCTTCATTAAAAACGAGACTATTGAACTTAATTTTCTAATTTCCAAACCTTATCCCTATATGGAATTCAGAGAAAAAAAATTTTTCTTTCTCTGTTGTCCTCTGGGATGGTATTTGCAACATTTCAGAATCTTGCTAATCAAGCCAAAAGTGTTTAGTGTGCCCCTGATCTGAGTCTCTGATAAGCTTAGAATTCTTACTGCATTTAGCATAGTCCCTGCTATTGAGCTTAGTTGGGAAAATAAGATACAGGGACAGAAGTTTACTTAATGATACTGGAGCAATTAAATATTAGAATGAACTGTTATGCTTAAAGTTGTTCAAGAGTGCAATGTACTCCTTTTTTTTTTAATGAATTTCTCTACTCATGGAGGAGGTTGGATAAGACTTGTCAGCCACCTTTGTGCTCAAAAGGCTTAGCACAATGCATGGCTCATAGAAAGACCTAATAAGAATTTATGGATAGCTTGAACATTGTGGAGGAGACCTGCTCATGTTTCTCCCACTTCTGAGTCTCTGATATAACAGATGACGGCTACTCTATGAATTCAGAGAAAGGAGGAATCCCTGCTGGTTAGCAATGAAAAGATTAGTTGAAGAATAAAATTTAATGTGAGTTCTTGAAGAAATCAGATTGCCAGAGAAAAAGGTAATAAAAGAGCATTCAGTAGGAGGAAGACAACATATGGAAAAGAGCATGGCAGGTACTGGACATAGTGAGAATATCTGCCTGAAATGACTATCTACAAAAATATAAATAGCCCAGATTACCAGAAGAGAAAATAGAAAATTTAAATAACATTGTTTTAGAAAAAGAAATGGAAAAAAAGCCATAAATGATCTCCCTAAGGAAAAAAAAAACAGGAACAGATGGGTTTATAAGCAAATTCTATCAAACCTTTAAATAACAACTAATTCTGAAGTGTATGATGAAGAGCTTTTACAGTGTGTGTGTGTGGGGGGGGGAGGAAACTGAGGGAGAGGGTTCAAGCAAGGCTTGACTCTCACTCATATCTAAATTGATCCAAAAAAAGGAATATCTATATCTATGTCTCCACACATATATGTATGAATATATGCATCTCAATTGGTAAGAAAAATCTATTTTAACCAATAGGAAAGTAGGAGGGGAAGAGGATAAGAGAAAAGATAAAGAGAGAGAAAAGATAAAGAGTGATAAAAGGGAGGACAGATGTCTTTTTTAAAGGGCAGTTGTCAGAAGCAAAACATACATTAGAGGAGGGACAGGATAACAACAAAGAGAAGAAAGATAAACAGAAGAAAAATAGGATGCAGGGAAATTCACAGTTAGTAATAATAACTGTGGATGTGAATGGGATGAACTCCTCCATAAATTGGAAGCAGAAAATAAAATGAATTAGAATGCAACCAGAATGTACCAGTATGGCATTTACAAGAAACACACTTGAAACAGAGAGACATGCAGAGACTGGAGTAGACTCTATCATGCTTTGACTGAGGTTAAAAATTTAGGTAGCAATCATGATCTCAAATAAATCTTAAGTAAAAATAGACCTAATTAAAAGAGATAAGGGGGAAAATAGAACTTGCAGACAATGAAATCATAGCAATACTAAACATAAAAGCATCAAATGGTATAGTGTCCAAATTCTTTTTTTTTTTAAAGCAATTGGGGTTAAGTAACTTTCTCAATGTTACACGGCTAGTCACTATTTATGTGTGGGTGCTCATTTTCTGAGGCCAGATTCGATCTTGGGTTATCCCAACTCTGAGGACGGTGCTCTTACTCACTGCACCACCTAGCCTTCCCAGTGTCCAAATTCTTAAAGGAAAAGTTAAATACATTACAGGAGGAAATAGACAGTAAAACTATACTAGTGGGAGACCTTGACTTTCCCCTCTCAGAGCTAGATAAATCTAATTGTAAGAGAACTAAGAAAGAAGTCACAAAGATGAACAGAATCATTTTTTTTTTAAATAGAGATGATATATCTCTGAAGAAAACTAAATGGGAAGAGAAAGGAGTATAGCTTTTTCTTAGCTGTACATGGTAACTTCACAAAATTTGACCCTGTATTATGGCATTGAAAACCTCATAACCAAAAACAGAAAAGCAGAATTATCAACTGCATCCTTTTAAGACCATAATGCAATAAAAATACATTTAACGAAAGGCTTTGGAAGCATAGATTATAATTAATTGGAAGCTAAATAATATCCTCCTAAATAATGAGTGGTTCAAAAGATAGTAAAAACAATTAATAGTTTTATTAAAGAAAATGACAATGAGAAAACATTCAAAAATTTGTATGATATAGCCAAAGCAATATGTTGGGGAAAGTTATATTTCTTAATGTGTATGGTAATAAAAGAAAGAAAGAGCAAATCAGTGAGACGGATAGACAACTGGAAAAAAAAAAACTAGAAAAGAACAATTAAAAAATTGCCAGTGAAAAACAAAATGGAAGTTCTGAAATCAAAGAGATTAATAAATTGACAATGGTAAGAACTCCATCGAACTAATAATTTAAACTAGAAGCTCGTTTTATGAAAACAAAATAAACAATTGGTTAATTTGACTTAAAAAAGAAAAAAAGAAAGAAAACCAAATTATTATCATCAAAAATAAAAATCAAAAAGGGCAGAGCCAAGATGGCAGAGTAGGAACAGCGAGTCCAAGCCACTCTTCCCCCAGACTACCTCCAAACTATGTAAAAGGGGACTCTGAACAACTTCTGTAGCCCCAGAACCCACAGAACGACACAGAGAAGCTAACCCCCTGCTGAGGACAGCCCAGCAGCCCTGCAGGAAGGACCAGTGTGCCGCTCTGGGAGCCGGCAGCACACAGCGCAAAGAGCATGGGGAGCTGAGCACAGGTGCAGTCCGTCTGAGTTGCGGTTTTAGCCCCAGGGCAGCCAGGCCAGCAGCCAGCTGGAGGGACCCCAGAACACCAGCAGCTGTGGCAATTCCAGAATTATCAACATAGACATGCCTAGGACAAAGTGAGAGGTTAGTACCCTGTGAACTTTGGGACCAGTATTTAGGGAATGCATCGACTTCCTCCCCTGGGAGCTAGAAGCCACCGAGGAGACACGCCATTTTGTAGTTTTCAGAGGCAGCTCCAGCTCCTGGCCTGCAAACTGTAGGGAGATCCAATGAACAGCCTTGGGGGAGGGGGGGTAATCACTCTTGCTTTAACCTCCCTGGATCTGGATTGTGATCTGGGGTGGAGGTCGTGGGTGGGTTTCCAGCTTGCCAGAAATGGAAGTTGGCTCCCCCGACATGTTTGGGACAAAAGTTCCTGTCTGGCACCAGGCCATACTGTGGCAACAAGCCCAAAAGTCAAGTAATTAAGTGGCAACATGCCAAGGCAAAGGAAACAAATTAAACAGAAAAATGCAAGCTTAGACTCCTACTTTGGGGGCAAAGAGGATCATAGCATAGAGCGAGAGGAGGGCTGTGAGGTCAGAAGCCCTGCTCCAAAAGCCCCAGGGGAAAACATGAGCGGGTTGCAGGCCATAGAGGACCTTAAGAAGGACTTTAAAAATCAAATAAGAGAAGTGGAGGAAAAATTGGAAAGAGAAATGAGAAGGATGCAGGAAAAGTATGAAATGAGGGTCAACAGCCTGACTGAGGAAAACAACACCTTAAAAAATAGACTAACTCAAATGGCAAAGGAGGCCCAAAAGAGCAATGAGGAGAAGAATGCCTTAAAAAGTCGAATTTGCTAGATGGAAAAAGAATATCAAAAGTTCACTGAAGAGATTCATTCCTTCAGTGTTAGACTGGAGTAAATGGAAGCTAATGACTTTATGAGAAATCAAGATACTATTAAGCAGATTCAAACAAATGAAAGATTAGAAGGCAATGTGAAATATCTCATGGGAAAAACCACTGACCTGGAAAATAGATCCAGGAGAGACAATTTAAAAATAATTGGACTACCTGAAAGCTATGATCAAAGAAAGAACCTAGAAATCACCCTTCAAGAAATTCTCAAGGAAAACTGCCCTGATGTTTTAGATCCAGAGGGCAAAATAGTCGTTGAAAGAATCCAGAGATCACCTCCTGAAAAATATCCCAAAAAGAAAACTCCCAGGAATATTATAGCCAGGTTCCAGAATCCCCAGATCAAGGAGAAAATACTACAAGCAGCCAGGAAGAAACAATTTCAATATTGTGGAAACACAATCAGAATAGCCCAGGACCTGGCAGCTTCTACACTGAGGGATCGAAGGGCATGGAATATAATATTCCAGAGGGCAAAAGAGATGGGAATGAACCCAAGGGTCACCTACCCAGCAAAACTGAGTATTTTGTTTCAGGGGAAAATATGGTCATTCAGTGGAATGGAGGACTTTCAAGCATTCTTGAGGAAAAAAACAGAGCTGAATAGAAAATTTGACATCCAGACACAAAAAGGAAGAGATGCCTGAGAAGGTAATCAGGGAAAAGAAATCAAAAGGAGTTTATCAAAGTTGAACTATTTGCATTCCTATATGGAAAAACAATAACTGTGACTGAGGAAAGCTTTCTCAGTATGAAAATAATGGAAGAAGGTGTATGGTCATATGAATACATATGTGAATGTGTGTATATATGTTTACAGTTATCCATGGATAGAGGGCATAGGTTGAATTTGTTGGGAAGGAGGATACTTAAGGGGTGAAATTATGAGGTGAGAGAGGAAAGTGGCAAGAGGAGATGGGGAGAGACAGGGTAGGGTAAACTATCTCATGTAGAAAAAGCAAGGGGAAGTGGTTGCAAGGGAGGGGAAGAATAGGAAGGCAAAAAGGCAAAACCACATTCTCATTGAATTTGGTTCTGGGAGAGAATGACATGCATACTAAATGGGATATCTCAACCTGAAGCAGGATAGGGGGAAGGGGGAGGAGAAGAGGGATGATGGATGGGAGGGCATCCTTGGGGGGAGGGAAGGTTGGAAGTACCTACTATAGAAGAGTGAAAGGATCAGGTAGGGAATGGACCAGGTGGGGGGTGGGATGAGTGGGAGGGAATTATAAGCAGCCTTGTACAACACATCTACTATGATAATGTTTTGCATAGCTAGACATGTACAACATATACTGAATTACTTATCTTTCCAGAGGGAGTGGGTGACAAGAGGGGAAGGAAATGGATCTGAAATTCGAGGTCTTAAGATTAAATGTTTCAAATATATATAAATACTATTATTAAGACTCTTTTGCTTGTGATTGGGAGATAAGACGTGCAGGCATTGGGACACAAAGATTTACCTTCCTCTAATGGAAAAGTCGAAGGGGGTATGGGAGAAGATATGGGAGAGAGAAGATTGGAGGAAGCAATATCTTGTGGGACTGCTATTCTGGTAGGGTGGGTAGGGGAAAAACAGGGGGGGGGAATAATAATTTTAACTCAAAATCTGGCAGAAATGAATGATGTAAAACAGAAGTTAATAAAGCATTTGTTTAAAAAATGAAAGTCATAAATACACCAGAAATGAAGATGAAATTAAAACAATTATTAAGAGTTATTTTACCCAATTATGTTCCAATAAAATTGACAATGTATGTGGGGTAGATGAATATTTACAAAAAATTTGTGAATTTCCTGGATTAACAGTAGAGGAGATAGAATACTTTACCCTAGCTTAGGAAAAAAATTTAACAAAACATTAATGAATTTCCTAAGAAAAAATTCCTCAGGACCAGGTGGGCTTACAAATGAATTCTACCAAATATTTTTTTTAAAAATCCCAAGAATATATGAACTATTTGAAAAGAAAATAGGTAAGGAGGGATCTTGCTAAATTCCTTTATCAGAAAAATAGGATGTTCATATCTAAAACAAGGGGAATAAAAACAGACAAAATCTGTAAACATTTCCTTAATGAATACAAATGCAAAAGTTTGAAATAAAATACTAGCAAGGAGATTAGAGTAATATATCACAAAGATAATAACCTATTACCAGGTGGGATTTGTACCAAGAAAACTGGTTCAATATGAGGAAAACTATCAGCGTATTTGAACATATAAATAACAAAATAACATTTAATTATATCAATACTGCAGAAAAAAAATATTTAAGCCTGCTCAATGAAAACTTAGTGAAACAGGGATGTCCATTATCAACACGATTATTCAAAATTTCACTAGAATTGCTAGGTATAAAAATAAAATGAAAAGAAATTGAAAGCAAAAAAATGGGCAACAAGGAAATAAAACTATTACAGATGATATGATCAACTTCCCTGTTTCACTCAGTTTTTCATTGAGAAGTCTTAAAATTTATCCCCATTACAGATAATACTTGCTCATGGTTTTAGATAGATACCTTTTATTTTAAGAAAAGCTTCCTTGATTCCTATCCTTTCTCATGATTTTTTTAATAGGAAGGTTTGCTTTGCTTTGTCAAAGGCTTTTTCTATACCATTGATATAATTATATATAACCATATACCAAGATAAGGTCAAAATGGATAAATTATTTAGACATAAAGGGTGATATTACAAATAAATTAGGAAAGCATGAAAAACTATACTTGTCAGATCTATGGATTAGGGAAGAGTTTATGACCAAATAAGAGATGGAAATGATTATGGGAAGCAATGAAATTGAAATTTAATTACATGAAATTTAAAAGCTGTTGCACAAACAAAACTAACAAAGCCAAATTAGAAGGAAAGCAACAAATTTTGGGGAAAAATTTTATAGCATATACTGGTCAGTGCAATAACAGAGTAAGTGAACACATAGATTTCATATGGGTCATAGATTTCAATCTGAAGAGATATAAGAGGCCATTAAGTCCAACTTCTTCCTTTTATAGAAGAGGAAACTGAGAAGTGGCTTGCCCAGGATCATACAGATTGTAAGTGTCTGAGGCAGGATTCAAGTGTCTAAGGCAGGATACAAACCATTATAAATATCATTTATTTTTTATATCATTATTTTATCATTTATATTATTTGGAAAATGACTGAACAAGTTACAGTGCATGATTTGCAATTGAATAGTATTGTACTGTAAGAAATGATTAAGAAGATGATTTCAGAAAATACTGGGAAGACTCATAAAATGATGGAACATGAAGTGAACAGAACCAAAAGAACAACATACAAAGTAATAGCAATATTGTAATAATAATCAGTGGTAAAAGACTGATGAATGTAATATAATGATCTATGAACATTCAAAAGGAATCATGATAAAAAGTGGCACCTACTTCCAAATTGAGAACTGATGGGCTCTGAATGTAGATTTAAGGATATTTTTCTTTATTTTTATTGCTTCTTTTGTCCCTCAACATAACTAATGTGAAAATATTGTTTTGCATAACTTCATATGTATAATGGATATCATATTTCATGCCTTTTCAATGGGTGATGGTAGGGTAGAACAAAAGAATCTGGAATTGAAAATATTTTTTAAGAGAGGACGTTTGCCTAATTCTAATTGAGAATTTATTTTAGAGAGAAGAGATAAGATTAGCTAGGTATGACTGAGCTAATTGAAGAGTGGACAGAAGAATTTGGAATTTACCAATTGGCCAAAAAGGAACCTTTTATAGGTTTGGAGTCTAGAGCAGGGTGGGGAACCTGTAGCCTCGAGGTTACATGTGGCCCTCAAGTGTGGCCCTTTGATTGAATACAAACTTCACAGAATAAATATTGGAGGACCCTAGAGGACCATATGTGGCCTCAAGGCTTCAGATTCCCCACCTCTGGTCTAGAGGATATTTTATGTAAATCTTTCTTTTAGGGATATTATTCTGATAGCTGTATGAAGATTGGTAAGAAGTGGGAAAGACTGGAGATACAGGAAATAGGAGGTTGTTACAATAATACTTTCAACATAGCACATTTATCTAGTACTTTGAGGTACTTTCCTTACAATAACCATGTGAAGGAGCTATTTGAATGTTATTATCTCCATGATGATGAAACTAGCTCAGCTAGGTGAAGTGATTTGTTTACCTAATATGATATTTCTAATAAGTAATAAAAAGGTTTTTTGATGAATAGTCCAATAATCTTTCCATTCTACTACTATCTTTCTGTTAGTGTCAGTATATACTAATCCAAGTCTCTCTAGGATCTTAGTATTGATCTCTTACCTTTTGATGTTGAGGGAGTTATGGATATGGCTCTGATAAAATTTGTTAATCTTTAAAGGATGCTCATGGCTGATCTGGACAGCTATGTTGTAGATGAGCAAATGTCAGAATACTGGGTCTAAATGCAAGAGACCTGAGTGCAGGGCTGTGTTGGAGCCCAGTTGTAGTGCTTTAGGAGAGCCAACTAATAAATATTTAGTGTCAGCAATTGTATCTCAGAAAGTGGCAAATGCTATGAATTGGGATTTGATTTGTAGTTCTGTTGATTGTTTATACTTAGAATACTGATGGAAAAAAAGTTAGTAAGGCAGATTACACTTAAAAAATATGTCTTGGATACATTTTCTTTTTTCTGGAGACCCAGTTGTTAAGCATTTACCATCACATCTACCATCTCTGCTTGAATGTAAATCTCAGCGTGTCCCTGACTGACTTTTAGGGGGTGAGTCCTTCTTGTTCTTTAAGTTTCATTATCTGTCTGACTCTATTATCAGTGAATATATAAACAAGATTAATCTATTGGGGAAGAGAGAGTCATAATTTTCTGTAATGAAAAATCTTTTCTTATTAATTGGAAACTTTTTTGAATGGGTTAATAAAATAGGAGGGATAATTTATTTAGACTTTCACAAGGGTCCTTGAAATCACTGGGTAAAGAACATGGAGGAAGTTCAAAGGTCATTTAATCCCCCACTTTCATTTTCTTTTCAGAAGCAGAAAATGAGACCTAGAAAGTTTAAGTAATTTGTTCAAGTTTACACAGGCAACATGTAGCAGAGCTGGAATTCACAACCTCATTTTCTGATTCTAAATCCAGGGCTCTCTCTGGTTCTAAATCGTGGGCTCCCTTCACTACACTGGGTTTCACTCTTGAGACAGGATGTAATTATTAAAGGAAATACCACCTTTCTATTACTCTCTACATTTTGAACACATTACTCTGGTTTAGCATAGGTAGTTTATGCCCAGAGGTTCAAAGAGTATTTGAATAAAACTGGATGACAGATCTTTAATAGGCTTTTCAGGGGAAATTACAGAAATGTGAGGCAGTAAGCAGAGATATATTTGTAGTTAGGGGACCCATATTCAAATTCTAACTCTACCATTTAGTACCTCTTTGTCTTTTTTTTTTTTGTCTATGTCATTTAAAACTTAAATGATTTGTCCAGGGTTACGTGAATTGTGTGTATCAGTCATGAAATCTGGACCTGTCTTTCTGACTCCCTTTTTAATCATGCCAATTCTTTAATTTAATTTAATTTAATCTAGAATAAGGGTATTGAAACTGTTGTTTGTGATTTAAAATAAGGTTATTGTATTCTTGTTATTCCTATTTTATTTATGAATTTAAAAATATTATTCTGAAGAGTGGTCCATAAATTTCACTAGATTGCCAAAAGGATCATGAAAAAAAAAGTTAACCCCTAAACTAGAATCTTGGTCAAATAAAGCAATGCATGCAAAGTCCTTGGTCACAGAGGTTTTCCTGCCTCATAAACCCCACTTTTTTCATGCCTCTCAGCTTGTCCCTGCTGTGCTTAGATTAATCATAGGGTGAAAGTGAGAAAGAACATGAGAACCTTATACTGTGCTCCCCTCTAGGCTCAGTTCCAGTGGTACTGCCTTCACCTTGAAAACTCTCAGTAAAGGAGCAGCTTCATTGAATCATAGAATCTGAGAGTTGGAGATTTGTGGTTAAGTGATTTGCCTAAGGTTACATAATCATTTGCATACCCTTATGGGAGAGGAATTGGGTTGCTTGATTCCAAGTTTAGAGGTTTTTTTGTTTTTTTTTTCCACTTCACTGTCAGGGAAACTTGAAGAGACCAACAGATCACTTACAGAACCCCTAAGGGCTACCAATGGTCTATAGACCACATTTTGTAAAATGCCGGTGAAAGAAGAATCTGACACAGTTGTGGTCTATTTAACTCAGCATCCTATCATCATTTAACAGCTGGGCCTCATAAGAACCACATAATTTCAATAAGCTATCTACAAAGGAAGAATGGTAGGGAGTGTGTGGGAGAAAAGGGAAAGATAACAGAAATATCTGTGGTAGTGTCAGTCAAAACTTTCCATGGTTGGTCAGTGTGCTTGATCCAAGAATAACTTGGCCTTAATCCTTGGCTCATCTATTGCAAATTTAATTGTGAAGTTGAAGGCTTCAGACCACCTTGAGGTATGGCTGATGTGAGGAGGTTTTGCAGCACATCAGGCGTAAGAAAATGTAGGGAAGAATCATAAACACCTTCACAGTTTCATTGCTGAAGGATCCCACACCATCTGTCTCTGGCAGTTAGTTACTTCCTATGACTAACTGCCCAGGGAAGTTTTCAAATATCTATGAAAGATTGTAGGAAGGAAACACTTATTAAATAAGTGTGAGTCCTATTATCTGGTGTTTTTCTTTCCAATAAAGCTAATGGGAAGGGAGGCAGACTCTTGTCCAGCTTTATTCCACTTGTTTTATTGGGCCCTTTGACTAGACTGTAAACTCCCTGAGCACCAAGACTGTTTCATTTGAATTTGTTTCTCTAGGAACTGGTACAATGCCTAGAATATACTAAATGATTAATAGATACTTGCTGAATGAACGTATTTGTGAAATTAATGTGGCACTAGGATTCTGATTATTTTTAAGGTCTATGTCCAAACTCTCTGGAAGACGTTAGTCTTAATAATTCCTAGTGTATCGGTGGGAGTTCAGAAAGGCATTAATGAATTTCTCCTGGCCACATCAAAGCACTTATCATCTTTTATATTCTAATATAGTTTTACAGAGAGGAAAATAGTAGCCAGATAAAGACTAAAGTCACGTGTTGTCCTATGTTTGTCACACCTTATAAAGTGGCTGGCAAAAATAGTAGAATGAATCACAGATAAGAAAACAAAAGAGTATTTTACTGGATTTTTCCTGGCCTAAATAATACATATAACTGTCTCAACTCTCTACTTTAATTGTATAGACATCTAGTCACTAAACTTTTGCGAGCTAAAAACTGTCACTAAATTCTACTAATTTCACATTTGCCAAGAAATGACAAATAATATCTGAGCAATAAGGATTTCAGGATTTTGGTTGCAGTCTTGGTGTTGGAATCCAGCAGTAGATGCTGGTGATGGTTCCATTTTGGAGAAATCCCCATGTTCGGATAATAACACAAAGAAGCAGATATATTGTTAGCATCTATTCCTGCAAGCGGATACCTTAGTCATTATTGTAAGGCCCATGGGCAATAAAGAGTAAAACTGTTACATTTATTTTATGTACTTGTCTATCTCCCCTTCCCAGAGTACTTCTCTCTTTCTTCAAACATACATTTCCCTTCCTCCTCATTTTCCCTTTGTCACTGCCATACTCCTGAATTCTCTACCCTCTTAATAGTTCTTGTTTCTAGCCTTTAGGAACATAAAATCATAGATTTAGAGCTGAAAATGATATCAAAGGCTGGCATGTCCCAAATTCTCACTTTCTGAGATGAGGTCATTGATGTCCAGGGAGTTTAAGTGACTTGCCCCATGTGACACAGGTAGTAACACCGGAGTCAGAATGCAAAACTAAATCCTCTGACTTGAGAATCAGTGCCTTTTCCATTGAATCTCAATACCTCTTGACTTAGGAATCTTGGTGCCCCTCAACCAAGCAATCCAAATTTTTTTCCTCTTATTTGTTGAGGACCTACTATATGCAAGGCACTGTGCTAAGTGCTATAAGAGATATAGTGTAGAATTATAACATTCTCTTCCCTCAGTGAATTTATCTTATACAACAAGTGGTAACACATATGTGCAAATAAGCTTATACTGCCAGAATTTCAAGGAGGGAGGGATTACTTATGACTGAGATGAAAAGGGAAGACTTTATGGCAGAATCAGCATCCAGGTCTTGTTTACGTACTAATGTGAGGGGTAGGGCAGCAAAGAATCAACAGTGAATCTTAGATTTAGAACTGAATATGACCTTAGAGGTCATCTAGTCCAAAACTCATTTTACAAATGAAACTGTGGTATAGAGAAATGAAATGATTTTCTTATGATCACACAGGTAGTAAGTGAAGCAATAAGAATTTGAACCCAAGGCCTCTGATTTCAAATCAAGTCCTCTTTCTACTGTACCATGCTTCCTTTGAAGCATGCATGGTACCTATCATATAGTCAGAAATTAATAAATACTTCTTGATTTGACTAATTGTGCTCTTTCCAGTAAAAAGATCGTTCTACTTGGCAGAGAAAATAGGCATAACATAACCATCAAGAAGCCCTACTTTCTCTTAATCATTTGTTATTACTATCCTGTCTGCTCAAAACAGAATTCTTTGAGCCTTCTCTTTCAGCAATATAACAATCTTGTTGTCCTTATCCATGTTCATTTTTAAATGAAAGCTAATGACTTGCCATATCAAACTATCAAAAATTATTTTGTAGAGCTAGAAAAAATAATAACAAAATTCATCTGAAATACAAGACAAAGTGGCCTAGCTGTACCAGATCTGAAAATGTATTATAAAGCAGCAGTCATCAAACTGCTTGGTACTGGCTAAGAAATAGAGTGCCAGATCAGTGGAATAGGTTATGTATACAAGATAACAGTAGTTAATGACTACAGTAATCTATTGTTTGATAAATCCAAAGATTCCAGCTTCCAAGACAAAAACTCACCATCTGACAAAAACTGCTGCAAAACTGGAAAATAGGATAGTAGAAACTAGGCATAGATCAGCATCTTACACAATATACCAAGACATGGATAAACTGGGTACATGATTTAGACATAAAGGGTGATAATAAAAGCAATTTAGGAGAGCAAGCAATAGTTTCCTTGTCAGATCTATGGAGAAGGAAAGAATTTATGACCAAACAAGACATAGAGAACATTATAAAATGCAAAATGGATAATTTCAATTACATTAAATTAAAGAGGTTTTGCACAAATAAAGTCAATGCAACCAAGATTAAAAGGGAAGCAGAAATCTGGGAAACAATTTTTTATAGCCAGTGACTCCAATAAAAGCCTCATTTCTAAAATATAGAGAGAATTGAGTCAAATCTATAAGAATACAAGTACTTACCCAACTTATAAATGGTCAAAAGATATGAATAGGAAGTTTTCAGAAGAAGAAATTAAAGCTATCTCTAATCATATAAAAACACTCTAAATCACTAATGATTAGAGAAATGCAAATTAAAGCAACACTGAGGTTGCTTTATGGTTGCATATGGATTGGATTGACTAACTTGACAAAAGAGGAAAATGATAAATGTTGGAGGAAATGTGGGAAAATTGAAACACTAATGCATTGTTAGTGGGATTGTGAACTGATCCAACCATTTTGGAGAGCAATTTGGAACTATGCCCAAAGGGCTATAAAACTGTGCATACATTTTGATCCAGCAATACTCCTTCTAGTATCACAAAGTGATCACAAAAATGGGGAAAAGACCCACATTTACAAAAATATTTATAGCAGCTCTTTTTGTGGTAGCAAAGAATTGGAAATTTAGGGGATGCCCATTAATTGGGGAATGACTGAACAAGTTATGGTATATGAATGTAATGGAATCCTATTGTTCCATAAGAAGTGATGAATAAGCAGATTTCAGAAAAACCTGGAAAGATTTCTATGAACTGATGCTGAGTGAAGTGAGAAGAAACAAGAGAACACTGTACACAGTTACAACAACATTGTGCAATGCCCAGCTTTGATAGACTTAGCTCTTCTCAGCAGTGTAATGATCTAAGGCAATTCCAAGCCTAAAGATGGAAAATTGCTATCTATATGCAGAAAAAGAACTGTGGAGCCTGAATACAGATAGAAGCTTACTATTTTCTCTCCTTTTTTGTTTATTTTTTTTCTTGTGGTTTTCATCTTTGGTTCTGTTTCATCTTTACAACATGACTAATGTGGAAATATGTTTAATATAATTATACATGTATAGTTATATCAGATTACATGCTATCTTGGGAAGGGGAGAGAAGGAGAGGGAGAAATTAAAACTCAAAATCTTATAAAAATGAATGTTGACAATTAAAAATAAATAAAAAACTTAAAATTAAATTAAATTTTAAAAATAAAGAGAATATCAATGAAAATATGCATTCATCTTCAATAAAAATGTAAATAAGAAAAAGAAAGTTAATGACTAAAATGTTGGGAAGTTCAGTTCAGATAGTTGAGAGAGATGGCACCAGGGCAGACCAAACCAGTGGGGGAGATATCTTGTGAACCCATGGTACTTTGTCATGTCTTAAGTGAGATACCATGTAGGCTACCTACATACCTTCACCCCAACTAAAGATCTTTTAAAGAATAGTTATTCAAAGAAAAGTCTCTTCAGGAATAGCTATTGAAATTATTCCACATTTTAATCAATAATGGATTTTTCTGTATTTGTCTACAAACTTGGAAAATCAAATGAGTTATAATAATGTAATTTTCTAAGACTCATTTGATTCAAAAGGCTTCAACATTTTAACAATGTTTTATTTTTTCATCTGTTATCCATTCTCATGATCTCATAGTTCTAGTTTCTTTTGCTCCATATTTCTGTCTTACTAAAATATTTAGTACTTGATTCTTACTCTGGATTAAAAAAAATGATTTCTTCAGAGTTGTGGTGCATTCAAGAGAGTAATAGACTAAAAATAAAGATAAATGTTTTCTACTCCTATCTTTACCACTGACTCATCTTGTGATCTCTCATTTCCCTATTTGGAGATATTGATAGCAATACTCTTCTATGCATTTTTCTTTATAGTTTTCAAAGCAATATCATATATAAGTATATAACTAGATCCATATGACAGTCCCATCCACAAATCCATCTGTCCACCCCAGGCATCTTGCTATGTGATTAAACCTTTTTTTCTCATTTTCTCCTCATATAGCCTTTTTCAACAGAACTGAGGAGGGGACTGGGGATTCCCTCCCCATTGATTCCTTCTTATCTGCCTAAACACACACACACACACACACACACACACACACACACACACACACACACACACACATGCTTTCCCTTCACTTTTATATTACATAAAACTACTGTCCCTTTTTTATCTGCTCCTTCACTATCAAACTTCAGGGAGAAAAATGTCAGATATATCTAATGCTTCTATTTCCTCACCACCTACACTCTTTCCTGGCAGAATTAATGTATTCAGCTTTTTAACTTTAACCTAAGGATCATCTCTACCAATTTTTCAATCAGGTGAATAAATGCAAAGTTACCCCAAAATAATATTAATATTGAATATTTGGTCAACTCCAAATCCCATTTACCATTCATCTGATTACACTATGCTCTTGATATCATTGGTCCTCTTTGAGAAAGAAAGATGAATAACAGCATGCCCTTCCATGTGTGTTCTTCCTACCATGATACCCTTTCTTTTTATCCCTTCTCACTTTTCCACCTCTTACTCTGGGAACAGTAAGTAACAATAGCACTATTTCCTTTGGAAATAGCATGAAAAATGTGGTTCTGCTTTCTACCCCTGTGCTTGCCTAGGTATAAACTCCCTTCTTTGGCTAGAATTTCCCTATATATTGTCTCTAAACCCATTAAAATTAAAATGTTTCCCCCTTGTTGAAGAGAGGGATATCTTACTTTTTAAATTTTGTATCTCTGCTAACTAGCACAGTGTTTAATTGACTAGGCCCTTAATTACTAGTTTTCATTAATTTATTCATTTTTCACTTAGCATAAATAAGGAAGATAAATTTACCGTTTTACATTTACTATAACTCATAGGCTCACAAATCTGAAGCTATAAGGAGTATCGGTGGCCCTCTGGTACAACCCCTCTCTATTTATAGAGTAAGGAACTAATGCCCAAGGAAATTAAATTACTTGCCCAAGGTCATACAGGGAGTTAACATCAGATGTAGGATTTGAACTGATATACCCTGACATAAAGTTTTTTTTTTTTTTCCAGTAGTAATGTATGGCTGTGGAAATTGGACTATAAGGAAAGCTGAGTGCTGCATAATTGAGGCTTTTGAATCGTGATGCTTGGAGAGGATTTTTGAGAGTCCCTTAGGCAACAAGGAGATCAAATCAGTCAATACTTAAAGGAAGTAATTCAAACTCTTCACTGGAATGTCAAATACAAAGCTGAAGCTTAAATACTCTGGCCACATAATGGGAAGACAGAACTCAATAGTAAAGATCCTGATGTTCAGAAAGATTGAAGGCAGAAGGAAAAGGGAGCATCGGAAGATGAAATCGATAGATAGAGTCAGGGAAACAATGAAAATTAACTTGGATAGGAGATAGTAGATGATAGAGCTATCTGGCATACTATGGTCCATGAGTTGGACATGTGAAAGACTTAACAACAAGAACTCTGACACAAGAGTAAGTACTCTTTGCACTGTACCTTGATGCATTCCCATGACTGATTTGCCTTCTTACTCTATACTATCAGCTATCATTCTCATAGACTTCATTTTGAGGACTCTTTGAGCATCCTTATCACCTAGTGTCTTAGCCTTTTGAATTCCACTGATTTCTTCCTACACCACACACTGGTATGGTCATACCTGCAACCCCATCTTCCTAGGTCACTTACTAGAACTCTATTACCTCCAAGATTCTAAACTTCAAAATTTGACTGCCTGTCCACAACCTTCTATTCTTCTACTTTTTCCACCATGTCACAACAAATTGAGCTCCACCTTAATCATGATCACTAATCCCTTGAACCTTCCCTAATGGCTTATTTTATCCTTCCCCCTCACTTTGGTTTCACTCTTCTCCCTATTAGCCTTAAACTCATTATCCACCATTTTAACATGTCACTAGTCTCCACTTTGGAATTATTCATCTTCTCTCACTTTCCCTCATTCCTAACCTTCTGAAGCTTTTCCCTGGTTAATTCCTACTACTTTACTTATCTTTGTCAATAGGCATTACTAGGGGAAAAAAACTACATTGAAGTTATTTTATCTACAAATTTGTAGAATACAACTCAGCTAAATCCTCATATCCTATTCAATTATATTTCATCCCTATTATAAAGTCTCTATCTCCCTCTCAAGAGCAAGTATTGTCAACTTTTTCTTCTTCTTCACACCTCTAACCAATTGACCATTTCCTTATGCAAATTTATAGCATAGAAGATAGTTTCCTACTTTATTAAGATTGAAGCCATCATAAAGCAGCTCTGTTAACTCCTCTCCATTAATCTTCTAAAAATTAGCATCAATATCTCCTACTGTCCAGGTCTAAACAGTGACATCCTTCTTTTAGAAGGGACTAAACTAACTATTTTAATCCTTTGGAGTAACATGGTCCAGGTATCATCCCTGATGCATCTCTGATTTCCCCTTTTCCATTGACTTCATCCCATCTGCTTATAAACATGCTTAAAAAATGTTGTTGGGTATAGGATTCTGTGAAGATGGCGCAGTAGGTCAGAAAATTCCAAACTTTCAAGATTTTCACCCACAAAAGAGTTAAAATAGCACCTTAGGGGGCAGAGCCAAGATGGCGGAGTAGAAACAGCTCATCCAAGCCACTCTGCCCCCAGATTCCCCCCAAACTATGTAAAAGGGGACTCTGAACAACTTCTGGAGCCCCAGCACCCACAGAACGACACAGAGAAGCTAAACTCCCACTGAGGACAGCCCAGCAGCCCTGCAGGAAGGACCAGCGCAGCGCTCTGGGAGCTGGCAGCGTGCAGAGAGTAGAGCGCAGGAGCCGAGCCGAGCCCAGGTCCACATGAGCCAAGGTTTTAGCCCCAGGGCGGCAGGGCCAGCAGCCAGCTGGAGGAACCCCAGAACACCAGGAGCTGTGGCGACTCCAGAATTATCAACATAGACTTGCCTGGGACAAAGTAAGAGGTTAGTGTCCTATGGACTTTGGGACTGGTATTAGGGAATGCGTCGGCTCCCTCCCCTGGGGGCTAGAAGCCGCTGAGGACAAATGCCATTTTGTAGTTTTCAGAGGCAGTTCCCGCTCCCAGCCTGCAAATTTGTAGGGAGATCCAGCGATCAGTCTTGGGGGGTAATCGCTCTTGCTTTAACCTCCCTGGATCTGGATTGTGATCTAGGGTGGAAGTCGTGGGTGGGTTTACAGCTTGCCAGAAACGGAAGTTGCCCCCCACACGTTCAGGACGAAAATTCCTCTATCTGGCCTTAAAGCCATAGTGTGGCAACAAGCCCAAAAGTCAAGTAATTAAGTGGCAACATGCCAAGGCAAAGGAAACAGAAAAATGCAACCCTAGACTCCTATTTTGGGGGCATAGAGCGGGAAAAGGACTGTGAGGTCAGAAGTCCTGCTCCAAAAGCCCCAGGGAAAACATGAGCGGGTTGCAGGCCATAGAGGACCTTAAGAAGGACTTTAAAAATCAAATAAGAGAAGTGGAGGAAAAATTGGAAAGAGAAATGAGAAGGATGCAGGAAAAGTATGAAATGAGGGTGAACAGCCTGACTGAGGAAAACAACACCTTAAAAAATAGACTAACTCAAATGGCAAAGGAGGCCCAAAAGGGCAATGAGGAGAAGAATGCCTTAAAAAGTCGAATTTGCCAGATGGAAAAAGAATCTCAAAAGTTCACTGAGGAGATTCATTCCTTCAGAGTTAGACTGGAGCAAATGGAAGCTAATGACTTTATGAGAAATCAAGATGCTGTTAAGCAGATCCAAACAAATGAAAGATTAGAAGGCAATGTGAAATATCTCATGGGAAAAACCACTGACCTGGAAAATAGATCCAGGAGAGACAATTTAAAAATTATTGGACTACCTGAAAGCCATGATCAAGAAAGAACCTAGAAATCACCCTTCAAGAAATTCTCAAGGAAAACTGCCCTGATGTTTTAGATCCAGAGGGCAAAATAGAGGTTGAAAGAATCCACAGATCACCTCCTGAAAAAGATCCCAAAAAGAAAACTCCCAGGAACATTATAGCCAGGTTCCAGAATCCCCAGATCAAGGAGAAAATACTACAAGCAGCCAGGAAGAAACAATTTCAATATTGTGGAAACACAATCAGAATAGCACAGGACCTGGCAGCTTCTACACTGAGGGATAGAAGGGCATGGAATATGATATTCTAGAGGGCAAAAGAGCTGGGAATGAACCCAAGGGTCACCTACCCAGCAAAACTGTGTATTTTGTTTCAGGGGAAAATATGGTCATTCAGTGGAATAGAGGACTTTCAAGCATTCTTGAGGAAAAAACCAGAATTGAATAGAAAATTTGACATCCAGACACAAGAAGGAAGAGATGCCTGAGAAGGTAATCAGGGAAAAGAAATCCAAAGGAAATTATCAAAGTTGAACTATTTACATTCCTATATGGAAAAGCAATAACTGTGACTGATGATATCTTTCTCACTATGAAAATAATGGAAGAAGGTGTGTGGTCATATGAATACATATGTGAATGTGTGTGTAGATGGTTACAGTTATATATGGATAGAGGGCATAGTTGAATTTGTTGGGAAGGGAGAATACTCAAGGGATGAAATTATGAGGTGAGAGAGGAAAGTGGCAAGAGGAGATGGGGAGAGACAGGGTAGTGTAAACTATCCCATGCAGAAGAAGCAGGGGGAAGGGGTTGCAGGGGAGGGGAAAAATAGGAAGGCAAAAAGGCAAAACCACATTCACATTGAATTTGGTTCAGGGAGAAAATGACATACGTAGTAAATGGGATATAAAATAGCACCTTAGGGTGAGCAAAGTGCAGGTGGAGGGGCACAAAAGGGATCTTCCTGGGAAAAATTGAGAAGATCTGAAGAAAAACCTCAGGACAAGATTTGGTCCTGGGCTAGGTTCTGTTTTAACAAGGGACAAGCCCTAGGGTTAGCTGGTTTGAGAGACTGCCTCTGCTCCAGTCACAGGAACTTTAACCCCCAGGATAGTGAGGAGATTTGGACTTTAGATCCCTGGAAGATAAAGGGAACCTTTGCTGACCAGGAATGTCAGACCCAGCTGTGCTGCAAAAAGTGACTGGGGTGATTTTTGTTTTTTTGTTTCATTTCCTGTGCCTTTCCCTACAAAACATTAACCTATTTCTCTCCTTTCTTTTGTCTTACTGACTCTTCCCCAATTTACTTGGCCTTCCTAACCCTCACACTGAGTTCCTCCTTCTTTATTCTTGGAATTTCCTAATTCACTAACACTTTCCCTGTTTCTATTCTGGCTTCCCTCTTCTAAAGAGATTCTGCTATTGCCTTGGACCAAATTTTTGGAGAGGATTCTGGGAAGGTGGTGGAGTAGAGACCAACCTGCCAAGGGAGCAAAGCTTGTGGAAGAATGATGAAGCAGCTGAAAAAGGCTCCCAAACACTGAGTTGACTCTGACAATGCCTGTGTCAATCTCATCAATAAGATATAGCTCATGGAGAGGTGGAGCCAAGATGGTGGCATTGAAGCAGGAAAACTCTGTAAGCTCCCCCAATATTCACCTCAAATACCTATAAAATATGACTCTAAACAAATTTTAGAGCTACAGAATGCACAACATGACAGAGAGAAACAAATCTATCCCTGAAGGCAACCCAACAGGCAGACAAGAAGGTTCCATCACAGTGTGCTGGGAGTTGAGCCCAGCTCCCCCACTTTGAGCCTGCTGTTTTAGCCACAGGGAGGTCCTAACCAGCAGCTGCTGTAGTGGATTTGGGAGAGTAGATCACCAGCAGCTATGGTGGTTTCCAGAATTATCAACCCATAAATGACAAAAAGAAAGTAAAAGGTCAGAGTGGAATTCTGTTGGAATTGGGGGGACAGAGATGAGGTCCAGCCCCTGCCCCTGGAATGAGAAAGAGTGGAGGTATGGTGGTCGTGCAGCCACTATTGCATGGCTGTTTTGGAGCTCTTGGCCTGCAGATCATAGTGGGACCAAGTGACCATTCAGAGGGTAATCACTCTTGCTTTAACCTGCTTGAATCTAGATCACTGTCTTGGATGGGGTCCTGGGGTGTGTGACAAGTGAGCAAGAGCTTGTGCTGTCTGTAGAGAGGACACCCAACTAAGAGCTCTAGCAGCTGCAAAAATCCCAGCTATTTGGGACAAAGCTCTCCTCTCTGGAAGAAGAGTTCTGCTGTGGCAAAGAGCTAAAAAAGTCAAGTGGTTGACTGGCAACATGAGCAAACAAGGGAAGCAAAGCAAGCATAGCAATGAAACTTTAGATTCTTTCTTTGGTGACAAAAAGGATCAAAACATAGAATGGGAGGAAGATAATGAAGTCAGAACTCCTGCAGCAAAACTCCCAAGAAAAATATGAAGCCATAGGAGAGCTCAAGAAGGATTTTGAAAATCAAGTAAGAGAAGTGGAGGAAAAATTGGGAAGAGAAATGAGAATGATGCAAGAAAATCATGAAAAGAGAATCAACAAACTGACTGAAGAATATAACACCTTAAAAAATAGACTAACTCAAATGGAAAAAAGAGGCCCAAAAAGCCAATGAGGAGAAGAATGCCTTGAAAAGCCAAATTTCCCAGATGGAAAAAGAATTTCAACAGCTCATTGAAGAGAATAATTCCTTCAGAATTGGATTGGAGCATATGGAAGCTAGTGACTTTATGAGAAATCAAGATACTATTAAATAGATCCAAACAAATGGAAAAAATAGAAGGCAATGTGAAATATCTCACTGGAAAAACCACTGATGTGGAAAATTGATCCAGGAGAGATAATTTAAAAAATATTGGACTACCCAAAAGCCATGACAAAAAAAAAAAAAGAACCTAGAAATCATCGTTCAAGAAATTCTCAAGGAAAACTGCCCTGATATTTTAGAACCAGAGCATAAAATAGAAATTAAAAGAATTTACCAATCACCTCTTGAAAAAGATCCCCAAAAGAAAACTCCTAGGAATATTATAGCCAGGTTCCAGAGTCCCCAGATCAGGGAGAAAATACTATAAGCAGCCAATTTGAATACTGTGGAAACACAATCAGGATAACAGAAGATCTAGCAGCTTCTACAATAAGGGATCAAAGGGCTTGGAATATGATATTCTGGAGGTCAAAGGAGCTAGGATTAAAACCAAAAAATCACCTACCCATCAAAACTGAGTGTAATGTTTCAGGGGAAAATATGGTCATTAAATGAAATAGGGTACTTTCAATCATTATTGATTCAAAAACCAGAGTTGAATAGAAAATTTGCCATTTAAATATAAGAGCAAGAGAAGCATGAGAAGGTAAATAGAGAAAATAAATCATAAGGAACCTATGAAAGTTGAAATATTTACATTCCTACATGGAAAAATGATAATAACTCATGAGACTTTTCTCAGTATGAGAATAATTGGAGGGATTATAAATGTATATATATATATATATATATATATATATATATATATATATACACGTATACATATACATATATGTCTATATAAGAGGGTATATGTGTGTATGAATCCATATGTGAGTGTGTGTGTATAGATGATATTGATATGGATATAGTTATAGATATAAATATGAATATACATGGACAGCTGGCACAGGCTCATTTGAATAGGAAGGGATGATACTGAAAAAATAAAATTAAGAGGTGAAAGATGAATGTAATGAGAGGAGATAGGGAGAGATAGAATAGGGTAAATGATCTCATATAAAAGAGGCAAGGGAAAAGTGTTACAATGGAGGGGAAGAACAAGAAGGTAAAAGGGAATGGGTCAACCTTACTCTCACTCAATTTGTCTTAAGGAGGGAATAACATACACAATAAATTGGGTATCTTACCCTACAGGAAAGTAATGGGGAAGGGGATAAGACGGGGTATGATAGAAGGGAGGGCAGGTTGGGATAGGGTAGTTAGAAGCACACACTTTTGAAAAGGGACAGGGTGAAAGTAGACAATAGAACTAGTGGGAGGTGGGATAGAATGGAGGGAAATATAGTCAGTCTTTCACAATATATCCACTATAAAATATTTTGCATAGCTACACATGTACAACCTCTATTGAATTTCTTATCTTCCCAGTAAGGGTGGGTGACAAGGGAAGAAGGAAAACAATCTTGAATTCAAAGTTTTAAAATCAAATGTTTAAAAAATATCATCATCATCATCATCATCATCATCATCATCATCATCATCATCATCATTATTATTATTATTATTATTATTTTACTTGTAACTGGGAAATAAGATATACAGGCACTACAGTATGGAGTTCCATCTTGCCCTACTGGAAAATGACAGGGGTGATAGGAGAGGATATAGGAGAGATTGGAGGAGGGGGTATTTAGTGGGATCACTGTTTTGGGGTAGTGGGTAGGGAAAAGATGGGGAGAAAATTTGTAACCCAAAATCTTGTGGAAATGAATGTTGTTAACTAATAATAAACATAAAATTTTTAAAAAGTGACTGGGGTGAGATGGAACCAGTATATGCCTGGTGAGTACAAAAGGGTCAGAAAGTCCCTGGCTGTGGGCACTTACACAAGGTTCAAGGTTTGGCTTTGGTTTGAGGCTAGAGCTAAGAACTGAAGGTCTGGGGCAAAAGGCACTATCATCCACACCCAGGGCTAGAAGTGATTAAAAAAATTAAAGTATCACCACAAAAATTGCACAGGCAAAGGAGAAAGAAACCAACCACAGAAAGCTATTTTGGGAATAGAGATAACTGGGGTCCCTGTTCAGAAGAGGATTTTGAAGTAAAGAAACCTCCAAAGAGTAACATCAATGTGATCAAATGGTCACTTGCCTCAAAAGAATTCATAAAAAATCTTAAAAAAGACTTTAAGGTGGAAGAGTCAAGATGGCAGAGTAGAAACAGCTCTTCCACAAAGCTCTTGCTCCCACCACCTCCAAATTTATATAAAAGGGGACTTTGAACAACCTCTGGAGCTCCAGAACCCATAAAATGACACTGAGAAGCTAAACTCCCACTGAGGACAGCCCGGTAGAAGACACAGGTCAAATTTAATAGGAAGGGATGATATTTAAAAGGCGAAATTAAGAGGTAAGAGAGGAATATAACAAGAGGAGAGGGGAGAGACAGAATGGAGTAAACTCTCTCATAGAGAAGAGGCAAGGGAAAATGGTTACAAGGGAGGGGAAGAACAGGAAGACAAAAAGGCAAAACCTTATTCTCATTGAATTTGGATAAGGGAGAGAATGACATTGTAGCAGCAAGCACCCCAACATCCCCAGGGTGGCTGCCAACACAGGTTCTTAGATCTGCTTTTGTAAAGGAAAGAGACTCAAAATGGGTTAACAAGCTTATTTTAATCAATCAAACATATATCATTTACCTAATTCAGAGGGAAAAGGTCAGCACCCCAAACTTCAGAGTATACAGACAGATCAAACAGACAGGCTTCCAAACTGTCCAACCATTATCAATATTAAAATCACAGTTACCAGAAAAAGAACCATCAACATCTGGGTTTTCAAAGCAGGGGGGCTCTCAACAGTTTCCCAGAGTCTCATCTGGTCAAATTACACAACACTTCTCAAAGTGAGGCCCAAAGCAAAGCCTCATATCAGGGATTATATAGCCTTTTCCTGGGTCAGAGAATGTAAGCAACTTCTGGAGCCACTGCCCAATCACACAGCATCAAGGTGTGGTCATTCCTGAAAACCAAGCCTCCTACCACAGGTTCCATGTGACCACATTCAGCCTATTAGGGGGCAGAGTATATTTTCAAATTAAAGAAGGTTCTCAGAGTCACTTAAGCCAATCAAAGGACCTAGGGGTAGGGGAGATCTTCAAATCTGCATTTCCATTACAGACATACATACTAAATAGGATAACTCACCCTATTGGAGAGTAGGAGGGAAGAGGATGAGAGAGGGGATGATGGAAGAAAGGGTGGGAGAGAAGGGGGGAGGGAAGTTGGAAGCATCCACTTGTGAAAAGGGACAGGATCAAGGTAGGGAATAGACCAAGTGGGAGGTGGGATAGGAGGGAGGGAAATATAGTCAATCTTTTACAATATATCTATTATGGTAATGTTTTGCATAGCTACACATGTAGCTATATATATGTAGTACACATATACTGAATTGCTTATCTTCCCAGTAATGGTGGGTGACAAGGGGGGAAGGGAATGAATCTGGAATTCAAAGTTTTAAAATCAAATGTATAAAAATGCATAAATACTGTTATTAATGTATAGGCCTTGGGGCACAGAGATTCACCTTGCCCTACTGGGAGAGTCAAGGAGGGTATGGGAGAAGATATGGGAGAGAGCAGATTCGATGAGGGGATATCCTGTGGGACTGCTATTCTGGGGTAGGGGTTAGGGAAAAAATGGGGAAAAAAGTTGTAACTCAATATCTGCCAGAAATGAATGATGTAAACCACAATTTAATAAAGCATTTGGGGAAAAAATAGACTTTAAAAATCAAAAGACAGATATGTAGGAAAAGCTAAAAAAAAAAAAATCCAATAAAAACAAACAAGGCTATGAAAGGACAGTCAACCAATTAGAAAAGGAAATACAGAATCTTAAGAAAGAAAAGGGCACCTTGATAATTAGAATTGGGCAAAGTAAGGCCAGTGAAATTATAAGAGATCAAGAAATAATTAAACAAAACATGAATAATGAAAAAATGGAAGACAAATTTAAAATATCATATAAGAAAAACAACAGATTTGGAGAATAGATCAAGAAGAGATAATATAAAATTAATTGATCTAAATGAAAGTTAATAAAAAAGAATCTTAATATAATACTGCAAGAAATAATTAAAGAAAATTGCCCTGAAATATTAGAACAATGAGGATAAAGTAGAAATAGAAAAAATTGATCGATCACCACTTAAAAGATATCCTATGAGGAAAATTCATAGGAATGTCATCGTCAAATTCCAAAACCCCCAACTCAAGGATAAAATATTAAAAACATCAAGATTAAAACAATTTAAATATGTTGCTGCTAATTGTTAGACTCACATATGACCTAGCAGTAGAAACATCAAAGGACTGCAGATCTTGGAATATTATTTATTAAAGGACAAAAGAACTGAGAGTCCAGCTGAAAATATCATAACCATGCAAATTGTGTATTATCCTGAAAGGAAAAAAATGGACATTTGATAAACTCTACTATTTTCAAGATCCCAAAGACTGAGTAAGGACAGACTGTTTACTTTATATATATATATATATATATATATATATATATATATATATGTATATATATATATATATGTATATATATACACATATATATACACACACATATACATATATGTTTATATACACACACATATACATACACATATATATATACATACACATATATAATGTATATCTAAGTTTCTTATTAATAATTGAGGAGCTCATAAGAAAGATTAGGGTTAATCCTGAGTATGATATGAATTTTAAAAGTAAATCCATTTAGGAACAGCTAGAAAGAGTAATTATTTTATAAAAATGAGGTATAAGAGGATGTGTTGATACAGAGGATTTAGAGGGGGAGGAGGGCTGGTAGTTCTTTCATGAAGAATATGTTTAAGAGGGAACAATATATATGTACTTAGAAGAATATAAAAGGCTTCTAAATTCATAAGAAATAAAGTGGTAGGGGCAGGTAGGTGGCGTAGTGAGTAAGAGCTCCGGCCTCGGAGTTGGGATGACCCGAGGTCGAAACCGGCCTCAGAAAATGAGCACCCCCACATAAATAATGACTAGCCATGTAACCTTGAGCAAGTTACTTAACCATAATTGCTTAAAAAAAAAAAGAAAAGAAATAAAGTTGTAGGGGCATACGTGGGGGGGGAGAGGACAAGGGAAAAAATGTAAAAACAAAACAAAACAAAAAACAAAAAACCAACTCCAAAAGAAAAGAAAATAATAAAAAGCTAAAAAAGAAAAAAAAAGAAAAATGTTAAAAAAAATGATTGTCCTTGTACCACTTATACCATCAAGTTATTTTTTCTTTATTGTCTGCCCCTGGGCTAACAGACTTCTGGTAAAAGTTATCTGATGCTTCCACTTCACCACTATCTTCTCTCCTTACTTCCTTTAAAAGAATCTTTTATATGCCTCAGTCTACTGAAACTTCTCTCTCAGTTCTCACCAATGGTTTTCTAAAAGCTAAATCACTCACAGGAGTACGTTTGAAGATTGAGACAAGCATTTATGGGCCTTAATTCTAAAAAAAAACCCCACAATGATTTCCAAATGTCTTTATTAGTGTGTTGAGTTTTACCTGACAAATTTTTTTAATCAACCTGATAAATATACAAGGTTGTGAGCCTCATTTTGAGACTTTTGATTGTAACTCCTTATGGAAGACATGTAGCTGCCCTTTGACACCTCATTGAATATGAAAGCATGTTTTTAAACCTTCTTAATTAGTCATGAAGGGATTGGCTTGAACTGCTTTAAATTGATTAGAGATGAATTATGTAGTTTGCTGTGGGTTAGGGTCATCTTTTTTTGCTAGGCCTATAAAAGGAAATCTCCATTGAAGAATTGGTCCTTAGACCCTTTTCTGATGTGTTCCAAAGAGCAACAGACCTAAGGGAGAATTTGGGTCCTAGAATGAAAAAGCTGTGCATACTGTCTCCCCACCAGGGTGTATCATTAGTTGCCTTAGGAGAAAGTCTTATTTAAGATGCATTTGCTCTCAATTATCCAACTGGTGAGAAGAGTTCCTGGACTCTGAGTTTCTGAGTTCCCTGAGACCCAGATGTGAAGAGGTATCTCTCAGCCTGAGATAAGAATATCACAGAGAGAAGAAGCCTGTGGTCAAGTTCAAGAGTTCAGGACTCCAGCCTCTAGAGGGAGAAAGATGAGCTCCTTAGTAACACCAGCCTTGTTATTGCCTCTCTACCAACCCAAAATTAATGAGGAGTCTGAAATTCAGCCTCTAGTGAGAGACAGGAGACATTATATATTTAGCCCTAGTCTTTTGATTTCCATTTTTACATCACCAATTGATTAATTATAAACTACTTGGTAAGGAATGACAAGTTACCCCCTGGAGCCTCCCTGCTGTTGGTGGTTTCTCTGGACTATCCGGACATAGTTCTTCTCTCTTGGGTGTTGCTGTTATGTTCTGAAGTAACCAAATGAATGCATTGGTCCTTCTTTAGCTAAGAGCACTTTGGGATCTTATTAGATAAACATTAATATTTTTGACTTAATAACAAATGCCTGGAAGTGAGATAAGAAGGGATTTTGAATTTAGAGTGTGCAACCCACAGGGAAGCATTAAAAATTCTTACAGGTTTTTAGTGAACCTTTAATATTTTAATGAAGCATTTTATGTGCCAATAGTATTTAATATTCTAAATTAAGCCTATTCTCCTTCTGATATGCACATGTAACTACCATTATGCATTGTCAAGGAGAAAGCTGGCAGAGAGGCCCTGTCTGCATAGTGGAGTTTGGCTTTATGCACAGGAGGTCAACAATAAAGTCTTGATTTTGACTAAGCTGAGGTTACTTAATAAGGACTGCAATGCTTCAGTAAGCATTTTACATTTTAGTCAAAACATGTGAGTTGGATAATGATAGCAAATTTCAATATGGTCTCAGTTAAAAATAAATTCACAGTTTTTCTAATGTCATTCTCTCCTTCCAAGTGAACAACACATGTGAATTGCAGGATCTGGGGTGTGAGGGTCACTTGCAGATTTTCAGGAAGATGTGAATCTGAGCAAAGATTGCTCATGTAATTTAGTTAATTGCCAGTACCGAATTGGATTCCTGAGTTTCTTTCAGAAGTGTGGCAGTTCACCCCTACCCCCCCATTCCATCTTGCCTCCCCAGAAGAAGGAAGGGAAAAAACCATTAGAAAGACAGACTTGGGGAAAAAAAAATATCTTCAGCTATCTACTTGATGCTTATATAAATTAAAGAACAGAAGAGAGAGGGGGTAGGAACTCTTTGCAAAGATAGATAAAGAGGAAGTATGGAGATGTTCTGCATATATGTACTGAGACCTGTAGTTAATGGGATGCTGATTATTGGAGAGATAGACAGAGATTGCCTAGGAGGTCAATTTACTTTACCAATTATGTGGTTTCCCTAAAACTTGTTACATACTCTTTTAGTTTTCTAGGGTACATATCCTCCCTGCATCCCTCCCTAGTGGAGAAGGATTTGGCTTTAATGACTATCCTAATTTGGAGCTTCAAGTGGGAGAAAAACAAACAAACAAAAAAACAAGGAGAAACTAGGACTCCTCTCCAAACATTATATCTTTTAGTTGAGGGATTGGTGAAGAAATGATCATAGATTTAGAGTTATAGACATCTGAGATTATCTGTTTTAACTCCATCATTTTATAGCTAAGGAAAGTAAGGGCCAGTGATGAATTTCATCTCTGTTTATAGAGAGCTTCATAATCACTGTGAGCATGGATGGTCTTATGAGCAAATGGAGAAAATGGCAGCCTCATGATATGAGTTGAGGAACTCTAGAAAGGAGGCCAAATTTCTTCACAAGTCATTTGTTGATATGGGATGTTCAGTGTAAAAGAAGTAGTATTCTCTCCCCCTTCCTTATTCTATTCTCCTAGAATACTATTTTTAATTCTAAATGAATCTAGTTCATCAATATCAGTCATTAAGTATATACTCGAGGCCCAGGCAACAAGGACAATTTCCCTTTGGTCTACCTCCTTTTCCTCCTTTCCTTCCACTAGATTTAGGCTATTGATTTTTGTCTTGAAATCAGGTTTCACGAAAATTAAATGATACAGAAAGATACCTGAGGAATATGAGGACATTTTTAATAGTATTTTCATTTCTTTTCCAGTCACATGTAAAGACAATTTTCAACATTCACTTTTTTGAAAGATTTGGAGCTCCAAATTTTTTTCCCTCTCTTCCTTCTCTCTCCCCTACCCAAGACAGCAAGTAATCTGATATAGGTCATATGTGTGCAATCATGCAAAACATATTTCTACATTTGTCATGTTGCAAAAGAAGAAACAGAAGGAAAAAAAATAAAGAAAAAAAAACAAGCAAAAGGAAATAGTATGCTTTGATCAACATTCAGACTCCATCAGTTCTTTATCTGGATGTGGGTAGCATTTTCCAATGTGATAGATCCATACTACATTTCTATCATACTTCTACCATGTTACTATAGAGTATTTCTTTTCTTCCTGACTAAATAATCAGGTTTGGGTCAAATGCATAGTTTTTGCTTCCCTGATCCCCTAAAGACACTTCACCATTTTACTTAATATTGAATTTTATTTTGTGCTTTGATAATATGTCTATATATTTTTATAATTGTGAGAATGGTGCTTGCTCTAGAAAGAAAATACTAATTGTGAAGTCAGAAAAGTTCTCACACTATTTTACATTCTTTAGGAATGGGTAACTCCCTAATGTAGCATATTTGATCTTACAAATGTGAGGCTATTTATTTCCTGTTCCCAATTCAAATTCCACTCCCTCCCCCGCCCCCCCCCCCAGCCCCACCTTGTTCTCCACTGGCTAGTTGCAACTTCCTGGACCACCTATTTCATTTTCTCCTCCTTGATATGTTCCCCACCCACACCTTGTCATGTATCACAGATACATTTAAATTAGCTTGCCCAGCCCTAGGGTTGTATTAGATAACATTAAACAGCTCATTAAGCATGCACACAAGTTTCTGACCTTTTATTTAATCAGAAGCCTGGTTTTACTGGGTCACAACTCTGATTAGAGCCAGTCACCTCTGACTTACATCCTGTTATCACTCCTAGAAAAAGAATTCCTCCCTTTGTTTCTCACAAATTATATATATATATATATCTTCCACCCATACTAGACTATAAGTTCCATGAGAGCAGTGAAAATGTTTTCTATAAAATTGTGGCCTTCATAAAGCCATGTAAAAATGTTCTATACTAGCTAAATATTCAGCAAATGTTTGTTGAATTAAATTCATGCTTCTGGATCAAAGCAGTGAAGAGTAAAACTGTTTTCAGTCATTAACCTAATACTTCCATAATCATCTGACAGATTCTTCTTAAATACAATTCATTTAAACAAACATTACGTTCTTATTATATGAATGATGGGTTAGGCATTGAGAGAGATGGAAACTCTAGAGAAGACAGTCTGCCCAGAGTGGAGAAAAAGCTATGGAGAGGAAAAAACACTTTGCCCCCTTTGTAAAATAGAAAATCGCTTAGAAAAAGTTCTTTGCTCTCATTCCATGTCATCATTTCCTTATTCAGTTCCCAGTTCCTTGCAGTTTGGCTTCTGACCTCATCACATTTGCTTGAAATTACTTTTCCTAATGTTACCAGTGATATCTTAACTGTCAGTTCTAATAACCTTTTCTCAGTCTTCACCCTTCTTGAGTTCTCTGCAGGATTTAACATTGTTGACCACTCTGTCTTTCTAGATACTATCTTTCCTTTGGTTTTTCATAATTTCATTTCACTTGGTTTTCCCTCTAATTATCTGACAACTCCTCAGTCTACTTTGCTGGATCTTCATCAATATCCCACCCACTAACTGGGGGAGTACCACAAGGTTCTATCCTGGGCCTTCTTTTTTCTTTCAGTCATCCCTTAGTATTTTCATAAGCTTTCAAGTGGATGACTTCAAAAGAGTTAACACACACACACACACACACACACACACACACACACACACACACACTTTAATATATTTTTTTAGTTCCAATCCTACATCACCAATTACCCATTAGATATTTCAAACAAGGTTTTCCATGAGCATCTCAAACTTTGTGTCCAAAACACAATGCATTTCATTTCTTCCTACACCTACCTGTTTTCCTAACTTCCCTATCTTTGTAAAGGGACAGTGCCACCTCTTTAATACCCAGGTTTGTATCTTTGAAATCATCCTTGTCTCATTGTCCTACTTTGCCCTTCACCATATTCAATACAATGTAATATCTTGTTAATTTACTTTCAGAACATTATTTTTTCTCCATTCATGGAGCCAACCATTCAGTTCAGGCCCTCATTATCTCTTGACTGAATTATTATAATAGCCTCCTAAATGGTCTTCTTGTCACAATTATTTCCCTTGTCCATTGAATCTTTGACATAACCTCTTGTGATATTCCTACAGCACAATTCTAACCTTGTTCTTCCACTCATAAAGTTCTAGCAGCTCTATTTTCCATCTGGGACAAAATACAAATCCCACTGTTTGGCATTCAAAGTCCTTTATAATAGGCCCAGGCCTACTTTCTAGATGTACTTATACAATGTTACTACCTTTAGTACACCCTCCATTCACTCCATCTATGCCCCAATAATGGGGGCATAAAGCATTGACCATACTTGCTTTTCTTTATTTATGACATTTCTATTCCTTTGTACAGACTATTCCCTATGCATGAAATGCACTTTGTCCTTATTTTTGCCTCTTAAAATCCCTCGCTGTTGTTGTTGTTGTTTTTTTTTTTTTTATCCCAAGCTTCTTCTTTTGCAAAATGAGAGTTTTGGGCTATGTTATCCAGTAGGTTGCTTATATATCCAGATCTATGATTCTATCACCCTATCTTGCATCTCCTCACAAAATGTAAACTACTCAAGGGAAGGAAAGATGTTGATTGTGCCTTTGTATCACCAACATCATGCATAATGCCTGGTGATTAATAAGTGTTTGTTGATTGATTGACTGATTCTTGGGGAAGTCAGATTGAGTGGGCTCTGGGGGAAACCAAGGACAACACTGAAGTTAAGGATAAAAAAGTGTCAAAGATAGTGCCTTTACTTCAGAAGTTTTCCCAAGAGCCAATTCTCATTGTCAGAGAGAGAATTTATAATTAAAAGGGACCTCAAACAAAAAAATTACAGAGTCAGTGTTAGAAGGTATATTAGAGAATAATTTGTCTGAGTCTTATTTTACAAATGAGAAACATGAGATGTAGAATGAGAAACATGAGACATAGATGTGTTAAATGAATTTCCCCAAGATCACATAGGGTTGAAATGGTAGAACTGAGATTCAAACCCAGGTCCTTTATATATAATATATATATGGACCTAGTTTACTTTCCATAATGCCATGCTGTAGCAGCAAGCACCCCAATATCCCCAGGGTAGCTGCCAATACAGGTTCCCAGATCTGCCTTTGTAAAGGAAAGCAACTCAAAATCAATCAACAAGCTTACTTTAATCAAACAAACATATATTACCTAGTTCAGGGGAAAAAGGTCAGCACCCCGAACCTCAGAATATACAGACAGATCAAATAGACAGGCTTCCAAACTATCCGACCATTATATTAATACCAAATCACAGTTACCAGAGAGGGAAGTATCAACATCTGGGTTTTCAAAGCCGGGGGGCTCTCAACGGTTGCCCAGAGTCTCATCTGGTCAAATCACAGGACACTTCTCAAAGTGAGCCCCAAAGCAAAGCCTCCCATCAGGGTTTATACAAACTTCTTGACCCACAGACCAATCATAAAGTATCAAGGTGTGGGCTTTCCTGAAAAACAAGCCTCCCACCACAGGTTCCAGGTACACTTAACCTAGGGGCAGGGAAGATCTTTAAATTTGCATTTCCATTACACATGCTCTATCTTATTTCTTTGGAGATAGTTCCTTCTAATCACCTTATTTTGAAGATGAGGAAAATAAGGTTCAGATGCAATTTATTTTCATTTTGTTTGTACTCTCAGAAATAATTGGGCATATGGAAAGGGTTAAGGAGATGAAATATGTTTCTTGTATTTGCATTTTGTTTGCTAAGAGTTTGCCTGTCTTTAGTATTTATGTGGAACCTGCAATCTGGCATTCTTTTGGCAATCATTGGAAGAAATAAAGAAATCTATATTTCATTAACAAAATGGGAGAAATATATGATGATTTTTTTTTTTTAAAGCAATTGGGGTTAAGTAACTTGCTCAAGGTTACACGGCTAGTCATTTGATTTATGCGTGGGTGCTCATTTTCTGAGGCCGGATCTGATCTCGGTCATCCAAACTCCGAGGCCGGCGCTCTTACTCACTGCGCCACCTAGCCGCCCCTTTAGGGCAATTGGGGTTAAGTAACTTGCCCAAGGTTACAGGGCTAGGTTTTTGTTTGTGCGGATTAAGTGTGGGAGGCCAGCTCCGAACTCAGGTCCTTCTGATTCCAGGGCCGGCGCTCTATTCACTGCGCCACCTAGCCGCCCCTATGATGATATTTTTGATATTGGAAAGCTCTATCTATTTTTCATAGATAATTTTCTTTACTACAAAGAGGAAATTTTGCTCTAATTATTTTAGTATATTCGGTTTGGAATTTTGTCAGCTTAGGAGTTTTTTTTTTCCTATTATAATCTCACCAAGTATCAAAATCTAAAACATTTAACTGGCATAAATATTTAAAGACACTGTGAGTATGGGTCACATAAATATACGTACATACATATACATAGATATGTTTTGGTGTATATATGTGTATACATGCAGGGGCATGTACGCATGTGTTTGCATGTATGCATATATGTGTGCATGTATGTGTGTATATTATATTCTGGGTAAATCCCTTAGCTCAGTCAAGATTTCTTTTGTTCCTTGATTGAGTTGGTTTGACATTCATTTCTGTAATATCTATTGAACAGGCATGTAAAGGCAAGCAAAGAAATCTGGTAATTCTCACAGCTACACCTAAGGTAGCATACTTGTGTTTTGTTAAAGGCATTGGCCTCTTGGGCAAAGGAGGAGGAAAGTATCTTTTTACCTTCAGAGGAGTGTGATTTTCCTGCTTCATTCTAGAGTTTACCATCACTGCCCATGCTTTCTCCATCCCCCTATACCTTGTATTCTTCTAATGGTCCATATACTTTTGAAGATTTAGGGCCTGAGGCAAGCCCCTAAGAAGACAAGAAGACAAGGAGAAAGATACACCAAACAATCAACAAACATTTATTCAGTACCTTTCACATAAAAGAAAATGTGCTAACTGCTGGGGATACAAAGAAAAAAATCATACCAGTACTTTCCCTCAAGAAGTTTGCAGTCTATCAGGGGATAGGGGAGATGACATGTACATATGTGATTCTATACAAATATAATTTCAGATAAAGTTATATAAGCCATTTATTAAATGCTTAGTATAAAATGCAAATACAAGCAAAACAATGACAGTTCATGTCCTCAATAAGCTTACATTTGGATGTAGGAACACAATAGATAAAAGGGAGCTGAAAATCAGGGATATTATAGGGATGGAGTAAAGGAATACTTTACAATACAATACAGGAATCACTGAGCAAAGTAGGAGAGTCACAAGGTGTATACAAAGTACACACAAGATAATTTCAAAGAAGGAGACTCTAGTAGCAAGGGAGTTGGAGAAAGGTTTCAGGTAAGAACTGGCATAGAATTCCAAGGACTTGTGGGCAATTGGGTAGGCAAAATTTGAAAGGGAAAAGAATGGATTGTACCTTATCTCAAAGTATTTATAATATCAGCCTGAGACCCTGGGGAGAAATGCAATTCCTTTCTGTAGAAGTCAGGGAAGAAATAAGAAAGGATAATCTACTCCCTTTAGTTCCATAAATTGACCCATCATCTTATTATTTCCCATGGAGCATTCACCTTCTACCTCAACCTTCATAGTAGTTTGACTGGATTCTAGGAGATGGTCTTTGGCTCCTATGATTTTGTCTTATACCTCTGGTTGTTCTTGAGGGTTATGAGAACTGTCAGAAGAAAAGGCATATCAAAAATTCTAGGTCACATGGTATTTGCCAGGTTACAAGACCCCTGGACTGTATCTGTAGAACCTTAATGAGTTCTTAAACGTCTGGAATTTGTTATATATTTTGCTCTATTAAAACTTTGCATTAGAATGGAATAGTATCCAGACCATCTTAGTTTTCTTAGGTGAAATTTCAAAAGAATACTCTATAATTTATTTTTAACATAAACAGTAAATGTAGGATAAATGGAATGGAAATGTAGGATAAATAAAATCCTTTTTTTCAAACAAATGCTATTAGAACATTGGTCTCTTTTTAACAAAAACAATTTAGAAAAGTTTCCAAGCCACACTAATTTTAAGCTATATTTAATACAAGTAAATTCTGAGATAATTTTAAAATTCCTTTGGAAAGAGAAGGGAAAGGAAGGAAATACACTTTCATTCAACTTCCACTATGTGCCAGGCTCTATGCTAAACTCTCTACAAATATTATCTCATTTGATCTTATTGATTTGGATTTGTCATAGGATTACCATATTTCATTGCCAACATATACTTGTTTCACCTCGTTTTTTCAATCCAAAAATTGGTTTATAACCTTTCATCACTTAATTGTTGCATAGTATGATTCTGTTCCTCACTCCACTTAAAAAGGAAACAGAGCAGCAATGTATTTATCAGTGGCTTATGGATACACATTTATCTCTTGCACATTGTGAACTTCTCAGTAATTCTCAGTGAACTCAGTAATTCAGAAATTCTCAGGCACATGCATTGTCAGTATATTTCCTAAAGCCAACTTGAGTGGTTTATTTAGAGTGACATATTACTGAGAGTACTATCACTCAACCCAATGAAGAGTCGTAAGAGCAAGGGGAGCAGGTGGGCAGGAAAAGCTGCCATGAGTAAGCCACACGATATGGCAAGACTTGCATCTTCCTGCACTAGCTAAACTGTATAGTTCATCTGCCAGTGATACATTAATGTGAGAAAAATTTCTTTCTAATTATAGGTAAATATAAAAAATATATTCTATGGGCTTCAACCTGAAAGTGATTATGTTAGCTGAATAGTGAAAGAGAGGTGTGGAAAGACAATTTTCAGTGAGTGAAAAGTTGCTTTAAGATTGGCAGAAATAAAAAGGCAAATAATGTGGCACAATTTTTTAAAGCTTCACATAATGGTCGCAGCCTACTTTTTTGCCCCCAAATTGGCATAAAATCTGCAATGATTATGCAGTAAAAATACAGTATTTGATTTATTCTCTGGTGACAACCACTACATCTTAGAGACAATGTGAATATGAACATTAAACAATCATTTTAGTATACTTCTTGTGATTGTTGAAATTTTATAAAATGAATCTGACAATATCTGAAATATTTAATGACTTTACAGATTATTAAAACTACTACTTTGGGGAAGAATATAGCAAAATTTTCCATCAAGTGTGTTCTTCTTTGGTAGTAAATGTCCTTACAATTTTATATAATTGGATAATTGAATGCTAAGAGTTAATTGGGAAACTTATTAATAGAGAGGTAGCATAGTGTAGGCAGCTAGGTGACACAGGGTATTCCCCATGAGAGCTGGGTCTAGAGTCAGGAAGACATGTATTAAATCTGGTTTCAGACACTCTCTAGCAGAATGACCCTGGGCAAGTCACTTAATCTTGTTTGCTTTGTTTTTTTTCATCTGTAAAATCAGCCAGAGAAGGAATTAGTGAACCACTCTACCATTTTTGCCTAGGAAATCCCAGATGGAGTCACTAAAAGTTGGATACAACAGAAGAACAAGAAGCGTAGTGTAATGGATTCCTGGGTTCAAGTCCCAGCTCTGATATAAAGACAAGTCACATAAATTCTTGTGCACTAGGCACAATTTCTAAGATTGTAACTTGCAGAAAAAATAGCAGCCCCTATATCAGTAGGAGTTTCTGTTTCTCTATCTGGGAAATCCCTAAACTAGTGTTACCACATGTTCAATTCCTAACCCAACTGATGAGAATTTGATCTATATTTCAAGCATATCGACAAATAAAGTAACTGACCAAGGTTTCATGTTAAACTGGAGCCTTCATAGATTTCTTGGTCTGTTTTCTAGCTTATCAAATCATATTGCCTTTAAGCTATTCTTCTGAATGTTGCTTTCTACCTCATTCAGCTGCTTTAACATTTTATAATTTCAACAAGATTTTATTTTAAATCATGTTAGAGAATATGGAAAAATCTAGGGACTTTAAATAGTATTGTGTCTTTATAGAACAACAAAGATTTGAGTTGTCTATGTCATAGATTATTAACCTTCAATTCCCAACCTATGGAATATAACTTTTTGCAGTTTTGACTACATGTTGGGAGACATTCATCTCTTCAATTTCAAACATGCAGATTTTATTCCCTTTCTTTTTATTGAACTCATGCAGGGAATTAATTGTGGCTGAACCATTTTTAGCTTTCTAGGGCCATCACGTTATTTTATAACATCTGGGGGAAGCATCATGATGTTAAATGAAAATATTAGGCAAAGGTTTCCACAACTGCAGTATGAGGTGGGAGTTTGCTGAACCGCATTACAGTATGTTAATAGACCAAATCATCTAGCAGAAGTGAGGGCCAACTGAAAAGGAGATAGAAGCCTACTGTAGCAGCTCATTTTAAAATGCTTAATTGCTATTCAGTGAAACTGAATGCAAACATATCAAGTTATATAACATTTTTTATATGTGAGTATAAAATCCATTTTACACATGGTTATACTCAAGACCAAAAGGCTGAGGGACTTGACCAGTGTGGTAGAAAGCATGAATTTCAGGTGGTTTTATTATTTTATAATAAACAAAATATAATTAATAAATGAGTGTGAGAGGGAAAAAAATCTTAAAAGCCTAATATGTGCCTGGCACCATGCTAAATGCTTTACTACTATTATCTCATTTAATTAATAGGTGATAGAAAAAAATCCATAAAATAGGTAATTAAATTACATCAATCAACAAACTTTTATTATTGTCTGACTATATGCCTGACACTGTGCTAAGAACAGGGGTATAAATATGAAAGAGTGGTAGTCCCTTTTTACTGAAGGAAATCAAGATGCTCACATATAAATATAAGATAAATAATAAATAAACAAACAAATAAATAAATAAATGGATAAACGGATAAACAAACAAACAAATAAATAGAAATGATTGTGAGGACAAACAATTGGGGAAATATAGATGTCTAGAGTCTTGTCTAACTGAAAGTCTGTCGCTTCTATGTATTCAAATCCAGTTCATGACAAATATCTTGTTGCCGTGGTGTTCTTCATTATAAATTTAATCTTTAATAGTATTAAAGCCAGAAATGAAAGAGAAAGGAAGAAAAGAACTCATACCTGAAGTTAAGAGTTGGAGGCTGAAGTCAAGGATTGGAGAGATCCTGAGAGAGGGTGGCTATACCTGAGACTTGCAGCAAGAGAAAATCCTGAGAGGATCATAAGTTTGGGATCTAAAGCTTGAAGTGACTTTAAAAGTCACCGAGTTCATTATTTTGTAGATAAACTGAGACTCAGGAGGATAAATGACTTGATGAAGATCACACCAGTAGTGTCAAGGTTTGGATATAAACTCATATTTTCTAATTTTGGAATCTGTGATCTTTTAATTAGATCTTGATGCCTCCTAAAGAACAAGAGAAAGTATTTTTTCCTGTCATAACTCAGTATCAAGTAGGCTGAATAGGTGATATTCAACATATGGTGGAAAATCACAAGGGACACAAGCACATGTGTAATTGTCAGAACACTGTAGTCAAAATGTGGCTTTTGGATTGTTTTGATTTGGCATTTGGAAACTTTGGTAAGAGATATCTATATATTCCATATATGATGGAGGTGGAGAGGGAGACAGAGGGAGACCCAGTGGAAAGGAGAAGAAGAAGGAAAAAAAGAAGAAGAATGAGGAGGAGGAGGAGGAGGAGGAGAAAGAGGAGGAGAAGGGGGAGGAGAAGGAGAAGGAGAACGAGGAGGAGGAGGCATATCTAGTGGAAAGTAAACTGAAAAAAATGACCTGGATTCAAATTTGAGCTCTACCATTTAGAAGAGTAATTTGTGAAGTTTAAATCACTGATTTGCCCATTAATTGCCATTATTATTTTATGTTTCAATGTTAATTTTGTGCTTGGTGATTTGTTAGTTGAACAAGTAAAAAGAACCAGAAAGCACGAATCATCTTTATTTTAGAAGGATATAATTGTGCTCTGTAAAATATGTTCATGTTATCCAAGAGAGCTGCCCATGGAGTATGGGGAATGGGGCAGAGAAAATAAAGAAGGTTGTATATATGCAACATAATAAAGTTCATGATAAATTCAGTTAGTCAACTAGCATTTATTAAACACTTATTATGTGAAAGGTACTGTGGTAAGAGATAGGAATAAAAAGAAAGGCAAAATACAGCCTCTGTCCTTGAGGAGATCACAGTCTAGTGGGGCAATCCATATGCAAAGATTTATCATATATTGAAGACAAATTGAGGAGTAGTCTTAGAGAGAAATCACTAAGATTAAGGAGTACTGGAAAAGCCCTGTTGCAGAATGCAGGACTTTAGCTGAGACTTAAAGGAAGTCAGAGAAGCCAGGAGATGGAGATGAGTGGAGAGGGCATTACTGGGATAGGGGATAGAAAAGTGCTGGGCAACCGATGAAACTACTATGGGTTGGGAAATGGAGTGTTATTTAAGAAAGAGCTAGAGGCATAAGCTGTAAGAAGACTGGAAAGTTAGGAAGAGATTAGGCTACAGAGGACTTGAAAAGCCAAACAAAGAATTTTATATTTGATTCTGGGGGTAATAGAGAGCTGCTGGCCTTTATTAAATAAGAAGAGTGATAAGGTCCAACCTCCACTTTAGAAAGCTCAGTTTGCTAGACCAAGAGAATGAAGGATTTGAGTAGTGGGAGACTTAAGGAAGAGAGCCCAACAAGCAAGCTACTGCAATATTCCAAGTGTGAGGTGATGAGAGCCTGCAGGCAGGGAAGGGTGGGGTGGGGCAGTTTTAGGAGAGAGAAGGGACTATTTTTGAGAGATATCTTTATAATGTAGGAACAGGATGTGGCAATGATTGGATTTGGGAGGGTGAGAGAAAGTGAGGAGTGGAAAAGGACATGAAAATTGTGACCTTAAGTGACAGGGAGTATGGTGATACTATCAACAATAATAGGAAAGTTGGTCAGAGTGGAAGGTTTTGAGGGAAAAGAGAATGAATTCACTTGAGGACATATTGAGTTTAAGATTCCTTTGGAACATCTAGTTTGAGATGTTTAGTAGGCAACCAGAAAATAAAACCTAAGTACAGAGTTTATATAGAGAGTTTCTGTGTAGAGATTAGGGCTGGACAATTAAATCTGAGAGTCACTGTATAAAGATGCTAATTTAAATGGTGGAAACTGATAAGATAACCAAGTGAAATATTATAAAAGAAGAAATAAAGAAGCCCAATATAGACCCCATATATAAAGACATAATAACTTCCAAATTTGGTTCAGTTTTGATTTGTGATGCATACACATACATGGGTATATAATGCACGTAATAATAGATGCACAAATTAGAATATTTACATAAACATACATATATACACATATGTATATATGTCAAAGTATATATGTATAAAACAACCCAAATATAGGGCATACTCATATTAGTTAGCTTTCTCTTAAAGATTTTTACAATTTCTATTCAAAACAGAAGGAAATATTTAAATAATATCCCTATTTTGTAGTCATCCTTAATTACCTACACTTATTTCCATCTTGTGTATATATCTTTTTTACAAAATCTAAGCTAGCTGATTAATTCCTTGTGCATTCATATCAGCCTCTTTGGACTATTTTCCATATATTTAATATATATAGAAACCCAATATACAAGCACAATGTACACACATATACACACACACACATATATGTACATATACATACACACACACACATATATATATACATATATACATACATAAATGTTTATTTGTGTGTATGTGTGTGTGTTATAAATATATTTGGAGAAGGTCAGAATTTTACATTTCCTAAGGGTACTTTTCACTTTGCTATTAATTAGGAAATTGTAATATGATAATGATTAACTCTGAATCACAAATAAACCTATTTGCAAGCGAGAACTTTCCAGTTTCCCTAACTTTTTAAACTCCTACACATATGGAATCCACTTACAAGAGAGAGAAGAGCATTATGAATCACTTTGACAAAGTATAACAGTTTAGGAGGATGGTAACCAGCTGTTCTCCTGCTCTCCAGAGGTCAGGCAAGAGGAAACAGGCTTAAACTGCAACATCATATTTAGATTACTTATTAGGGAAAAAAAATGTGATTGACCAGGCAATTAGTTACTGACATCATAGGCAGATCTTTAGCCACTAGGATACTGGGGGTTCTTCTGTCCTTGAAGAACTGTAAAAAGAGAAACAATCACCATATCTATAGGCAGTTCAAAATTTACACATCTTCAATGAAAAAATGAAAATCATAAATGAAAAGGCATTTATTAAATGCTAATGATATACAAAACATCATATGGAGTGCTGGCTATACAAATACAAGCAAGGAAAATAGTCTTTGCTTTCAAGGTACTTATGTTCTAATAGGAGAGGAAAACATTGGAGCTCGGCAATTGGGGGAAGGGGAAATATTTGTACCAGCATAGAATACATAAGGATAGAAAGTGGCATGCTGGACACAAGGCTAGGAATAGATGATGTGAAATCTCACAATTTAGAGGTCAGGGTGGGGGGCGGAGCAAGGTGGAGTAGAAGCAGGTACTTGCATGAGCTCCTGCACCAAACACCTCCAATATCTGTAAATATGGCTCTAAACATATTTTAGAGATACAGAACCCACAAAGAGAAAAAGAGAAACGAATCTCCTGCTGAGGCAGCCCAGCAGGCCAACCAGAAGGGTCTATTGCACCAAGTTGGGAGCCAAGCACAGTCCCATGTGATCCGCACTGTCCCAGACCTGGGGCAGCTTGACCAGTAGCATAGACTAGCCAGGGCAGACTTCAGGAGAGTGAATCAACAACAGCTATGGTGGTTTCCAAATTTCTCAACTCATTAACGCAAAATAGAAAGGAAAAGATCAGTGGGGACCTCCATTGGAAGTGGCTGATAGAAGAGTGCAGTCTGGCCCCTGCCCCTGGGGTTAGAGGTGCATGGTGGTGTGGTGGCTGCAGCTGATGCTGCATGGCTGCCTCTGGAGCTCCTGGACTGCAGATCATAGGGGGACCAAGTGACCATTCAGAGGATAATTGCTTTTGCTTTGACCTGCTTGGATTTGGGTCGGTGTCTTGGCCAATGGTCCTGTAGTGAGAAATGCAAGTGTGCCAGAACTTGTGGTGGCTATAGAGAGGGTGCCCTCCTCAGATCTCTGACAACATTTGCAAAAACCCCAGAGATTTGGGACACAATTCTTTCCACTCTGGAAGCAGAGTTTTACTATAGCAAAGAGCTAAAAAATCAAGTAATTGGCTGGCAAGATGAGGAAACAGAGGAAGGAGAATCATAGCATAGAATCCTTTTCTGGGGTCAAACAGGATCAAAACATGGAATGACAAAAAGTCAATAAAGTCAAAACTCCTGCATCAAAAGCTTCCAAGAAAAATATGAATTGGTTATAGGTCATAGAGGAGCTCAAGAATGATTTTGAAAATAAGGAAAGAGAAGTAGAGAAAAATTGGGAAGAGAAATGAGAATGATGCAAGAAAATCATTAAAAGTGAGTCAACAGCTTGCTAAAGGAGACCCCCCCAAAAAATACTGAAGAAAATAACACCTTAAGAAATAGACTAGCTGGGTGGAGCCAAGATGGCAGAGTAGAAACAGCACTTCCAAGGTGCTCTCCCCACACACCACTTGCAAACCACGTAAAAGGGGACTCTGAATAACTTCTGCAGCCCCAGCACCCACGGAACAACACAGAGAAGCTAACCTCCTGCTGAGGACAGCCCAGCAGCCCTACAGGGAGCGGCCTGGGCAGCACTCTGAGAGCCTACTGCTCAGTGCGCAGGGAGCCAAGCCCAGGCCTGGCTGAGCCACAGTTTTAGCCCCAGGTTGGCAGGGCCAGCAGCCGGCTGGTGGGACCCCAGAACACCAGCAGCTGTGGTGAATCCAGAATTATCAACACAGACATGCCTAGGACAAAGTGAGAGGTTAGTGCCCTGTGGACTTTGGGACCAGTATTTGGGGAACACATCGGCTTCTTCCCCTGGGGGCAAGAAGCCTCTGAGGAGACGAAGGACACTGACCATTTTGCAGCTTCAGTGGCAGCTTCAGCTCCTAGCCTGTGAACTGTAGGGAAATCCAGCAATCAGTCTGGGGGTTAATCGCTCTTGCATTAACCTGATAGGATCTGGATTGTGATCTGGGGGGTGGTCTGGGGTGGGTATCCAACTTGCCAGAGCATGTGGAGGCTTTACAGAGGCCACCCAACCTCTGGAAGTTGTGAAGACCCCAACGTTTGGGACGGAAGCTCCCTTGTCTGGTGGCAGAGTCCCACCATGGCAACAAGCCCAAAAGTAATTAAGTAATTAAGTGGCAACATGCCTAGGCAAAGGAAACAAAATAAACAGAAAAATTCAACATTAGACTACTATTTCAGGGGCAAAGAGGATCAAAGCATGGAACAGGAGGAGGACTATGAGGTCAGAAATCCTTCTCCAAAAGCCCCAAATGAATATATGAGTGGTTTACAGGCCATAGAGGATGTTAAGAAGAACTTTAAAAATCAAATAAGAGAAGTGGAGGAAAAATTGGGAAGAGAAATGAGAAGGATGCAGGAAAAGTATGAAATGAAGGCCAACAGCCTGACTGAGGAAAATAACACCTTTAAAAATAGACTAACTCAAATGGCAAATGAGGCCCAAAATGGCAATGAGGAGAAGAATGACTTAAAAAGTCGAATTTGCCAGATGGAAAAAGAATCTCAAAGCCCACTGAGGAGATTCACTCCTTCAGAGTTAGACTAGAGCAAATGGAAGCTGGTGACTTTATGAGAAATCAAGATGCTGTTAAACTGATCCAAACAAATGAAAGAATAGAAGGCAATGTGAAATATCTCATGGGAAAACCCCTGACCTGGAAAATAGATCCAGGAGAGATAATTCAAAAATTATTGGACTACCCATAAGCCATGAACAAAGAAAGAACCTAGAAATCATCCTTCAAGAAATTCTCAAGGAAAAGTGCCCTGATGTTTTAGACCCAGAAGGGAAAATAGAGGTGGAAAGAATCCAGAGATCACCTCCTAAAAAAAGATCCCAAAAAGAAAACTCCTAGGAATATTATAGCCAGGTTCCAGAATTCCCAAATCAAGGAGAAAATACTACAAGAAGCCAGGAAGAAACAATTTTAATATTGTGGAAACAATCAGAATAGTGCAGGACCTGGTAGCTTCTACACTGAGGGATCAAAGGGCATGGAATATGATATTCCAGAGGGCAAAAGAGCTGGGATTAAAACCAAGAATCACCTACCCAGCAAAACTGAGTATCTTGTTTCAGGGGAAAATATGGTCATTCAGTGGAATAGAGCTCTTTCAAGCATTCTTGAGGAAAAACCCTGAGTTGAATAGAAAATTTGACATTAAGACACAAGAAGCAAGAGGTGCTTGAGAAGATAATCAGGGAAAAGAAATCAAAAGGAACTTATCAAAGTTGAACTATGTACATTCCTTCACGGAAAAACAATAACTATGACTAATGAAACCTTTCTCAGTATGAAAATAATTGAAGAAGGGTATATGGGCATATGAATACATATATGAATGGGTGTATATATGTTTACAGTTATACATGGATAGAGGGCACAGGTTGAATTTGGTGGGAAGGGATGATAGTTAAGGGGTGAAGTTATGAGGTTAGAAAGGAAAGTGGCAAGAAAGAGATGGGGAGAAACAGGGTAGGGTAAACTTTCTCATGTAGAAGAAGCAAGGGGAAGTGGTTTCAGAGGAGGGGAAGAATAGGAAGGCAAAAAGGCAAAACCATATTCTCATTGATTTTGGCTCAGGGAGAGACTGACATGCATACTAAATGGGATACCTAACCCTGCTGGAGAGTAGGGGGAAGGGAGATGAGAGGGGGTATGATGGAGGGGAAGGTATTCTGGGGGAAGGGGAGGTTGGAAGTACCCACTATCGTAGAGGGACAGGATCAAAGAAGGGAATGGACCAGGTGGAGGGTGGTGGGATGGATGGGAGGGAAATATAAGCAGCCTTTTACAATATATCTACTATGGTAATGTTTTGCATAGCTATACACGTACAACACATACTGAATTGCTTATCTTCCCAGAGGGAATGGGTGACAAGGGAAGAAGGAATGGATCTGAAATTCAAAATTTTAAAATTAAATGTTTCAAATATATATAAATACTATTATTAATACTATTTTGTGTGTAATTGGGAGATAAGATGTTCAGGCATTGGGGCACAGAGATTCACCTTGCCCTAATGGTAAAGTGGAAGGGGGTATGGGAGAAGATATGGGAGAGAGCAGATTGGAGGAAGGGATATCTTGTGGGACTGCTATTCTGGGGTGGTGGGTAGGGGAAAAGCGGGGGAAAAATTATAACTCAAAATCTAGCAGAAATGAATGATGCAAACCAGAAGTTAATAAAACATTTGTTAAAAAAATAATAGGCTTTGCATCCAAGATTGCACCATCCCCTAAATACTACTTGGTTTGAGGATGAATCCTCTATCCTACCTTCTTCTAGGAGATTGACCTCACATTTGACTGCCATGTAGACCCACTAGTTGCTAAAGCAACCATATTTTCACTTCCTCTGGGTATTTTGGGGACAACAAAGTCTTATATGTACATCGGGTATATGAAGGCATACAGGTACATAAGCCCATCTGTACAGCAATGGAGGGCAGCTAGGTGTTGCCATAGTGCACAGGCCACCAAGCTTCCTGAGTTCAAATTTGGCCTCAGATAGTTACTATCTATGTGACCATAGGCAAGGCATTTCGCCTTTGTTTTTCTTAATCCACTGGAGAAGGAAATGGCAGGCCAATTTCGTTTCTTTGCCAAGATACCCCAAGTGGTGTCATGAAGAATCAAAGATCACTGAAATGGCTGAATAACAACAGTGACATAGCAATAGAGTGCAACCAACATCACCTGTATGTTATCCCTCAGTCTCAACCTTCCAGTTTACTTATTACTGTATATTTAATTTTAAACACCAAGTTCTATAGGGTTCTAGGTACATCTTATGAAAATGTGTTTCTCTTTAATAAACTTGTAATCTCTTTCTATTAACTAATTAGCTTGATTTCCCTGCCATACACAATAAGTATTATTTACTTTAATTATGCAACCTCTTTTTTCCCAATAGTATTTATTTATCTATAAATAAATATTAAAATTACAAAAGAGCAAGAGAAAACTGTTACAATGGAGGGGAAGAACAGGAAAGTGAAAGGGAATGGGTCAACCATACTTTCATCAAATTTGGCTTAAGGAAGAAATAATCCACTCAGTTGGGTATCTTAACCTACAGGAAAGTAGGGAGGGTAGGGAATAAGAAAGGGAGATGACAGAAGGGATGGCAGATTGGGAGAGAGAAAGGTTAGCAACATACACTTTTGCAAAGGGACAGGGTCAAAGTAGAAAACAGAATAAGGGGGGGGTGGGATAGGATGGAGGGAAATATAGTTAGTCTTTCACAATATATTTACTATGGAAATATTTTGTGTAACTACACATGTACAACCTGTATTTAATTGCTTTTCTTCCCACTGTGGGTGGGTGAGGAGGAAAGAAGGGAAAGAATCTGGAAATCAAAGTTTTAAAAACTAATGTTAGAGGTCAGGTTGACAGAGGAAGGAATTTGATAACTGGCCAGAGGTGGAAGAGAGGGCAGAAGGGACCAAAGGTGGCATAGCATGGAGATGAAAGTAAAGTGTTATGATGGCTTTAAGACCAGCACTAGAAGAAGCAAAAGGTCACTATTTAAAGGGCTATATTAATGGAAGAAATGCCAAAAGCAGGGTAGATTCAGAGAAAGCCAGGAAACCTTGTATGAAGGTACAGAGTGAAAGGAATAGAAACAGGAGAACAAATGATGCAATGACTGCAAGAATGTGAAGATAACTTCGAACTTCTTCGAACTTTGACCAATGCAATGACCATCAATGGCTCCAGAATACTGATGATGAAGCATATATTATACCCCCTGACAAAGAGCTGATGGACTAGAAATATAGATTAAAATATAATTTTCCAGACATGATAAATGTGTGGATTTGTTTTGCTCAATGATTCTTATTTGTTATAAGGGGAACTTTTAACATTTTTGATGGTAGAGACAGGGATCACTCTCCCAAAAAAAGATTTTTATAAATGTCAGAAAAGCATTAAAAAGAATTCACATTAATTAATTTAATTAAAAATTAAAAGATAACAAGAAAGGGAGGGCAAGATAGACAAGACTGATCTGAAACTGTGTCGAGTTTTTATAAGCTTTATTATTTTTTCATTTTTTCATCTTTTTAAAGCACTGATACCTTTTGGTCATCTGAAGGTAGTGAGTAGGGAATCATAGTTTCATATACAATCCTCTTTTCTTCATATTTGGAAATGTCCCTATTAATGTTAGTAAAGTTTAGAGTAACAAAATAATAATAATAAATAATAATGGTAGGGTAGATTGATATATCTAATTCTTCCATTTTCCCTGAGTTGCTGAAAGCCAAGGTATAAGGAGGTATGTCCCATGGCCAAATCTTGTGGGTTATATTTGGACAATGCTTTCCAAGAAAGATTAAGGCTGGCAAAACCCTACTCATCCTTAAAGGCAACACTCAAATGATTCCTTCATATAAGCTACCCCTGATTTTATCATTTTTTGGTTGTTTGTTTCACAACACTGTGATTCAGAAAGGCAGCATGGGTCAAATAAAGGATAGAGAGGTAGCCTCAGAGTCAGGACACATTTAACTTCTTAAGGAATGCTTCTTTCCTTCATCCCTTCATCCTTTCTTCATTCTCTATCCTCTGCCCCTACACAACTTGAGCTATCCTCTTCTTCAATTTTTTCTACTTAACCATTGGTATACCTACCTAGCCTACGTTCCTGATGATGGATTGGAAAGGGTTTGGAGGTCAAGGCTATCATAATTGCTCACAGATTCCACTTATTATGACATTCTATTTCTCCTTTATGGTGTTCAGCTAAATTATAGATTAAAAAAGCTTTTGTTGGGTAGTCTGAGATCCTAACCACTATTTATACCATTGTGTCTATGGAGAATATGTCATAAGTTTCCCACAACTGACAAACTTTTGGAAGACAAACTAATTGTCAATATAAGGCTGATTATATTTGGGTTTGTTGGCAGCTGGGTGATACAGTGAATAGAGTGCCTATCCTAGAGTCTAAAAAACTCATTTTGCTGAGTTCAAATCCACCCTCAGACACTTGCTTGATGACCCTGGGCAAGTCACTTAACCTTGTTTTCCTCAGTTTCCTCATCTCTAAAATGATCTGGAGAAGGAAATGGCAAATCACTCCAGTTATCTTTGCCAAGGAAACCTCAAACTGGGTCAATTAGTGTCAGATATTACTGAAGCAACTGAAAACAGTTGGGTCAATTTCAGGTCAGTCTTACAAATGGATATCTTAAATGGTCAATACTAGCTGAATTATTGTTTTTCACCTGTATTTGCACTTAAAGTTAATGTGTAGGTACTCGAATGAAGTTTTAAGTAGCAAGCACTTGTATTCATTTTTAGCAGAGAATACTTATAGCTTTTGGTAGTATGTTGCATGGGTATTTGTAGGTATTAATAGCATTAGTTTGATGTTTTTGGTATTTCATTTTGTCTTTTGGCTCATCATGGGGAAATGGCAAGTTTCAAGGTTGTTTTCTTTACAGCTATGGCTGGAAGCAAAGGAATAAAATTGGTCACCTTTAAAATCTCAGATTCTTGTATCTTGACTGGCTGTCCAAAAGCTAGCCACAAAAAACTGGTCCTATTATCTTCATGAAAGTCTTACTTCAAGAGTCATTATTTCCAGGAAGCTTTAACCTTAACCTCTACTTAAGTTGGATAGTAAATGATAATACCTACCATGGAGAAAAAAAATATGGTCACATCTCCTTTCCCTTGCTTTTCAAATAAAAATCTCCTTATAAAGAAGATTATCAACACCAGCAATAAAACTGGAACAGGGACTTTTAATATACGTCTAAAATTCTTTGCACATGGTGGGGATCCAATAAATAGGAAACTACAAAGAGTTTTTCAGTCCTTTTTTGTTGTAGTGACTCATGATCCATAGCAACATGGGCCACAAATTGCATGCCACCCTGATGGCAGAACCTTGGTTTTAGGAAACTTCATTTTAAAATACACAACAATAAAGAAAGCCTAGGAGAAGAAAAACAGTCACTAAGTACTAAGGATTTAATATGTTTTGCCTGATATTCCTGGCCTAGCTGTAATCTTATTTTACACAGTGTATGGACACTCTCATTTTAGAACAGTAGCTCCTTGAGGGTAAGTACTGTTTTTGCCTTTCTTTGTATCCCTAACTCTTTTTTTTTTTTTAAAGCAATTGGGGTTAAGTAACTTGCTCAAGGTTACACGGCTAGTCATTATTTTATGTGTGGGTGCTCATTTTCTGAGGCCGGATTTAATCTCGGGTCATCCCAACTCCGAGGCCAGCACTCTTACTCACTGCGCCACCTAGCCACCCCTTTTAGGGCAATTGGGGTTAAGTAACTTGCCCAAGGTCACACGGCTAGGTTTTTGTTTGTGTGGGTTAAGTGTCTGAGGCCGGATCCAAACTCAGGTCCTTCTGACTCCAGGGCCGGCGCTCTACTCACTGTGCCACCTAGCCGCCCCATCCCTAACTCTTAACACAATGATGGGCACATGGTAGTTAAATGCTTGTACCTTAGGTGGCTATCCACTCAAAACTAGCCTTACTATTTTCATGAAAATCACATTTTATAACTATTATTTTTTCCAGGAAGCAAGTGACTAATGAACTTTAAAGGAGAATTGAATTCTCATTGGACAAAATAGTGGCAGAACTATAGTGAGTATAGAAAAGAGCCAATGTCAAATAAAAGAAAAAAAAATCTCTGAGAAGTATATTGACATGAAGACAGATTTTTTTTTCTAGTTTCATATGAAAATACCTCATACTTCTTATCTATAATTTTAGTGTCTTCCTAAGTAAAGAGTTTCAGGATTTACCCAGGTTGTTCCAAAAGCTTTAGTGAAATTTCAGGTGAAATAGATAAACAAACTCCATAGAGCATGGTTCAAGGTTGCTTAAGATATTTTGTTGATGATGCTATGATTTTTTAAAAAAATTTTTGAGGGGGTAAGGCAGGGCAATTGGGGTCAAATAACTTGCCCTCAGTCACACGCTAGTAAGCGTTAAGTGTCTGAGGACAGATTTGAACTCAGGTCCTGCTGACTCCAGGGCTGGTGCTCTGTTCACTGAACCACCTAAGCTGCCCCACGATATTCTTATATGGTAGGCAGTATAAGTATCTTATCAACTGCTTTTTTTTCCCAGAGGAGGAAATAGAGGCCTTAGAGAGATTGATTGACTTGAGGACAGTCAAATAACTAGGGGTATAGGAATCACGATTTTAACACAGGTCTCCTGATTCTTAGTCCTATGTTCTTTCCACCTTAATATTTTGCTTACTAGAATTAACATGGTTCTTTAATACCAAGGAAGAAATGGAAAGAACACTATCCTTTTGTATCATTAGAAACAGTTGCCCCAAGACATTTGTGGTAGAGTTTGAATGGTTGTCATTGGAATTTATCTGCATGGAGGATTTTGACCCTGTTTGTTAGCTAACTTCTTTACTTTTTACTAACTGGGTTAAGCTAAGGGAGTAAGAGAAAGAGGAAGAATAGCTCTGGAGACCATCATGCCAAAGGAGACTTTAATTACAGCCAGGGTCTGCTTCTCATCTCTTGTATAGCAACTGACATGTGATGTGAGCAGTAGTTGGCAGGTGTGAAAAACCTGCACCTGTTTGGCAACTAGAAAAAAAGTCCAGCTCCCATTTCTGCTTGTATCTGTTGCCTTTGGGACTGGGGTTGGTTTTTAAGGAACCAAGAAATAGTGCTCACTGGCACAAATAATTCAAGTTCTAAGTTGTCTTAGATGAAATGACAAAGAACTCTGTAAGTTACGTCTGGGGGAAAAAGCATTAATTTATAAACTGAAGGATTTTGTGTGTTATATAACTAAGTAGACTAAGAGGATAGGAAATTGCTTTCGATAGAAATTATATATATTTTTTCTTTTTATGATTTCTCAATTTAGGATAATATAGATTTTAACTTTTGTGAAGATGCTTAGAAACTCAGAATATACCCATTTTTTCCTCTCCATTATCTTCAAACTTTCCAACCTTACAATTTTGTAAAATATTTCTTGGCACTTACATAAATGACTATGGAGTGGCCATGAAATCTCCAGTGAGCTCTTCCTCACTCCATTTGTCTCTTGACCGTTCTTCCTAGGGATAGAGGCCACCCTCTCCAAGTGATTAAACCCCACTTCACCACCAACTAATTAAAACATTTGAAAATAAAGCTTTACTTGCTGCCAAAGAGAGTATTTTTAAAAATCATAGTGCCTTCAACAAAATCTCTTAAACAACTTTCGACTATGCTGTATGGGGTTTACTGATAGTCAAGGAAAAAAATAGCACAACAAAACAACAAAAATCCCAAATAATCCTGACCATAGTGTGAATATATTAAAGTTTTAGCAGGTGTCCTATCAGATGTTCTGTAATTAGTCCTGGAAATGGTTGCCAGAAATTGCTCTCATCTCTGTTAGGATTTGGGAATCCTATAATCTTTCTACTTGAAGTCAGATGCACACTCCACATGTCTAGAAATTATTCTGTTTTGTGTAACTTCTATTCATATTTTAGTGAAAAACCAACATTTCTTGGGGTGATTATAAACTCACAGTCTAGGGGAAAAGATAAAGGAATCAGTGACCTACTTATTGCTGATTCTATCATCACTTCTGGATTAATTTGATTTCATGTTTATAATTCATTATTTATTTATTTTAAACATTCTTTTCTTTTTAAATTTTGAGTTTCAAATTCTCTCCCTCTCTCCCATATTTCCCCCACCCAGTGATAAGGCAAGTTAAATGATATCAGTCATACCTGTGAAATGATGCAAAACATATTTCTGTATTAACTGTATCACAAAAAAACAAGAAAAAATTTAAAAAGTGAGAAAATTATATTTCAATTTGCACTAAGATTTTATCAGTTCTCTCTCTAGAAATTGATAGCACTTTTTTCTTACCATTAATTTTTTGGAATTGTCTTGGATCATCATATTGATCAGAATAGCCAAATCTTTTAGAGTTGATCATTAGTACAACATTGCTGTTACCTCAGACAATGATCTCCTACTAGTTCTACTCACTTCACTCTCTATCAGTTCACTGAGGTCTTGCCCTGTTTTTTTTTTTCCCTGAAACCATCCTTTTATCATTTCTTATAGTGCAATAGTACTCCATTATAATCATATGACACACCTTTTATTCAGTCAGTCCCCAATTGATGAACATCTCTTCAAAAGAGCTAATATAAATATTTTTACATATAGGTCCTTTTCATTTTTTTCTTTAATCTCTTTGGGTATAGACACTGTAGTGTTATTTCTAGGTCAAAGGGTATGCACAATTTTATAGCTCTTTGAGCATAGCTACAAATTGCTTTACAGAATGATTGGACTGGTTCGCAACTCCAAAAAGAGTTGATTCATTTTCCCCCTATTTTTTTTTAGTCTTCCTATCCAGCATTTGTCATTTCTGAGAATTGTTTTAATTCTCATATCTCTCATCAATAGTGATTTAGATCATTTTATATGCAATATATAGCTGTGACTTCTTCTGAAAACAGTCTTACTTATATTATATCCTTTGACCATTTATCAGTTGGGGGATAGTTCATATTTTTAGTACATTTGTTCTGGTTGCCTGTATATTTGAGAAATGAGGCTTTTATCAGAGAAATTTGCCCTTATTTTTTTTAGAATATTTCATTGTCTGTGGTGCCATTTAGCAAATTGTAGCATATCTGAATATCTCTTTTAATTAGTTATTTTTTTCTGTTTTTGCTTTGTGTGAGGTCATGATTACTATCCCTGACTTTTTTACTTTAACAAAATTACAATAGATTCTGCTCTAGCCCTTTATTTCAAATCATTATGCCTTTCTGTTTCCAGTGAGTCTCTCATAAAAATATATTTTTTTGATTCTGGTTTCTAATCCATTCTACCATCAGCTTCTGTTTTCTGGATTAGCTCATCCTAGTTACATTTACAGTTATGGTTACTAGCTGTATTGTTTTCCATCTTATTTTCATGGGTTTATTTTTCTCTCTCTTTTTTGTCCTTGTTCAAAAGTCTGTTTTGCTTGTGGCCACTGCCTTTTTTAAATCTGCCCCCCCCCCCTTTATCATCTTTCCCCCATACATCTTATTTCTTTCCCCTCATGTTTCCTTATAGGGTAAAAAGATTTCTTTACCAAATTGAGTGTATATGTGTATATGTATTATGAATATGTGTGTGCATATTTGTGTGTGTACATACATACATATATTTGGATGGATGCATACACACATATTTCTCTATTTGAACCAATTCCAATGAGAATGAAGTTAAGAACTATCCAGCCACCCTCATTTCCCCTTCAGAATAAAAGTTATTCCTTCTGCACTTCTTTTTTGTAAGAAAAAATTTCCATTCAACCTATCCCTTCCCTTTTCTTCCTGTGCATCTCTCTCACCTCTTCATTTTTTTTTTCTTTAGAGATCATCTCAATATAATATATGTAAACTCCTTCTAACTGACATGCCAATGACAAAGTTCTTAGTGGTTGCATTAACATCTTTCATATTGTCATAGGAATGTAAACAGTTTAACCTTTTAAGTCCCTTATGATTTCTCTTCCTTGTTTACCTTTTTAAACTTCTCTTGAGGTTTGCATTTGAATGTCAAATTTTCTATTCAGCCCTGGTCTTTATATCAGGAATGCTTGACAGTCATCTACTTCATTAAAAACCTATTTTTTCCCCTGTAGGATTATATTATTGCTGGGTTCGGGATTTGTGGTTGTAATCCTAGATACTTTGCCTTCCTGAATGTCATATTCCAAGTGTTCTGCTCCTTTAACATGCAAGCTGCAGTATCTTGTGTGATACTGATTGTGGTTCCATGATATTTGAATTATTTGTTTCTAGTTGTTTGCAATATTTTCTCTTTGATCTGGGAGCTCTGGAATTTGACTATCATATTTCTGAGAGTTTCCAATTTAGTATCTCTTTCAGGAGGTGGTCAGCAGATTTTTAAATTTCTATTTGACCTTCTGGTTCTATTATATCAAGGATATTTCCCTTGATAATGTCTTGAAATATAATGTCTAGACCCTTTTTTAATCATGTCTTTCAGAAATTAAATTATTTCCTTTCAATTTATTTTCTAACTCAGTTGTTTTTCTGATGAGACTGTTTATTTTTTCTTCTGTATTTCTGCTTTTGACTTTGTTTTATTGTTTCTTAATGTCTCATGGACTCATTGACTCATTATGTTTCCATTTGCACAATTCTAATTTTTAAGGAATTATTTTTTTCATTGTGCTTTGTACCTCTTTTAACAATTGGCCAATTCTGATTTTTTAAGGAGTTCTTTTCTCCAGTGAATTTTGGTGCCTCTTTTGCTATTAGAACAAGTCTGTTTTTAAGGTCATTTTTCAGTATTTTTATGCCTCTTTTACTAATCTGTGAGTAATTAATTAGATTTACTAATATATTTCTCTTTTCCTAATTTTCTTGCAATACTATCATCCCCTTCCCACACAAATAATTTTTCCTTTACTACTAATATCTTTAACTGTTCTAGGAATTCTTGTTGGACCTTGATCATATTAGCATTTTTCTTTGAGATGTTGTTCTATTGCTCTTTCCTGCCACTGTAGCAGCTTTTTTTAAAGGTAAAATTACTATTTTTGTTGTTGTTATTTGCTAATTTTTTCAGTCTTTTGCTTGACTTTGAATGTTATGATGAAGTTGTTCTCTGTTCACTTGGGGTTGGTAAGTCACTGTCCCAAACTTCAAGCTTTTTGTTGCTGTTGTCTTTAGAGTTAATTCTGGTCATCTGCAAGTTTTTGATTTTTCCAAGATGGTTTGGCCATTGCTTTTCTGGTTTGTGCTGTTGTCTTTACCCTGCTCCCAAGTTTTAGAGCTCTCCTTGGCCCTAGAAATGTGGCCGGCAGTACTGTTCTCCTGAGCCACAAGTGCTAGTTCTTCTCTCTGTATTGGAAGTTGGAATAGGGCCCTTTCCCCTTGCGGTTGAACATAACATTCTTCTCTGCTCTGGAACTATAATCTAGAACTGGGCATTGGCAATATAGTTGTCAATCAGTGCCAGCAAAGGGTCCTTTGTAACCTATTTCTGACCAGTTGTCTGACCCTTTTACCATCCCTGTTCTGATAGTTCCCAAAGCTGCTGCTGCTGCTGCTCCTATTACCATCATCACAGACACCTCCCAGACCCATGGCTGGTGCTGCACCTGAGCTTTGGGCTGACTCTAATCCTAAAATGTCTCACTCTGACCTTTTGTTGCCTTTGTCATTCCACAATTTGATCTGAGTAGTTATTTTAAAGTTGTTTAAAGGAGAATGTTGGGAGAATTCAGCTGGGTGGCTGTGTCTAATACACCATCTTGGTTTTGCTCTTTGATTAATTTCATTTTTATATATTACCCTTGTGTCACAGTTTCTCACATGAAATAAATAGTCTGGGGAACATATTAGAGAAGAGTTCACATTGACACTATTCAATAGATGAGGTAAATTAAAAATATGACACTATGCTGTTTATTGACACCAATTCCCTATAAAACATATGTGAAGAAAGTTCTTTTAATAGATTGAGAAAAATAAAAGCAAACTTATGATAGAGCTTATGGAAAGTAGATTTCCTTCAAGAAGTAAACCTCCACTCCAATCTACCTCTGTAGATTTAGTCTTCACCATCATCATAGCTAGCATTGGCATGGTGTTTTAAGTTTGCAAAGTACTTTAAAAATATTATCTCATTTAACCCTCACAATAGCCTGGGAGATGGATATGATGATGATGTTGATGAGGAGGAGAAGGATGGCCATTTTACAGATGAAGACACCAAGGCAAAGGTTAAGTGACTTTCCCAGGGTTACATAGTTTGTAAGTGTCTGAGGGTGGATTGGGAATCAGTTCTTCTTAACTTCAGGTCCAGTACTCTATGTTCTGTGCCTCCAGTTGCCTCCATGTATCTAGAGTATATAGGGAAGCCAGTATGCATAACCTCAGAGTGTCAGGATAGTTGGCATCTTTGCCAGCTCTTCAAAGCTCCTAGCAGGGAGCATTGGTGTCTCATACCTTTTGTGCTCTGTTTCTAATTCAGTTTTGCTCCAATCAGGCAGCATCTCAGTTGTGAATCATCCACTCATTCTGTAAAGCCCTCAGCAGCTAGGTTGACATCATTCTTCATTGAAGTTTCTCGGGTCATTCTGCACAGTATGGCTTTTAAAGCAGCAGTAGTGTTTTGGCAGCAAAAGCCCTTCACTGTCTGTTGTCCTATCAGTGGAGAGAAGGGACTCTGATTTCTTTATCTTGGTAGTTTACCTGCAAGGATCTCCCCTTTTCATCATCCTAACAGAGTGTTAATAGATAATAAATGTCTTTCATGTATATAACTCATCTGTTTCCTCACCTGAAAAATGAAAATAACAATAGCACCAATCTTACAGGTAGGTAAGGATCAAATACGTTGTGTACAAAGAGTTTCGTAAAATTTAAAGAGATATACAAATGGTTGCTACTAAATCTACACTCTCTACTGTATTTATATACAGTTATGTAAATGCTAGCTATACTCAATAATTTGCAAGTTATTTTTACTTTGCTATTATGTTCATGAGAACACACCCAAAACCTAAAATAGTTTTAGAAAGAAATTTATTAGATTGTTTGGTAGAGAGAGAAAGCTGAAAAGAAGAGGAGGTGCAAGTTCTATAAGGTTTACATTATATAACATTTTGACAAAGGTATCTGTCCCTCAGTCAAACACGAATTGCATGCATTTCATTCAGTTTAGCAGTTTTGCCAAGAGGCCAATTGGAAAACAAGGTAGATTGAAACAAATATGAGTAACTATAAAAATAAATTTCGGGCAAAGCCAAAAGGGAACCCAAAACATAAGCTTAGGTGAACTCCAAACAATTTCTAGGTGTGGTAACTGAAAACAAAAATATGTTGGGTAGATTCAAGACCTGGGAGAACCCAAAATTTATTGCAGCCATCACCAACATTCCCAGAGAGTTGCACAGGCCAGGCAATATTCCGGGTGTGAGCAACATCTCTAATCACATAAATTTGGATTTGAACATTATTAATAAATGATAAATAATCTGTGGCCTCACAACCATTTGTTAGATAGGCGTACATCAGGAAACTGAGGCTCACAGAGATTAAACAAGCTATGAAAAATATAGAAAGGATTAGAAATGGGATTTGAATGCAATCCAACTCCAAGTAAATCACCTAGTGACTATACTGTATGCCATGATTTCTCTCTTTTCTGATAGTAAGAGCTGGAATTTCTCCCTTGAATTTTAATTCAGGCCAAATTATGGCTTCTAGAGATTTGCCCCAAATGAGGAAAGAACTGATTCACCAATATCCACACAACACTTAGCTAGGTGGGGCCGTGGCTACAGAACTAGACCTAGAGTTAGGAAGACAAAAACTCAAATGCAGGCTCAAACACTATGTGTGTAATGCTCAGCAAGTCTTGTTGTGAGGATAAAATGAAATATTTGTAAAGAAACCTGTAAAATTTAAAGAGGTGAATAAATGTAATATTTAATAACCAGATTTAGACCTGGTGAATCTCCATAATATTTCTTTCATAAATCACATTTGGCCTTAATTCTTCATTGTCTCATAATTATTATTCATAGTTACACTTGTATATCAGCATAGGTATACCTGACCTAGTTCCTTCTGCTAGATTATAGGTTTCTTGAGGGCAAATATCATGTGTAGTTAATCTCCAAATTTTTATCTAATGTATTACAAATATAAGGTAGTTTATGAATATGTTTTATATCTATTTACATGTATATATCTATCTAAATAGCTATATATCTATTTCTATCTATATCCCTCAACTGTCTTTGTAGGAAATATTTGGGGAGTCATGGGCTTGCACAGATATCTTCTATCAATTCATTCCCACAAAAGATTGAGGAATGAGAGGAGAGGAAGAAGAAGTGTCATGTGTAGACAGGAGTTTGAGAAAGGAAGAAAAGATAAGAGATGATAGCTTGAGTCATTACTAAAGTGTAGTGAAGATTATTTTAAGGATAAGGATATTTGGGCAAGCTTGAAGGCAGTAGTGATGGAACCAAAATAGGGAGAAGTTGGAAATGAGATAGACAGACAGAGACAGAGAGAAAGGAGAGAGAATGATGGAGGTCACAATCTTCTGGATAACAGGAGGCACATAAGAAAGGAGATGGGTTACCTCACTGTTGAAAAATTGGGAAAAGGACAAGAGAGTAAGGGATGATGTCAAATCCACTGGGGAAGAAAATAAAAAGTATTGCATCACTGGCTTGTTCTAGTGAAAGCCCAGATCAAATGGGATAACAATAATTTATAATGTACCTAATCAACGGAGTTGTGTGACTTCCTCCAGTTGTATATGAGTAAGAGTATTGGAGTAGGAGGTTGAGAGTAACTCAGGTTGAAGTTGTGGAAGGGATGTACACTGGCAAGAGGGAGGCAATCATTTTTTTCTTTTCTTTGAGTATGTTAAAGAGACCATTTCTTGCCTCATGTATGTAGGCCTCATTCAGCCTTAATCACTGAATGGATGTTGTCTCAGAAAAACTGAGTCCTGGGAAAGATTTTAACTTAAAAAGGCCAAGGTCCTAGGGGCGGCTAGGTGGTACAGTGAGTAGAACACCGGCCCTGGAGTCAGAAGGACCTGAGTTCAGATCCGGCCTCAGACACTTAACACACACAAACAAAAACCTAGCCGTGGGACCTTGGGCAAGTTACTTAACCCCAATTGCCCTCCAAAAAAAAAAAAAAAGGCCACCACTACATCTAGGGCCATCAGCAGTAGTTCAGATCTTTATCTTTCCATTGGATCCTGATGGCTCTGGAAGAGAGAGTGAGGCTGGTGACTGCACAAGCCTGCCTCATTTCAATCCACTTCACTTTCAAATCAAGACATTACCTCCCTGAACAACCTCAATCTGTGAGTAGTAGTAGCTGCCCCACTGAAGAATCAACTGGCTAGTTTCAGTTGACAATGCTGCCTGTTCCTTCTTACTTTCCTTTTTCTTCCCCTCCTTCCCTTACGTTTTTTTCCCTCTTTTGCTCCTTTCCCCTTTTCCTCCCTCCACATGGGGAATCATACACTTACATGGGGTTGTTCTGACCAAAGGAAAGTAAGTTTCTTGAACTAGAGTTCGGTTAAAGCCCATTTGGATTCAAATGGAGGTACTTGACTATGCCTTAAACTCAAATCACTCTGACTCTCATTGATTTGCTAATAATGCACCACAATTCAAGGCTCAGTTAGACATTATTTGGGTTTTCTTGGCTCAGAGTAAGTGTAAATAACAATTGTTTCTGTTCTGACCAGAAACCCAAGGGTCTTCCCCTCCCAGATTAATTTTTCTTTTGTGAGTAGGTAAAAGAGGCCATTTCTTTCCTCATTTCTTGCCAGCCTTAATCACTGAATGTGTGTTGCCTCAGACAAACTGAGACCTGGGAAAGACCTTAGCTTAAAAGGCCCTATTGCATGTGGGGCCATCTTCAGTTATCCTGATCTATGTCTTTCCACTAGGGTCAGATAAGTCTGGAGGAGTTAGTGAGGCTGGTGACTTTACACAGTTCTGATTCACTTAAATCCAATTCACTTGCAAGTCAAACCTCACCTTCCTGATGTCATTGGTCCTCTTTGAGAATGAAAGACAAACAATAATCTGTGAACAGTAGTAGCAACCACACTAGGCAGCCAAATGTCGAGTTCTAGTTGAATAATGCTCCTTATTTGTTGCCTGGCACACAGTAGGTGCTTAATAAATGATTATTGATTGATTGGTTCCTTAATTTTCTACCCTGACTTAAGTGTTTGAACAACTGTATTTTAACAGCTCTAGTAAGTCGTTTACTATCAATGTTCTCATCTTCTCCCCCAAAAGGAAAGAATACACAAATACAGCAAATGAATAACTGAAAGTACGATCTTTAAACCCCCCAGAACTGTTATCTTTGTTTATTTTCTCAATTCTGTCAAAGAAATCAGCATTTATCAAGTTACCCATGTTCAAGGATATAATTGACACTTCTCTCTTCCACCCTAATCAGTTACTAAGTGCTGCATAGATGGGAAGGGAGGGAAAAAGAGAGAGAAAGAGAGAGAGAGACAGGGAGAGAGACAGAGAGAGAGAGAGACAGACACAAAGACAGAGAGAAAGAGAGACACAGAGACAGAGAGACAGAGACAGAGAGAGACAGAGACAGTGAGAGAGAAACAGAGAGACAGACAGAGACAGAGAGACAGAGACAGAGACTCAGACAGAGAGACAGAGACAGAGACAAAGACCGACAGAGACAGAGAGACAGACACAAAGACAGAGAGACAGAGACAGAGAGAGACAGACAGAGACAGAGAGAGAGATGGAGAGACATATAGACAGGTCAAAGAGAAACACACAGAGAAAGGGACACAGAAAGGCAGATACAGAGAGATACAGAGACAGTGAAAAGGGACAAAGAGACAGAGAGACAGAGAGAGACAGAGAGAGAGACACAGAGACAGCGACAGAGAGACAGAGACAGAGAGAGACAGAGACAGTGAGAGAGAAACAGAGAGAGACAGACAGAGACAGAGAGACAGAGACTCAGAGAGACAGAGACAGAGAAAGACAGAGTCAGAGAAAGAGACAGAGACAGAGAGACAGACACAAAGACAGAGAGACAGAGAAAGACAGACAGAGACAGAGAAAAAGTCAGAGACAGAGAGACAGACACAAAGGCAGAGAGACAGAGACAAAGAGAGAGACAGAGACAAAGAGAGACAGAGAGAGAGAGAGACAGACAGAGAGAGAGAGAGAGAGAGAGAGGGAGGGAGGGAGAGAGAGATGGAGAGACATATAGACAGGTCAAAGAGAAACACACAGAGAAAGGGACACAGAAAGGCAGATATAGAGAGATACAGAGACAGTGAAAAGGGACAAAGAGACAGAGAGACAGAGATAGAAAAAGAGGTGGTGAGAGAGAAAGGGTAAAAGAGAGACAGAAGCAGAGAAACACACAGAGAGAATATTGAATGAACACTTACTATGTGACAAGCACTGTGCTCAGTGCTTGGGATACAAAGAAAACAAAAGCAAGATAGACCTTGATCTCAAAGAGCTTACCCTCTAATAGAGGGGATAATATGTTGGTCATAGATTTTGGTCAAGCATCTACTGCTCTACCATCCCTTTATTTTCCTTAAGTCCCACTCCCACCGAACTATTTCTTATGAAATAATAGAAAGGAAAAACCATAATAGCTACATTGTGTGATGACTGAATTTGATGACTTAGCTCTTCTTAGCAATGCAAGGACCTAAAACAATTCATGATGGAAAATGCCATCTACATCCAGACAAATGTACATGGAGTCTGAATGCAGATTGAAGCATACTATTTGCTCTCTCTTCTTTTTCTCATGGTTCTTTCCATATGTTCTAATTCTTCTATACAACATGACTAACGTGAAAATATGTTTAATAAGAATGGATATTTAGAGTCTATGTTGGATTGCAAGCCGTCTTTGAGAGGGGAGTGGGGAAGGCGGCAGAGAAAATTTAAAACTTATGGAAGTGAATGTTGAAAAATAAAAATAAATATATTAATTTGTTTTAAAAGGACAAAGACATTTATATATACTCAAATTACACAATAACAATATCTGAGAGCATATGCCACATTTACTATCTGTAGTCCCCAATTCTTGAATTAGATTACAAAAGTGTTTCTTTATTGGTTCTACAGAACAGAGGCTATTAATTATATTTCATCTGAGTATTCATTTGTTCTACTTTGTTCACTTAACATTATTTCCTACATATCTTCCCATATTTCTCTGAATTCCTGTATTTCATTTTTATGGTGCAATCATATTTGATTACTCATATACCATTTGTTCTGTTATTTTCCAATCATTGGCAATGATTATGATTTACCCTACCTCTCCCATTTTTTTGGGCTGATACAAATAGGGCTGCTAATACACACACATATATAGAGATGTACATGCATACATACATACATATAACATATGTATATATATATGCATACCATTCAATAATTGCCTTTCTTAGAGTATAAACCCTGTCATATTGGGATTATTGGGTGAAAGGTATGTATAATTTATTGGGGTTTTTTTGCAATGTGCAAATAGTTTTCCAGAAAAGTTGTCACAATTGCACCAACCATATATTAGCAATGCAACTAGTTTTTAACCATGTAATACTTTCCATTTATTGTTTTTAAATTTCATTTTTAAGGATTTGTCCCACCATTCTAGTTTGTGAATATTTTTATCCTGATTCTATGTACTGATACAATGTACTAACTCTTCTTCTATGTGACATGGTACCACAAATTGAATAATTATGACATATTTGATCTTCATTTAAATGATTGATTAAAATTTTGAAGAGAAGACAGTGAAAGCAAGATCCTTATGGGACCGTATTTGTGATGTCTCTCTATTTTTATATCAATTCATTAAGCATTACTCTTTGGTTAGCAACAAATTATTGATCATGCTATCTATTCTCCAGCTCATGTCTATCATAGGATCATAGTTCTATAGCTAGTTGAGACATTAGAGGCCATCTAGGTCACCACTCCCCTTCATTCTACAGGTGGGGAAACTGAGGCCCAAACAAATTAAGTGATTTGTCTTAGGTAACAAGAGACAGATTCAGGATTTGAACACCATTCCTCTAATTCTACAGTACCATGCTTCTGCTTTGTCCACATAAACATTAAAAAACACATTTTGTCAAAAGGCTCACTGAGTTCCAGGTGTAATACATCCATGACTTTCCCCTAATAGACCAGTTGAGTAAACCTGTCAAAAAAAAAAGGTGAAATATAGTTAATTTGACAAGGCTTATTCTTTTTTTTTTTTTTTTTTTGCTTTTTGGAGGGCAGTTGGGGTTAAGTAACTCGCCCAAGGTCACACAGCTAGGTTTTTGTTTGTGTGTGCGTTAAGTGTCTGAGGCCAGATCTGAACTCAGGTCCTTCTGACTCCAGGGCTGACGCCACTGTGCCACCTAGACGCCCCAGACAAGGC